>OZ022525.1:16195081-16795081 GCA_963989415.1 Cerceris ruficornis
CGATCATTGCACAACGTCGGAGAAGTTACGTTACGGCATTTAACGCGTGTTACCAACGTCTTTGCAACGTATTCGTGTTGGCCATGCTGCGATGCTATATCATGAGGGTTACTTGAATGCAAAATAATCAGAATGCACATGCTTGGTTAGCAAGTTCGTTACTTGCTAGGTTAAGTCAAAGGCAACACGTGGCAACGTCGCGCCACACAGCTGTCATACGCGTCACGCATCGAGTCAAAGCTCAACTTATTCTACATAAGTGTCTTATAAGAGTTGCCTGGATTCTCTATCTTCGCGACGATACAGTGACGTATTCTGCACGCAACTTTAATTCTTTAAAAAAAAAACGTTCTTCTTCTTTATCTCCGTACAAGAGAGGATCAGGTACTCCGCGTTACACTGCCTCGTACCATTCTCATAGTAGCCCCTTCTCTCTCCGAAAATCCCAGACGGGAAAGTGAGTTTCGGAACATGATTGTTAATTTTACGTAACGTACAGGCTGCTCGCTAGGAACAAGTTTCCCCTTCTGCATTAACCGAGACTCCGTTTCGTTCTATATCGAACATTTAAGTTCCCTTGACGTTAAGTCTTTCCTATCTAACGTTATTCAAAAAGAATTTTCCAACGGGCCTCTCTTTTTTTGCGTCATCGGAGGTTTACGTTTCCTTCAAACAGATTATACTAAAGCCGATATTAAGCGATATTTTCTGATATGTGAAACAAAAACGAAGTTCCACCGACGGTATACGTTTGCTATATTTCGAAATGTGTAGCATAGGAAGAGGAGGAGGATGGAAACGGAGAGGAATATAAAAGAGAGAACGTAGTATCAACTGTGCACCCTTATCAATTGGAAAATTGGTGTGTGCAGTGGGAGCGGAAGAGGAGGAGACTGACTACATCGCCGTACGGAGGGGGAAAAACGATTAGGTTTACGCGCCTGCCAGGGCCGTGTCTATCGAAAAAGATAGCGAGCTATGAAAGACCGTCGAGTCATCTTGCATATTAAAGCATTCGTTTTCCAATGTTCGTTAGGACCATAGGCAAATTCTCAACACCAGAAATCGTCACGACCATCCACATCGTCTATGCACCCTTACGAATTGGAAAATTCCTTGGTTCCTCGAGAGCACGACGAGGAGGGTGCTCGTACAAAAGCCAGGGGCGTATCCGAGGAAACACAAGGGAGCCTCTATGTATATATGTATGCGAGCGTCAAGGGACCGATGAGAGCAAGTGAATGAGAGAGAGAGAGAGAGAGAGGGATTGAGAGGGTGGAGAGGGGGAAAAGAGAGAAAGAGAAGTGATAAGATGGTCAGAGCGCATGCGTCACTCGTCGTGGGCGTCGGGAATGTGTTGACATGAGAACCCGAGAGAGCGTTGTGACTCTAATGCCACGACGCCCGTATTACCGTCGATGCGGTTCCCAATGCTACGGGTCCGCCCTGTCTTCACAAAATCTGGGTCTTCTCTTTTATATCAACGGGAATTACGTATTTCTACTGTCATTAACGATTGAATAGACTACGTCGGTATTAATAACGACGAAGAAATCGTTACGTATCGAGGAAGAAGTGAGAAGTAATCAAGACATAGTACACTCGTTATTCTGATGGTTTAGTGCAACGTTTATAGATTATGAGGATGCCTCTGAAATCGTTAATCTGTAATGTAATGATTTCTTTCAAGTTGTATTAAAATACGAGGGAATTCTATTCCTTGCGTGCATTAAGTTTCAGAAAAATTCCGAGGGTAGAAGTTCTATTCATCGATCATTGTCGATTCAGGTTATTCGTAATTTTTAATTTATCTTTCCTCAGGTACACGAGCGCGAAGGGCCCATTTTTCACGGAACTTTTAGCCGATGCTTAGAAGCCTGTACGATAATCTTTGAAGCTAGATACGAGGCTACAGGGAATAATATTTCGAGGAGGATGCGGGGGTTTCGCAATATTCTAAATTTATGTACAACCATATATTAAAAAAATGGGGACGTAATATATATACACTTCATTTGTGCTTTTACAGAGCAATGTTATTAGTCGTAAATAAAGAATTTGATGTCTGTAATGACAAGTGGCAATTAACGCAATGTCGTGTATTTTTTTTTATATTTTCCGATTTTTGCAAATTTTAATGGAATAAACTTCGTTCTATTAAAATTTACAGAAATCAGAAAATATAAAAAAATAGATTTAACCGCATTGGATTCTGAGCGACTCGTATAACAAAAGCAGGGAGAAGTTAAAAGTATGAAGACTACAGTTGCACACGAGAATGTTAGTCACCGTTACAAAACCACTGTTTTATAAATTTTCACGCGTGTACGGAGCTTCCTGCATCCTCTATTGAAAAATTCTATGCATTTGTAAGTGTGCATTACGTGCAGCCATGAGATCGCGATTGTAACCTACAGCTCGAACGCATCTGTAGGACTACGGAGAACAACGATAATAATATATAATCACAAGTATTTTGAAAAGCTGATATCTCAAATACACGTACGGCAACCGAAACAGTTGTACCGTGTTGTCAATCAATCCTGTTTATTCTCCATACTGAAATAAGATGTACCTTCAATAGCTAGCTGACACGAAACACCATTTAACCTTAGATTTCGAAAGCGCCACAGCACTCTTATGATCATCGATGTTTCGATATTCCGCGATATAGAAATCTACAATTGATTGTATATGTCAGTGGTTCTCAAACTTCTTGGAGGATTTTTTCTCATTTTTTCTTTATAATAACATTATTAATAATAATATGTATTCACTGTGCCCAATTTGCTTTGATTTGCGTCAATCAAATCTCAACTTTGGTAAAAAAGTTCCATCAGGGGCGGATGAAGTTTAACATATCGGCTACTGGTACCAAAACAGTTATTGTCGAACGATTATTTATTAAGAAAATTGCAAATCTTGGTCGTCAAATATACACTCGATGGGATAGCTGTATCTGATTTGCCCGAACAGGCCCCAAATTTCAACCAAACGACCCCTTCGCGGACCCCAGTTTGAGAAACACTGACATATATCTAAACACAATCAATCGCGCATTGCATGCTTTCAGTTGTAACTAACAGTTGAAAGATTTCGTTGTAAATTGGATGTTCTTGTAGGAAAATCGTAAGACTTTAATATTTTAAAGAAATATCGTCCGTCTCGCCGTGTACTATATATACAACAAATATGATATAACGCAATCTATATTGCACAAACACAGCAAAAGAGCGAAGCCCGAAAAAGTTTCAGAAGAAAGCTACCACTACGTACTTTCACGTACATACATGTAATCGTACACAAATAATCGCATATAAACAAACATGACGTATGTATGCACACACGTATAGCGTTTACATGTATGAGTGTGTTAAGTGACATATATATGTATATTTTCTACTAAAGTATCAGAGACGAACAAACCCACACATCATGACACGCACGCACGTACGACACGCATACGCACAAGTCGATCTCAATACGATTGAGACAAAGGGCAGAAACAGACTGAAAGGGAAACGACGAGGGAGGAAGAAAGATCGAAACGGTTTCATAGGTGCATTGGTGCAATAATGTTAAATAACCTTTCTGTGGTGCGTACGAGGCGCTTCGATACGTCTGTGCATCCTCTGTTTATGTAAGGAACAGTTGCTAAATAACGAAGGTGGGACACCACAATGAAAGCCAAATACGATTCCGAGAGACAAAGAGGGAATGACGAATACATCGCGGAAAGTGTGATAGGAAGGAGGAGAGAAAGAAGAATAGGATATCGTGGAGTAAGAAGCTTGCTAAAGTCTAAGGATTTGAAGTTCAACCACCAGGGAAACGCGCATGGGAAATTACGAGAAAAAAAGCGATAACAGAGACAGGGTAGTAGATTGGTCAGGACGAAATAAAGAGGATCGAGCGAGCAGGCGAGCTAGCGAGCGAGAGAAAGACAGAGAGTTAGAGATAGAGTGAGAAAGGATGATAGTAAGACAAAGAGACAGAAGAGAAATAGAGGCAGCGCGCATCCAAATTTCGGAGGGAAAACTCCTACCTTTTACTGGGATAATCTGGGATTTTCAGAACGATGTCATAGCAGAGTACGTTGGTTGCGCTAGGCGAAACCGACGGTCGGCGATGGCCGTGCAGCTCACCACTGGGAACACTGAGGTCGCTCCATGTCTCTCACTCGATCCAAGCCACGACCCCGCCCATTAAAGGGCCTACCGATGTTCTCGAGGCTCTACGTTAAACCATAAACCACTAAATATATTCATATGCCTGATTAATTGTAGCGCAATCCACCGAAAAGTATCTTTCAGTATTCCGCGTAGCAATATCTGCGTCGTAGGATTATCAGCGTTCCTCGGCACTGACGTCAGGGCTTTCACAAACTTTAGATATCTTGCCGTAGGCTAATGGCGGCACCACTTACTTGTCTCGGTAATAGTCACGTTATTTTTCACCGATATCGACGGAGAGAAAAAGACTCCGAGTAAACATAATATTATCTGTTGTATTATTTCAACAATATTTTTTTCGATGTGGCTATCTCATACGATAAGCGACAATATGCGCCGCCGAAGTTCCACCAATATCGCATGAAAGAATAGATCTCTCTTGCTATCTTTCTTGGTGCTCGAACGCTTCCACCTTGTACGAAGGCGCCGCATCATCAGCGTATGCACGTACGTACGTAAGGTTCCCGCTCATCTTTGATAAAGGCAATCTGATAAACAAGGAAGGAAACGGCAAGGAGTGTAAAGTCATTTCTTTAGTTTCATGCTTGCGTCACGAGGTGTCGTGCTTCACTGCTCTCAGCCAATCGGTGCGCGCCTATCTTCCGATCGTTACAAACAACATTAGTTTGTTTAATGATTTCTCCTTATTATACAATATTCAAATGGTTTACCGAAAGGTAAAAAATTCATCGATATCTTCAAGATATAAGAGACTTTAAAATTATTCGGGAATAATTGAATCGAGAGATATCTAATGGATCGTACGGAAAAAGCCGAAGACACACGAGCTCGGAAAGACGTGATTGGCTAGGAGGAGTCACGTGACGAAAACGGATCTGAGCATTGGTTAAGGTTGAATAGAGGGGGGTCTTCGTGATCTTTAAGATAGGCTTACGTTGTCACAAAGGCAAGAGAGAGTGTTGGAGGAGGTTCGTGTTAACGAAAACATTACCAGTTTTGATCGCAGTATACGGTTTTAGCGAGTGTTGTGAGTCGAGGAAATTCAGAGAAAGGAATTGGACAGGACGAGTAAAGAAGAGGCTGATGTTGACAGACGCTAACCAGGCAAATCGTTATTGAATCTGATGATAGAACGTCGTGTTTAGTGTGTGTGCATATACAATCACGTACGAGATATTCTAACGAAGCTAAATTCGCGTTTGAAAACATATGCATTGAACGCGCGTGCGCGTTACGGAGAAACGAATATACAGAAGCTGATTGTCGAACGGTGATCGCATCGTGAGAAAGCTGTTTGGAGCGGCGAAAACAAACAACTCGTGTCCGCCATCTTGTGCCTCTCCAGCTGCGTTAGAAGAAGTGGGAGAAGTAAAGGACGCGTGTGCTTTTCATTTTGTGAGAAGAAAGAGTGTAAGCAGAGGTGACCAACGGTCACCGAATGTGGTCAAAATCGCAAAAAACACGAGTAGAGAGGACTGCGAGAGAACTCGAAGTAAACGGGGCGAGGTAGCATTTCGCTAACAGGAGGTTCCCGGGATTCCCCACCAAGTTATTCCTCCGTGTTCCCCCTACCATTTTGCTCTGGATATAAAGATTATTGCGCAGTTCGAAAAATCGCAAGATATAAACACCGCTGAAAACAAATTGGTATCATCAGAAGGAAGTGGCCCGTGGAAATTACGGTAAGTTTTTGCATGTTTCAAAGAGGCCTTATCATTTTCAACATTATTTTCCTTCACGTTCACTTACTAACGTTAATAATTTCGTGAAAAATAAAGAGAATATATATATGTATATGTATGTATACATACTTTGATTCTATTAGCATTATCCTTCTTCGTTTTTGTTGTGATAAATATGATCCTTTTTTTTTATTGAGATTTCTCGATCATACGTCTGAAATATCCGTTTCCGTTTTGAACATTTTATGTTAGGTTTGTTAAGTTGAAGTGTTCAACCGAATTGTTATTTTCACGCTTACGGCAGCATCGGCAGAAAATGAATTCTAAAGATAAACTTGTAATCAGTAATTATTCTTATTCTGTCCGTAAACGTCTAAAAGATTGCATCATAATATGAAAAAAAAAGAAAGTGACATTTGTTACCTGATACATTGTAACGGACGGGAGTTTCAAGTAAAAGCATTCTCATCCGAATGAAGTTCGCGTTCGAAGTAGAAGGTTAAGAGGACGATTCGTGTTGCAGACGGGTGGGTTGACTTCGTGAGTGACAAAATAGAAAGATTGAAAGTAATAATATACAAGAGCCATGACGAATTCGGCCCCAAAATTGAACAACAAGGTAGAACGGCAAGTCGAGCGGCATCATCACCGCTCGAGTACAATCAAATCATCAACGTTTTTCCATAACGGTGGCCGTTATGGCAGAAATTCCTCCGGGAAACTGAGCTGCAGTCCACACAGTTCGTCCAAGAGCACGAGAAATTCGCCGCTGCGATATGACAGCAGCCCACGCGGTAGCCCAACGAACAGTTTCTACGCGGGTGCGAAATTTTCCGAACCACCATCGCCCGCGAGCCTTCCCAAACCGCCGAGCCATTGGACTACGAGACTGATGAGTAGCTGTCAGCAAGCTGACAGAAGTTGCGATATTTCAAGTCATCTTAAGATGGTACTAAACGTCCAAGCCTGATATCCGAAGACCAATGAACCGCTAAAAACGGTCACCAGCTCCTAAAACAAAGAGACAGGTACGATATCATCGTTCCCTCTTGGATTAGGGATGTGTTTTTTCTTGCACATAATATCGAGCTACTAAAAGTTTAGAAAGTGTGTATATGAGAGAACTGCGTGATAAAACAATCCGAATGACGATGTAAGCAGTATGCAATCAAGTAACAAGGCACCAGCGTCTTGATTTCCATGGAACAGATGCCGAGTATGAGCCATGATTTGTTCTTTAAGCTACTGTACAGAGCATACAAACTTTAAGGATAACATATTACGGAAAACTTAAAAGATGCAGGTGCATCTGCCGGAAACCATGATTAGAGTATATGATACCGTGTAATGATTCTATTACACACTGTCTATGAAGATATGAATGTACGTATTTTAGATCATTGTATATGATTAACTTGCAGAAGACACATACACAAAAACGTACATAATATACACATATACATTCATACAAACACAGATATATTACCTGTTTGACGAAATGGTACGAAGACACAAGCAAAGATGCAAATAGTCTTTTTTTAGAAATTACGTTTTTCATTTTCTTTCTATCGAACAAAAATTATGATAATTTCGCACTAGAAAACACGATAGTGCATTTTATTCTTTCCCATAACGTCCGGAATTCTTTCCAAAGTAACTATACAAATTGATAAACATATTATTATGAAGTAGGCTTTTTCTCTTTTATATCGGATGCTACTTTATCTTGATAACCTAAATAGCAACCTATATGCATTTTGAGGTAAAATTACAACTCTGATTCAGTATTTTGTCATTTAATGACCCATATGGTTGCTAATCAGTTTGTCCGTTCATCGATTGGTTTTTTGGATCTGGTATTCTTGTATCATCTATACGTTTATTTAAACCCTCCAATGTAATTGGAATATGTAGGCAAAGATATTCCAAAACTTTTAGTTTTTATTTATTTTTTTTTTTTCTGTCGGCAGTATTTTTATTTTCTTGCAGCTCTGCAACACTTCTGCAAAGTGATATATAAGATTGTATGAACATAAGATTCCAATGTGTATAAGGACTGAGGGTTTAATTCATTATGGGTGTAGGCGATCTCTTGATGGGAGAATAAGCTAGGAAGTTAGATTGAAAGATGGTGTGAAAGAACGATTGAAAGAAAAAGTCATTTGAATAAGTAACAGAATGAATGATTTTATATATTATATGTCTATCTATAATTGACATTTAGTTATTTCAGTCAACGTTCGGCCGAACGATATTTCTGCTTAAGTATCAAGATTTTTGTGCAAAACTTTCCTATATCTGACAAATTTCGAAATAATTTTTAACACAGTAAGAAACAGACACAAAATGCTTTTCTCATCGTCGAAAATAAGGGAAAATATTCTTGGAAACGGTCTTTCAAAACTATATTCAAATTTTATATATCAGAGATGTTCTAACAGAATTAAAAGTATTGTTTCATAAATGTTAAATTTGCACTAATATCTGACCATTCGGCAGTAAACAGACGTTTGTCTTAACATTGTAGCACTGATTATTCTACAAACTATGATATTATAAGAAAATGACAGTAACTGTTTTTAATTTTCTCTGCATTCAATGTTTTTTTTTTTTTTAATTTCTAAATCAGATATATTTAAACATATAGACTAAGAAAATTCGTTAAAGAGATAGTTCAGATAATGTCGTATATTCTTTTTCATTCGGCAGAGACATTTATCTTCTCGAAATCTCAAAATGATACATTGACTTTTGTTTTTATCGTATTATCTTCTTTTCCTATGATTCGTGGGTTTATGATAGAGTTAATTGCAACGTAAATTTGTGCAAGTGGATCTCAAGCGAATGAATCTACGTATGTTAGGGCATATATAAATCGGAGAAAGTAAGAAGAGTATAAAAGTTTGCACTTCCAATTATTTTTTCTGTGCCTATGTAGTTTTTTAAGGTGAAGAAAAATTTTTAATGGTATCTATAGCATCTGACAGCCACACGAGAAAGTAGAAATGTTCAATCAAAATTCTAATGTTGAATTTAAAGGAAATTTCATCCCTTCTAAACGACAACCGGTTCTCGTCAAACAAGACAATCGAGTTCACTTTCCTCTCTTTTTCGATGCCCGATGCCGTGCAGCGGCTCGAAAAAGCAGAAACCGAAATTTCGAAGAGGAAGAAAAAAAAACTCTTTCTCTTCCCTTTCGTTATTCAATAATTATTTAATTCTCAATTGATCATATCTTAAAATAACATAATTTCCTCGTTGTCACATTGGTCTCCAAACGAAATTGTTCCAATGATTTTTCACTATTTGCCTCGACAATTGGCATATCTTACAAATAATACTTAAAGATTTTCCCGTTAATTTTTACATGCCAATTATGGTTCTCATTCTCATTATATAGGAGCGAAATCTCACATAGTCCAAAGCAGTACATTTAAATATTGACGTGAGCCGGGGAAGTAAACGAAAGAAAACATTGCCTTTTGGTAGAAAGATATCGGCTATCGGTGAGAGTCTGAAACACATAAAACTGCTGGAAAAAAGTTCTTGCTCTCGGCGGAAGAGGAATCGTGTCGTGATCGCGAATAGAAATGGAAACTAGGTAGACGGAAACCGACGCAATTCGAGCGCGCGTTTTTAATTCTAGCGTGTTTAATGATCGATTGTCTTTCATTCTATAAGTACTAAGTGAACGATATCTAAATGTCTTTATTACGAGGCTCAATCAAAAATGTTTCGTCGCTCGAGCAAAAGAAAATGGGAAAAATGTGCAACCAGGAGATTTCCCTCTACGATAATTATTTTAACGTTTGCCCAGTGATGTTTCCTTCGACATCTTTTTTACGCTCTTGAGTATATTTGAGTCTTTGAACGCTAAATTGTACGTAATGCAGGCCGAAAGAATTTTTTGGGAGGGTCTTACGAAAGAATTTCTCGCTCATCGGCCTCATCGAGCGCAAAGGAAACGAATTAAAACACTGCCGTCCGGTGGGGAATGAAAGGGATGAAGGAAGAGAAGTATTAAAAGAAAAATAAAAATCCGAAAAAATATGAAACAAATGGGAGGTGATTAGCACACACGGCGCGCATAAATCATTGTACAAGGTGAATTTGTAAATAATACAGATGAGGGGGAAAAAAGTTGTAATTTTGATCAATACTTGTAAAAAACACACAGACAGAACCTATTCTGTAAAATTAGTGTACATAAGAACGACTCGAAAAATTCAAACGTATACGTGCCGCGTATATGGATATATACGCGCACATAATGAGGGAAATAACGGTGTTTTCTTCCGTTCCGTTCGAGAGCATAACTATGATAGAATACATGGAACATTGTGTATCTGCAACTTTACATAAACGGTTGTAAATATCCTGCTCTAGTCTTCGCGTGAGACGAACGTAAACGAAAAACTATCGGTGATGTTAAAGGCTGAAAGCTGCTAGGCTCGATTCGAAGAAATTTTCAAGGTGAAAGCAAAGACGGGGGTGGCGCGCTCGGGGAAATGAAAGAGCGTAGAAGGGGAGGAAAAGAAAGAACGTAATGTTACAATCGTGCTGCTGGAGAAGTTGAAAAGAGAGGCACGAATTGTAACCGTGAATAGTCGATCGATCGGTGATATTGGTTTGCAAAAAAAATTGAGAAATTAGCTGTGATGATGACACTATAGGTACTACTAATTTTTAATTGGTAATTAATCAACGTATATATATATATAAAATGTATGTATGTATATGTACATGTATATATATACATATACATATATCACATCGATGTGGTAAATAAGATGTAGTTTAACTAAATGCAGCGAGTAACGCGATGGATAAAATGACGCGAAATCATTGTTCGGTGAAACGTTTCCGGAAACGTAACACACGCGAGAGATAACTTTCTGTTGTTCAAAGAGAGCCGAAGATTCTTTGTTTTTTTTCTCTCTCTCTCTCTCTGTCTGTCATTGAGGAACAAATGCAACACCATGATGCTCTTCGAAGTTACTGTTTAACTGTCGCAAAGGTTAACGATATTACAATAGGCTGGTATGCGCGGGGTGAGTGCGCACGGGCGCGCTTGCGATCGTGGAACTCGGATGCTCGAAAGAGTTAAAAGAAAACAAAAAAAATCTTATTATAAGAAACTTTCGGGTACGTCCAATTCATGTGTCGTAAATTATCCACCTTCGTGACTCTTAATGAGGCGAAAAACGATCTAGTTGATAGTGCACTCTAATTATAAGAGCCGACGAGGATTCTGGGTCGTCTCTGAGGGTTTATAATGATCGCCAAAAATTTCGAAGATCGCCAGTCCGAATTTAGCTTTAAAAGGAGGCTTCCGATTAGAAAGTTTTAAGCACTCGTATAACTCCCTTCCGTTTTTTCTTTTCTTTGCTTTTCTTTCCATCTTCCTTCTCGTCCTCTCCTCAAACTGTCTATAAATATTTTCGAGAGAGAAACGAACGTAACAAATAACGAAAACGGAAGGGAGTCGTTGCTCCGTGCCGGGAAACCTCTCCCCCTTCGTGCAATCGTAGAAGAGGTTAGATGTTGAGGCAATTAAGTGTAATGCGGGACGTCCCATACTCGGCCGGCATTTATTGTGATATTGTAACGTACAAAAAAATCGTTCGTCGCGGGTTTATACACGAAGAAAAGTCAAAAAATGTCAAAACAAAGGAGGGAGAACGAGCAAGGAGGAGAACGAGAGTCGATTGGACGATATTACTCAAGTTTCTCGTGCAAAGCTCACGGATGTGTTGCGGACAGTTGCGGACACTGCATCTCGTAACTATATTTGCCAAAGGGAAGAATCGCGTTTTACAATGAAATTCGATCCGTGATACATCCGTCGACGAACAATCGCGCGATGCATGCACGTGTACGTCTTATATGTATGTATATATATACAGATGATAATGTCACACGAGCATCACTAGGTACACGCGCATGCGTCGCTTCGCATTAAAAGATATATGACTCTGTACCTTTCGAAGAATCTTTCGCCAATCTTTTCTGAAAGGGGTTCAGTCGTTCTATATGTATATCTATATATATGTATATGTATATATACATGTACATATGCATTAGTGATTAAATTGGAGATGGCAGAATTGCAAGAATTTAGAAGAGCTCCTTTCATGCATTATATAGTAACCGTATTTAGTTCGTTATTGTTCGCATTTATGGTTACTTTTTCTCCCGCGACACATTTCAATAATCGTCGATTGACGAAACAGAGCAGATATATCTATCCTTCGATGAAATATAACTACTTCCGAGGCTTCCATGAGCGTAGACGGTTTCGTTTTAACGTCTTTACAGTTCTTTAACACGTTCACGTATAGTCCGGCAACCGAAAGATGGCTAGGGAGCGGCGGAACCTCTCGTTTTCAAACGCGTATTCGCGCCAATTCGTTTTTGGAATTCCTAAACCCAGTGTCCTGAAGTAAACACTCCACATAGTCGTTTACTTTAGGAGGCTGGTTTTGGGGATTCTAAAAACGAATTGGCGGGAGTAGGCGTTTGAAAACGAGAGGTTTCCCGCTCCCTAGCCATCTTTCGGTTGTCGGCCTATATCACCGGCGGATCAGACTTGGTTCTCACACCGGACATTTAGCTCGTTAAATTCGTTCACTAACTCGAAAACTTTGCCGTGCAGGTGTAAATTCGAATATGGGTAATATAAAGTATATTTATTGAAATCGAGACATTTCGAACTGATCAAATTTCATACTGCAACTTTAGTTCGGCGCCATCCGATAAGAAAAGCGCTACCAGTTTCTTCAAAAAATTCTCCAAATTGATAGGGGTGGCAGCTGCAAAATATTCCACCTCTGTCTTATAAAACCTCAATTACTTAATTGATCGTCTTTTTTACCTCTTGATTCCTCTTTTTACAAAGTACTTGTTTAATATATTTCAATAGAATTGATGCAAAGTCGATAGTTCTGGCGTTAAATACATCCGGTGGCGAGAAGCACGAATGGAAGCGCCGACGTGAACGTTTAAATAGATTCCTTATTCTGTAAAATGCATTACAGTGTCCGTTTTTCTACGGATTCTTCCGATCGAAAGGACTTGTTTCCAGTAAAAAAAAAACAAAGCCCACCTCGTTGACCGAATTGGAACGTTGAGGGTTCTAACATTTATTTTGATGCGTGTACCGTGTATATTTATACATATATGTTTATATCGTATATATATATCTACATATGTACACAGTACATACGCACGATAGAATTTCAATTAGTGGTGATACTTTCTCAAACGAAAGCTCTTCTTTTTTAAAGATAGATTTTAATTAGGTTTAATCGGAATGGTCATTTTTTTTAAGAAAGGAAAATTATTTACGTTAATTTTAGATAGGTAAAATTTGGGGAAAACGATAGTTTAATTATTATTCCGTTAGGTTGTCGCGATCATTCTACGAAACATTAACCTTTGCATGCTTTATAATTGTAAGTTCGAGAAGAAGAAAAATTCACGGGTACCATCTTCACGACGGTATTCGATCGGCGCTTTATCCTTTTACTTTCAAACGTTTCAATATTTTATCATCCCGTTTTTCCGCTTCGAAATTAAACTTATACGCAGAGATTAAAAGGGCAGAGAGAAGTCAATGAATTTTGCATATCTTTGTCGTTCACTTAACGTGACATGGAAAGAATACCGGTAACACGGTCGTATATCGATTGTTCCCTCAAATATAAGTCCGAGAGAGACGAAGAAGGTTGTAGACGAAGCTCTTCATAAAAAAATAGAAGAAAAATACTTAACAACCAAATGTCTTCGAACAATCGTCAAACAATCGTGCCTCGAATTTCTTTCCGTTGAAACGTGGAGGAAAAAGATTCGAGGCACTGTCCGCGTTGGTACTGTTACGATTTCTCGTTAGAAAAAGAAAACAAGTGAGAATGGATAACTTAACAGCATTTTGTCGACTTCATACAAAGCACTGATTACATATACAGGGACACAAACACAGCTACACGAAACACTATGTCGATTAATTAATTAAGCCTTAAATTTAGTATTAAGCCGAAAGGTCTCAGAAGCAAACGAGAAGAAGAAAAGGAGAGAAACAAAAGAGCGCGTGATACGTAAAAGAGCGCGCTTGCGGATGTACGCGAAGGCGCGACTGTGTAAGAGAAAGACAATGAACAAAAAAAAGAATTCTCTTTGTCATCCGATAGTTTCCATGGTCTATAATTAATATTTCGAGGTAACGAATACGAACTCGATGAAAAAATGCCCGCGGGAGTGGAAAGATACGGCTTTAATTGACGATTTATTAAAGATACATTTCTCCTTTTTTTCTTCGTCTTCGATGTATTACAATCTTGCGTGTGCTTCGAAAATTTCAACTTTCGTGCCTTGTTTTCCGTGTCTATCGTTTCGTTCGACTTAATTGTATTCTTACTTCGTTCTTAAGCGTACAACTTTACGTAGGTCCTAAAAAAAACCAACATTCGAGGCACAGCGGTTGTCGATCTCAATTGTTAACGCGAATCTTCATTTTTAATTCGATATCGAGATATCGTTCGATCACGCGGATCGCCTGGGTGATAATATCGTCCACAATTTTAACGAAGGTCCGGTCAAAACTTTCGTCTTTATCGAAAGTGTACGATAGAAGGGTGCAAAGGGACGAGTCGCCGTCGTTGCGCGGTTTTATAAAGAGAAGAGAGGAGAACAAAGTCGATCGATTAAAAAAGACACTTTCAACGAGCCAGACCATAGGTACAAATATGATTTTTACCTACAGTAGCACGCAGAAGTTTTTGCGCAACGTTTAAACACTAACGTCCAATCTCCGTCAAGTTTCTCCGACACGTGAATGTCGATATCGAATATTTCTTTGTTCTTCTTCCTGCTACTGATGCTCGTGAAAGTGTATCATACGTCGGCGCGACACGAGGATTTACAATTATCTCTTTCAATTTTATCCCGCGTAATATTCACTCCTCGAAATTTAAACACTCGTTTGTCCTAATTCGCAGAATTAGAACAATAGCACAGAATCCTCGGTCGACCGTCGCGTCGTTCCGGCGTGTGACCGAATGGTGAAGAGAAAAAAAAACGGGACTGAGACCCCGTTATCGTCGCAAGAAAGAAAGAAACGCACCGACTGCTTTAGGGAGCCGAGATTTGACCATGTACCTTGATATATATGTATAAACGCACGTATGTGAAGAGAGAGTGTGTGCGTGTATGGATATGCGTGTGTGTGATGTATGTTAGAGCGCACGCTTCGAAGGAAAGAATAACACAAGACAAAGAAAGTGATTATATGGAAGCTTAGAAAAGCGCATGCGCATATGTGAGAAGTACGAAAGATTGAGCGAGCGAAAGAGAAATATATATGTATAAATTTATATTATATATACATTATACATGGAAAGAAAGGGAGAGAGAGAGAGAGAGGAAGAGAGAGAGAACGTTTCCTGCTCTAGAAACGGGCGCGTTTTATCATTTACAAATTCACTGTCAGTCGTCCGTTTCGCGTTGAAGGGAAGCACCGAGTAATTGCAGCTTCTTGTAAAATCTATTCGATGAAACGCGTCCGTTTGGGATTCTCAGTTTCTCGCACGTGCAGAGCATTCGCACTGTTGAAAGAATGATACAGAGAACGTTGAGTCTGAAGCCACGAGAGAAAGAGAAGAAAGCAATCGTGCCGTAGCTCGCACGTGCGTGACAATAACTTTTCCTAACGTATTTAAAGCACAGCGTGCGAAGCAAAATTTCATTTTTGCCCCATTCCTACGATTTCTTTCTTTTCTCGATCATGGAAAGCAATGTTTGCGCGGAGAAATTCGATCGAACGTTTGAATTCAAACGCAGTGTGGATTCCCGCGTCGAAAAGAACCGATGTGATTTCAACAACGAAGCGCCGTTGCGCCGTTTGGCACTTTTCGACGTGATTCTGCCACTTTGCGTCGGAATTCAAACGGTTAACAGATTCCCGCCGTGGTTGTACCACCGGCGGTACATGCATGATTGTCCCACGGGACGGCATGTACCATCGGTGGACAAAATTGCGACCAATGAGCGAAATATTATAATCGTACAAAAACAAGTCAAGTGTCCTGGAACGAAGAAAGTTCTTTTTATCAGCATACAGAGAAATTTTGCCAATTGGTAAAAATACCCGTCGTTTTACCGATAGGCTGTAATTAATTGCCAATTATCAAATTACCCGTGCTTCGTCAGACGTCCATTTTAATTCAATTGGCCAGCAATGAAAAGAAGTAAAAAAAGTCACGGATCCGTAGTCAACTTCTGCGCGCAAATATTCCTCCTATGAGTTAAGTCCTATGCATACAAACTATACGTGGCATTTCTTCTTTGTTTCTCTTTTTTCTTTTTTATAAGCTTACATTTTACATTGAGCATCGCTGTACAGAGCATTGTTCCGCGAAACTCTGGTCTGCTTTAATCGAACGACGATGATAGAAATAACGAACGAAAAGAGAGACTCGGGCAATGCAGTGAACAACAACAAAAAAAAAGACAACACAGCAGCACCGTTTGCACGAAGTTTACGCTCGTGAAACACGACAGGTTCATCATTGCCGGTTTCCATTTCCATCGAGAAATATCTTCAAAGTCTCCCCTCGAGAACGTATCGCGTTCTTGCATTGATTTAACAATTGCGACGAAATTTGAATAACTCTACCGAGATTATCGGTAAGTCTGGGCACAATTTCTGTGTAAAATTCGAAATTCCACGGACATCTCGGCACTGTATATAATATATCGGCGATACGAAAGCTTCTTCACCGGATTTCCCTGTCGTTTTCGCGAGCATACGCTTCTACGAGTCTTTTAAAGTAAGAGTATAACGGAAAGAAAGAAAGAAACCAACCGCATAATACAGAAGGCGAGAACTTTTGTTCTGTTGTCCCAACGAATAGAGGCGATGAGTTTATCGTAGGTTTTAGGATAGAATTAAGGATATCAAGTCGCGATCTCTGTGATGATGCTGAATAATGTTGCAATTACGGGAATGATAATTGTTTTTCCCCCCCACCCGCCCGTTCGTGTCGAATTATTAACCATCGCGGACACGATGCAATTTCATTGTCGAGTTTTTAGGGTAAACGATAAGAAAATAGAGTTATAGTCTATATCTATTATATTACACGTAACTGAACAAAAAAAAAACCATGATGTACGTTTAAGGATCGACTCGAGCGAATGTATCTCTGTATTATACAATTGTACGTCGTAATTAAGAAGAGAAGGAGTTGCTCGTCTACGTTGAAGATGCAGAGAAGAAGAGGAGGATCGATTGATAATAACGATGAACAATAATCTACTTGTACATAAGAAATGAATTAATTGCGTGCGAGCCGTTGTCTGTATGCGACGAAATATTTTGTTAAAACTGCAGAAAGAAGGGGAAGGACTCATACGTGTCCGGCGTGTTTCTTTTTATTTTTCGCATAGAAAACGAACGCTTCTCCAAAAGCCATTCCGATATTAAATGGTGAAGATGGCTCTACGTAAGAATGTCGAGCGAGTTTTTTTGTCTCGCGTTCGAAACGGGAGCTTCGAAAGATGAGAAGGGACGATAAAGAAATGACGGTGGTTTAAAGAATGCACCGGGGAAGAAACGAGACATCGTCGTTCAGATTCGTATCCAGCCACCTTGGTGATTTCCTCAATTTTCAACATCACGGAAGATCGACGAAAACATTCCAGTGCTCGAACTTGGATCGTACGAATCGCGTTTGTAATCAGGAACCAACGAACGCAAATTCTGTCGGACAACAAAACTGTATTCGTGTGAAAGTCCATCTACCGACGAGAGGAAGTACCAAGGTGAAAAAGGGTGAATTACGAGGAGTCAACGAGAAGTTTATCAAAACGATGGCGTAATCGAGAACGAAATGGACCAACAGTTTGGGCTAACTTTCGACCGCGCAATCCCGTTGTTTTCTTCGTGAAACAATCATCGTCTCGTGTTTGTGCATTCGTCAGAATGAGATGTTTTCTGTTCTTTTCGTTTTTTTTAACAAAGTGGTTCACGAAGGAGAGAGATATACGTATGCTAGTTTTTGAGAAGTGTCCCTTTTAACGATAGTTCCGAGAGGCAGATTTAAAGTGTTTTTCGACGCTACGATCGACGAAGCAGGAGAGATAATCGTGAAACGTATTGTTTAAGCATGCGATGCAGTGAATATGCAAGCAACGGCTGTTACGGCAAGGATGTAATTAAGAGAGCGAGAATTACGAGAAGTAAATGTCGATGAAAGAGGTCCTCCGAGGGTAGAAGAGAAGATCGTTCAACACCCAGATACTTGGAGAGTGTTTTTACGTGAGAAGATGGAGAAAAAGTAAAAGTCAAACCAGCAACGTAACCGTTTGCACATAACCGTAATTTTGGTATCGTGATTTCTTCGTGTACACATGCATCGAAAGCAAGAGGAACGTGCGCTCGCACCGCAGAGAAGAAGAAGAATACAGAAGCAAATATATAAAAGGCAGACGAAGAAGAGATGGATGGAAGATAAGATACGCAATGTGAAAATGAAGGAATACTGGGAAAGGAGAAATATTGTGTGGCTTTCAAGATCGTCGATTCGACGGTTAATTTGAAACGGATCCAAAGAGGAAGGGCAGCAGACTTGCAACGAAGCTCATCCTCTAGATGTCCCCATAACAACAGGGACAAAACTCGATCCGAGTATGGCATGGAGTGAATGTAACGGTTTCTATAAAAAAAAACTATTAGAAAATGTCTTTTTGAGAACAAAAAGCGCCCAAAAAAATCAGTGTATAAAATCAGCCCGAGAGGCGTGTGAATGTGCGTGCGAATGACGAGGAGGAATGCTGCTCAGAGAAAGAAATCTGCTTGGAGGAAGTAATTGATGAAAAACCAGGTGATGTATCAAGAAAATGATAACAATTATCGAGAAGCTGTTGGTGTGTGCAATAGGTACTCGGAGGGTTATGTAACAGGAGAGATTCAGCGGATCCTCTTTCGTCCGGAAACGAGGAAATGAAATTTTTCTAGAACGAAGAGAAGAAGAAATTGAAGAAATCTCTGGCGGTATTTAAACGAGAGATTTTGAGACTCGACGTCTTTAAAAATGTTTTTCAGTACAGCACAATTACACACATGTATATACTATATGTAACGTCAATACGACGGAAGGACAGAAGAAGAATTGTCATCGAACTCTCATCAGTACACGAAATTACGCGTTTATGACAATGGAGTTGAGTGTGTGGAAAAGAAATCTACCGACGCACACATCCATATCACACCATAAATAACAGACACAAATATACCTACACACACACACACTTTTTACGGTAGGAGAAGAAGATACATGAAATTTTGGAGAAGCTGGAAAACACTATAGAGAATCGTAAAGTGTAGAGAGAGAAAGAAGCTACAATTTTCAATGGCGGCTTGCCTACAAATTTGAATCAGAATGAGTACCATGAAATTCTACAACTTTCTCTAAGTTTACCCAAAGCATGGATAAACTGAGTTCAATTCGACGAAGTAAAAGAAGAAATTCAGCAACGAATGAAAATTATCAACGTTTCCTAGCACCATAAATGATCCCTTCTATATCCCCTTCGCCCATTCCTGTTCCCTTCTTTATTTTCTCCCTAGTTTCGTCCACTTTTTACTTAATCCGTTACTGATCGAAGAAAACGAAAATTGCAATTCCCCCCAAAAAATTCTTATTCTCGGTCATATCTCCTTTTATATATTTCTCGTTATCATCCAAGAATATCCCGTCCACTATTCCTTTTAACTATCCTTTCTTCCTTTAGGGCCCTTCTCAGGGCCCGCAAATATTTCACCGACGGAGGGACAAACTCTCGGTTTGAATGAGAACAAAGAGCTTCTTCAGGGCTGAGCACGAAATCTGCCCTTTTCAGGGCAAACCACAAAATATGTCCTTTTCAGGACAACACATTCATTCTCATCAAAATATAAAAATGACATTAACCTTTCCAATAATACGTTCCAAGCTTGGAACATCCATGAAACCAAAATATGTATGTACTTCGATATTCGGTAAAAGGTCACCCAACGAAAATATCAGAAATGTTTCGAATTATTTTTATCATTATTCTTGTTTATGTTATTTCTGTCTGTATAGTCGATTATTATAATTATCGACGATTGAACAGCTGTATTCGAAATCCTCAAAATTCTAAGCGCGATAACTAAAATGCTTGACGCAACATTGAACGTGTGACGCGAAAGAAACTCAAAGTCGAACAAGGTCACCGTGGAGATCCGCTATGGAACTTTCAGGAAGTCGCAGTTCTAAGTGTGTCACACTTCAATAGAAAATCAAGTAAGTATTTCGTCGTAATTTGTCGTTCGTTTTTCTTATCTTTGAGATAAGTTCTTTTAAAAGATATCTGAATTCTTTGATGTCGTATGAATTTACGCGAAAACAATTACTTTGAGAAAGCGTTTTATCTTCATCGACGTCATCACTGAATTCTTGAACAAACTGGATGAGATGCTGTATGTATAGTAATTTAATCTTTATAAATGTTTCTTTTTTTTTCAATTTCAGGATGACTGATAATAAAGAAATTGTTACAGATTACTGGCCTAATTATGAGATAGATTACTAATATTATGCTTCTGGGGATGATTTATTGTACAGACATGAATTTACGTGCTGGATAACTGCGAAACTGTATTTTTAATTGACATTAAAACGCATGTTTTTGCTGATGTCCTTTAAACGTCTGTTTTACGTACGTAAGCCAATTGATGACGTGAAAACGAAGATGACTAATCAAGAAAACATCATCGTAAGAAGACTGGAAGAGAAAACCCGTGATACATGCTGTGATACTTTGCTAATAAAAAACCCGTATTAAGCATTAAGTGTTCCATAATTATTATTGACTCGAATTTACAGCTAAGCCATAATAATGATTTATAGATGTATTTTAAGTGATATTAAAGATAGCAGTAGTAGTTAGGTACTGCAATTTATTTAAGAAATAAACCGTCAATATCAGTTAATTCTTTTGCGTGCACCTTTTCTCTTGAAAATTACGTTAAATGAACACTTCTTTCATTAATTTCTTATTCTAGTATAATTTAATGTAACACGTCATTCGTGAAACTTTTACTTAGCTTTCACTTCGACGTTCTTTTGCAAGATTAAGAAAACTATGAGAAATGGTATTTTTATGAGAAAGTTTCTTGGATTGTGTAAATATTTTGCACTTCGATCAATCTTGATGTAAATGAATGTTAAAGTTGTATACACAGGTGATGCATTATACGTAAACATCTACTCGCGTTATTTAAATCTTTATTTTCATTCTTTTTTAAGACATTTCGCTACAATATCAGTTCTGGCTGTTTGCCGATTTCAAGTAGAATGGAATTTATTTATTTTCGTGTACATGTCCACAATAAATATACCATCTGATTCTTATACAGTAAATGTACAATTTAGAAGTCCGTTGAGTATATTTAAACCGCAAACAGGATATATTCATCGTACCAATCATATATTACGAATGTTACGCTATTTTTAATACACGCCGTGCAATATAATAACGATGAATCTCAAAATGAATTTCGAATTCTTTGGCATTGAAAACCGTGGCAGTTTTCTGCCAGCTCGTGAATTGGAGAATAATAAATACGTAGAAAAAATAAAAGTGATACATGAAACAGCACTTATTTCATGGGAGGGCTTATAATACATTTACTGGAATTGTCGCGGAATCCTCCAGATTTCCACGTTTCCCTTTGCATCACCGATAGCTATGGTATCTCTGCAAATAGATGCAATTGGTCAGATGACGAAAATGAACAACATGAAAAAGCTGAAATCTACCTTTTCGTATTCACGCTTAGACTACTGGTATTCTCTCGATCAGTCGTATTAAATTTCACATTCTTCACGTTTTTACCATTTCTGACATCGTACAGCGTTATATCTGAACCAGCGCCATAAGTTGCAAATATATCTTGATTGCCAAACATCCATGTCAATCCGACAACCGTATTTTCAACAGAGATCGAGCGCAAACATCCGTGCTAAATGTGTAAAAACAATTTACATTGCGGATCAAACGTATATACATAAAGTTTCACGTATCACGTTGTCAAATATACCTGATCAAAATCATATGTACGTATTTCTTTATCTGTACCAGCAGTAACAAACAGATTTCGAATAGGAGAACATTTGATACACGTAACACTGCCTTTGTGTCTTTCATATTCGTCGATTACGGGATCCATGAGAGTCTCATCCCCTACGATAAATATTCATTTCATGTAATGTTAATACGGGATTAGTGACCTATAAAAAATATATACCCTCGATAGGAGCGATGCGATCTAAACTACATTTATATATGCCACCGCACAAAGTGCCTACAATAAAAAAGATTGGATCCCTGGCTGAAAAATCAAAGGTAGTAACGCACAATCCTGATTCCATAGCACGTTCACGAGTTCCGCTTGCACTGCGTGGTCTCGAACTTTCGGCAGGATTATGTTCTTTAGCTATTTTAAATCTAAAAGGAAATATTATGCTACGATTGTAAATATTTCGGATGAAATGTTACTTTGATAATTATCATTCTAAAGAGTACCGTTTATATAAGGAAACTGTGGTGAAGTTTGCCAACATTTTGTGAATTAGAATATATCCGTCTTTACTGGAGCTTACTAGCAACGACACATCATTTGCGGTTCGTGTTTTCCAGAATATTTCTGACACACTGTCACCATGAGTGCAAACCGTTAATGGTGTAACTGAAACGTCATCTCTCAGATTCCAGACAAGAACATCACCTTTAGAAAAAAATGAGATTCATTAAAATGTTTGTGGCATCATTCTATCTATGGATTTATAAGAGAGTATCACTGTACCATTGAATAAGCCAGCTGCTAGAATGGAGGGTTCCACAGGGTGATAAGATATTGTTGTAATACAAGCATTTGTTTCTAGCGACTTGTTTGGAACACCTGTGAAGCTATATTCATTTGTATAATCATATAATTGCACTTTTGAAAGGTGATCACACCAATTTTCATGATAAGCAACACCATGCGAAACAGCTAATGTTCCACCTCCTGTACTCCAAGATATATCGCTTATCTTCACCTACAAATAGATTTATTATTTTTAATTGATATCTTTAAAAAACTACAGATGAGAGGAAGGATACAGATACCTGTTCATCCAATTCATTTAAAGTACTCATTCTCTGTAAGAACTGTGTGTTTGCAAGCGAGTATTCAGTTGTTTTTGGATTGTAATCATCAAATGCATTAGTGCCATAAGTTTCATCTAAAGCTTCTAATACGGACGGAGTAACTTTTTTCAAAAAATTAGCTAACTGATCATAGTCTATTTCTGGTTTTTTGCTCTCCTCGCCAGCAGTTTGAGTCTGTGGAAGAATAATTGTTATTATTCAAATTAATTGATGAAATGAACTAGATGACAAATTTTATAGACCTCGATACTTCTTGTTTCCACTGATTGTGCAAAATTTTGACGATGAGCAATGTCTGTTGTTTGCATACTTGTAGATTGTTCCGATCTAAAAACATGTAATACAATGTAGAAATTCAAACATTTATAACAACAATGATTACGTTTATAATATAACTAAAATGGAATATTTGTAAACATACTTTACATCTGACAATTGGGAATTAAAGCCCACAACATCGAGCGATTGATCAGAGAACATTGTTAAATTCAGAGAAATCCTTCCGGAAACTACTTCGGCACGTGTTATAATTAATTAATCTCACACTTCAATTTGACATGTGATACTTTTTTATTATATCAATTTTAGGCGATTTATGGTTGATTTTTAATACAAGTACTTTCTATTTGGATAAAGTATTATTCGCATTGTATGTATACGCAAAAATGTAAAATCAATTCGTGTAGTGGTATTACAATGCCATCTAGTGAAAGCATCTTTTATTAAAGATCGATGGACCGACAAAAACTAATTAAAAATGACGCTTTGTCATAAATAATAAAATAGTAGAAAAAATAAGAAATACATTATTAACGCGAAATTTAGAATAAAGAAAGAACTCTGTTGAAACGAAAGTTTCAATGCAGATAGAATAAATATTGCGGGTGGGCTAGTTACACTCTGAGGTAGAGAACATTTGATACATCTTTTAACCTGATTCGTGCCTACCAAAAACCTTTTACCATTATCAAATCGTCTTTAATATTACTAATTAAAATATCGAGGTTGAATATTCGTATTGCTATATACGGATCAGGATTAAGGATCGATACATTTTTTGGCTGAATCACTGGCAAACTATAAGATGCATCTAAGTCCGTCTCTTTCTCCCTTTATATATATATATCTATATCGTATATCTGTGTATAACTGTACATCGTCTACGTTTCGTCCTCTTCTCTACTGCGAAAAATTGTATTTAGGAACTATTTGCATTTTTATTGAATCAATTTGACTAGGTTTATGGTCCTTTAAAAGATTCCTGCGTATCGTTTTTGCCATTTTGATATATCGAAAGTCTGAATGTAAATCATTTTTTTAGTATGGACAGTCAGCTGTGTGGAGACGGTAGATTGTTAGATCTAATCGATGAAGCTTGGCACAAGGAACGGCTGCCAATCGACGATATTTTGGTCCCAGTTGCGGAATTACCCGATCCCGAAAGTGACAATGGTGATTCTCATATGACATTAAAAGAATTGGAGCAAAAGTGGAATAACCTAGCTTTAGGGACTCTCAGCGAAAATCATTTACATTCTCCAACACCGTCTCATAATTAAATGGTTAGTGTCCTATTAACTATCATTTTTGGTAATATTTCTAAGTTCTACTTGTTGCAGACTCATAATGGAGTTTCCAAATGTTGGAAAAAGATGCGCCATTGAGGAATGCAAGCAACTGGACTTTTTGCCAATTGTCTGTGATCATTGCCACATTATATTTTGCAAAGAACATTTTTCTATGAATTCTCATAAATGCCCCAAGCTAGATAAGAATGTTACGAACACTAAGAAAGAGTCATTGAGCTATATTTGTTCCGATGAATCTTGCAAAGATGTATCGATTATTGAAATGCAGTGCATCAAGTGCAAAAAGCATTATTGCGTAAAACATAGATATCATGGATGTATAGAAATCACGGATGATGAAAAGAAAACTAAATTGAAGAAATGGCAAATACCAAAGAAACAGTTTGCAGAAGCAAAAGCAATAGTTGATCAACAAGTATCAGATAGCTTAAGGAAATCAAAAAACACTGTGATGGCTAACAAAGTATGCCTTAGTAGTCAATCCTAAACTAGTAATAGATATTTTCCGAGTGTGCTATAATTATCTTTCAACTTCTCTATCCAGGTTCGACTTATGAAAGTTAAAGGTTCTGCAATCGGGCCAAAAAATGTACCAACCTCAGAACGTTGCTATTTTCATGTACATCTACCACCTACATTAATCAATAAACATATCGGACCTACGAAAGGTGTTTATGTCAATACAAATTGGACAATTGGAAGAGCTATAGATGCAATAGCTGACACACTTAAAGTTTCTAACAATAACAGTACTTCTAATACATGTAAATTACGATTGTTCCATCATTCCACTGGTAGCTTGATATGCAATGAAATGGATACACTGCTATCAAAACTGTTTGATGACATTGAACTTATAAACGGGCAGGACGTTATTTTAGATTATTCAGATAATACATCTGTAGATACTTCTTTGTACAAATAAACATCTTTACAATAAAGAAGAACCATAGCTGTTTCATCGTTACTTTAGATTGTATATAAATGTTGTACATCTTCTCGGATTTATTCGATATTATTTTTAACATATGATTCATTGGTAATGGTAAAGACACGGTATTAGAATAATACTTGGTTTATTACAAACTAGAAGGTTTTATATATCAGTTTTACATTTACTCTTGATGAAAAAGATACACAGTTGTATATATGCATTTAATAAGCAAATCGTTTATACCAGATTATTGTCAGGATTGTTTCAAATTAAAGAATAAGACAATATTCTGACTTTGGCACTGGACGTTTTTTGACTTATATACTTGAGTTACACTAATATAATAATAAAAAGATCAATATTATAAGTCTATGAATAACTATATACTTACTGATATTTCTATGACATGATCTTAGGTATATTAAAAAGAAATATGGATATACAGAGCAAAAAAAAGTCATTGAGTAAAATTGTTCGAACGATGTGCGTGTTTTACCCGTGCAATGGTTTATTGTGCTAATCATGTCGAATAATTATTTATGATAATAATACAAAATATAAATTTCCTAAATAAGTAAAATGCATAAAAATTTCTCGTAATACGTCCAAATTGTGTGGTAAACAATTGTTATGGGATTGTACCAAAAATATTCTGTCATTGAGAAACAAGGTGTAGAAATATCAAAATTATAAATATCTTACGTATTATGACTACCTGATAAATTATGTCATTTTGTTGCGATTTTACAATCCTAATGCAGTTCTAGTTGTAATCATTTAAAAATTTCAATTTCTTTAAATGTTTACAGTATGTACTAGTTACAATGCATGATGAAAAGATATCATCTATTCCATGATCATAAATTTCGTCATCACACAAAGATAGTTCTTGCGAGAGAAAATTTGTATGTAAACGAAGACATCGATACGATAATAATTCAGATCTAGATACAATAACAGATTGATTACTACATACTTTACCATAATATTGAAAACTACTTTAGAGAAAATTCTTAATGAAGTAACCAATCTGTTAACATACAAATTCTGTCATGTTTCGATGAAAGTAAAAATATATCGTTCAACAATCTGAAAATACAGACGTGACCTAAATGAATCCTGAAAATAAAAAAAAAAAGCATAAAAAAAAGGATAGAATAACGCATTTTAGTAAATGAACTTAATCTTTACCTACGTATATATGAAAATAGTTTTTAAAATAAAAAACAAGTCTGATTAAAGAAAAGATACAGAGTATGTATACAGAGATCGCAAAAAGAACGAGTAATGTCATTCGAATGTTTACATTCACTTCAGTATCTTGACTTCGCGTTCGGTTACTGGCCAACTGCCTGCTAGCAGGGGAATGAATCTGATAGCGGTAGGTGGCCTGAAGTCAAGCTCAGGAATGCCAACGAGACTTTTGTAACTCAATTTGACCTTCTAATGTTTTAGCTAGATAAATAACGAATAGTTGGCTAAGAGCAATGCCCAAAGCAATGCCAGCTATTGTATACAAATTACGTTCTGCCCAACTTCGGACAATCTCAATGCAACCACTAGTCCATACTTTTTTGCTTGCTTCGGATACTGGCAGTTTTTGAACTTTGTAGCCACACATTATATTGACAAGACCGCTCTAAAAATGTATGACATTTCATTAGAAGGTTATCATGCACTCTTATTGACAATGTAATAAACATACCGATATGTCTGTGGCATTAATGCAACAAGAAAATGGTACACCACAACGTTCTACACTAGGACTGGAACAATTAAAATACTCATTTTTTCCCCAATCCATATATCCTTCTTGACTCAAACCACAGCATCTGAACTACAGATACAAAGAAATATTAATAATATTGGTACATAGCATTCTTCACTTTATTTTACACAGAAAGCATTTAAACAATCCTTACTTCTTGTTGCCCAAAGTCAATAAAATTTTGCAAATCCGGATCTTCTCTATAAGTTTGTATAATTTTATCTGTGAATGATTCCTCCAATAAGGACTGCAATGTATGTGGAAATACAAAACCAACAATAGCAATTCCCATTTCAAGAAGGAAGAACACAAGTAGACACAGCGAGTACTGTAATAAAGATATACATTGTATAATGCCTCTTTTGGAAACCTTAAATACCAATGCAAAACAAATGCACATGCGTGTACAAGAATACTAACAAATTTGAGTAGACACGTGTTTTCACGCAATGCACCAACGCATCCTGCAAAACTGACTACAAAAACCACTCCACCTGCTATTACCATTACAAGTGAAATATTCAAAACGACATCATATACATTTTCCACTCTGACAGAACCAGTTGCTTGCCACTTGTCCACAAACGCATACAAACCTACCCCAATCAAGAGTCCTCCAAAAAGCTGTACAATAAAAACAGTACTGTTAAATTTATATTTTATTTAAGTTTTTAATATGTAAGATATTTATCGTTTAAATGTACATCATATATGCATATACATATATAAATACGAAACAGGGGGCATTAACTTACCCAAAAAACAAAATTGAGCATAAATATCATATACTTTACGCACGAGCTTACGTACGTAAAGTTATTTGTTCGTCTTCGATTATTCATCATTATGGCGTGAAGACAATCTTACAAAATACTTAATAATTCACTTTTTCGACGAAATACCAGCATATACTATTAATATAGCTGATCTGTGATTTCAATAATACATATAAACTACTTTGATTTCATTACTAATTCGGCGACATCACATAATGAACGCGCAATCATCACCTTTATACGGGCTCATTGATAAACTGTATTTGGCTGTTTATGTATTAAAACCAGATTGTACAGATTGTAATACAACATTCTTTGACAGCTTAGCTCACGTCCGCCATTGCGGTTCTGTTTCTCGTGTTCCCAATTTTCAAGTTTAAAATCAGCTGTACCCGCGTTTCGCGTTCTAATAGAAAAAGAAAAAAAACGCGACACTATTGCGCGAACATCGAAGAAATGTGAAACTTCCAAATGAATTGTATCATGTACATTCGTAATAGTTGGAAGTTCTAAGGCGTATATTTACAAGAAACCGTAAAATTTTTAACGAAGAAAATGACGTCTGTGCAGGACAGTAAGTTTGTTATTTACAGATTACATTGCGTTACAGAGGTTACAAAGTATAAGATAGCAAACAAAGGCTTCCTTGTTACTTGATACAGTATTGTATATTGATATGACATGTACCGATATCACGTCAGCTTTTTGTTACAGTTAGAAATGTTGCAGCATAACCACATTTCCCTGTTTGTTTTCATGAAATAAACAACTTCCTTATCTTAACCTGTACCAATGTAAACAATAAACGAATAGGATGATACATTGAATAATTTTCAATTTATCGCACACCGTTGCTCTTTAAATGTTTCAATTCTATCTTTCAATCACTTTCTTTTATTTGTAGGGCTGAAATTGAAACGATCTTATGATACATGGAGTACACGGGAACAACTTTGTTTGGCATCGAGCGTATTGAAATCAGGAGATCAAAACTGGATGAGTGTATCAAGGTCTTTGAAATCTTTCGTAGAGAAAGAAGCACTGAGACCACCCGATTGGTTTTCTCAGAAGTCTTGTGCCATTCAATATGCACATTTGTTGGAAAATGCAGATACACCGAAGAGGAAAAAAAGAGAGAGTGGCGAAACAACTGGAGAATCCATAGTTAGGAGATTAACACAAGAAAGAATAGCAGAATTAGGGCAAATTTTAGCTTTTCAAAGAGATGAATATCAACAGCTTAAAGCAGATATAAATATGTTAAAATCTGGAACCGTAACGGAAGATAAGTTACAGAAAATGTGGCTTGCAATCGAACAGGAAGAACGTGAACAGGAACAAAAAGCTAGGGCACACTCTGCTTGGCTTGCAAAACGCCAGCAGAAGCAAGATTCAAATTCTTTACAAACTGTAGCTGCCATTACTCAACGTAAATCTGTTGAAAGTAATGTAGAGATTCAAGAAACAGCTGAAGCAACGGATGAAGATGAGAAAAAGAGTAGGGATGGTAGATCACCATTATTAACAAGCCTGTTAAAGTCACCTAGTCCAACGACTCAAATTCAAGCATCGGTAACACCGGTACAAGTAAGCTCTCCGACGATCACGAGTCTCCTTGGATCAAGTCCAAAAGTGCCAAATCCACAGCTAACGCAAAATGTATCTCCGCAATTACATCAGCTAGTTTCTTCTACAGTCACGAGTACACCAGCAGAGCGGCCATCCATTGGTGCTCCTACACTTTCGATGTTATTAGAAATGCCTGCAAATGCACAGAGAGGCCCCTTACCTAATTTGCAATCGACTACTTCTATTGTATCCCAACAAAACGTACCTAACGAAGTCCATACGCAAGTTCTTCAACAGCAACCTATTCATCAAGTACCCATTCAAAATGAAGCATGCGTATCTGCTCCAGCACTTACACTTAACACTGCAACGAATATTCCGGTTACGGAAAGTATGGTACAAATAATAGATCATATCGACGACGTAATACGAAAAGACATAATGGCAGATGTAATAGACAAAGACGAGATAAATGAAATAATTGGTGATATAGAGGAATTAATAAAAGAAGAAATAACTGGTAGTCCACAGAACTTAGACCCAGCTACTGCGGGAATTAACACTCTAACTGTATCTCAACCTCAGGAAGTAGTCGTGGAACGACCAGAACCCAGAGATGTGGATGAAGCCGTATCGCTGTCTAATTCTCCGCAAAGTGAGATGGCCATTGAAGAGATCGACTCTAGTACATCTAATATCGCGGAAATTATCGGAACTGTTGCCATTGAACCTCAGGAGCCAAAAGTCATTGTTGCTGAAATACCCGAAACTATATCAAACGCAGCCGAGGAAGAAAAATGTGAAACAAATACCACCGATGAAAGAATAACGTTAAACAATGAACTTGTTCCTAAACTAGAAATGGTTGCTAATAATGTCGAAAGTAGCAAAGACGTATCGGTAGAAGAGAAGCAAATAGTTGACGAATTAGATACATTAGATTCTACCTCGAATGTGGAAGCTGAAGTAGGTAACAGTAAAATACTCAATACAAAGGAACTTGTTGATTATACGGTGGGAGAGGAAATAGATGAAGAAGAGGAGTCAGAAGTAATTATGCCTGAAGTTAAAGAGTCTTCTAGCAATGCCAAGGAACAGGGAGAGCCTTCGGAAGAATTAGAAAATAAGGATAATATGGAGTTAGATCAGTTAGAAATGCATCTTGCCAAGATCACGGGTGAACAGCAAGATGTCCCATCTGCAGAAGTTGTCAGTGTTTCCTCGGAAGTAACAAATGACTTGCCCAGTGCCGAAGATACAGAAAAATCGCAAGACATTAGCTTAATTTTGGAAGACGACGAAAGTACTCACAGTTCGGAAGATAAGAAGAAAATCACCGAGGAGCATATCATAGAAAATACAATTGAAAGCACGGAGTCCATGGAATCATTTAAAGAAGAACCTGTAATCGTAGTAAAGGAGAAAACCATTATTGAAGTAAGAGAGGAGTCATTGAGTAAGGTGCAAGAAGAGCAGGCAGAGGAAACTCTCGAAATGTTCACCGATGAATTTAAAAAGGAAGATACAAAAGATTTTTCGGAAGACACAACTAGTTCTATCCTCCAAGACATAGAGGTCAAAGAGGAAGAAATAGAAGAAACGGCCATCGTCGAAGATACCACTCAATTAGTATCACCTGGTGAAGTAGAGAGTATCAAGAAGGAATCTGTAGAGCATAAATCTGATATCGATACGTCTACTATCAAAAAAGAGAAATGTACATCCGAAGAGCAAAAGATAGAGGATGAATCAAAATTGCGGATAGATAATATCATTGTGAAGGAAGAAATAAAAAAGGAGGAGCTGCAGATAAAGGAAGAGAAAGATGATAAAAGAACCATGGATAGTGAGCAGCATGTGAAGAAAGAAACAGAATCCATAATAAGCGCAGGAGAAGAAAATGTTGAATTGGACGAAGAAGAATCATCCTTAGCGAAATTAAGTGGAGGACGAGCAATGAAAACGTATTCTAAAAAGCAAAACATCTCTATCGACAGTGAGCCTGAAAATGAAGGCACTGGCGAAGGCGCTGATTACAGAGCCTGGAAAAAGGCAGTTATGCTAGTTTACAATCGACTTGCTACTCATAAATATGCATCTGTATTTTTAAGGCCTATTACGGAAGATCAAGCACCAGGATATCATTCAGTCATCTTCAGACCTATGGATTTATCGACTATCAAGAAGAACATAGACAATGGTACTATTAGATCAACGATGCATTTTCAACGCGACGTTATGCTAATGTTCCAAAATGCAATTATGTATAACAAGCACGATACATTTATTTATAAAATGGCTGTTTCCATGCAAGAAGAATGCTTGCAACATATGCAGGTAAAAATCAAATTTAATAATGCAGACAGTGCTCACTGTCTAAAGAATTATAGAAAAATGAAATTGTTAGGAATAATGTAAATTTGTAAAAGTTTAATAAATATTTTATTATGTTTCATTAGATACTGGTACAAGTAACGGGCGAAGGGACACTTCGAAGGGAAACGAGAACTGCTGCAAGTAGCAGCAGCGAAGCCAGCGAAAGTAGCATAAAAAGAAAACGAAGCCACATTACACCAAGTCCACACGATACCGACAGTCCACGTTCCAAGAAACGTAGAAAATCGGAGAACGATTAGAATGCATTTTTCAATTATACCTTTAAATATATGCATCTGTATTGTGTATGATGGGTATTAAAGTTTGCAGGAACTTTATTAAGATAATGGAAAAGGATAGGAAAGTCCTGTTGGCAATAAGGGTAATTGTCGGATGTAAAGATCAGTGAAAATCAAGATGCAAGAATTTTAAACGACCTAATACTGTATTTTTCCGTTTTCCAGTGATTATTGAGAACACAATGAAACCAAATTTTCTGATACATTTTTATGACAATACGTTCAACGTGTCATGCTCTCTGTAATTATTTTTCATATGGGATATTATCATTAAGTTATTTTCAACGAGTATCTAATAAAATTTTATAAAACATGATTCTCATCTCTTAAAAAGGACCGAACGAAGAATGGAAACATTGGGAATCAATTCAAATTCTATGCTAGCAAAAGCAGTGAAGTACAACCCTTATGAAAATAGCTTGTCATTCATTTGAAATGATTGCATCATAAATTCAAATTTCGGATAGGAAAATGTGTGGAAATTTACGGGTTTCGTGAAACTTCTGTGAAAATTATAAAAAGAAAAAAAAAATCGAACGAAATCAATGATAAACAGTTTTAATAGTTTCGGATATTGAAAAAAAAATTTAAGATGGGTTATCACGGACGAGGAGATTCGTACAAAGTAATAAGCAGTTCTGAGGATGAAGGTTACGAAAATCAGTCGTCCTTTAACGCCAGAACGATAGGGTTATTACCAGAGTTAAATGCTAGAGACAAGCAATGTTTTACAGCTAATATCTTCGGAGAGGTTGTAAGTTTAATGTAAATATATTACAATAATGCATATATTTCAATTTGAATTGTCCGTAAAATATCATATTTTATATTTAAAAGCATCCCGTGCCTGTGTCTCCTATATCGGATGATACCGATCGCCCATTTTGGGCAGAAGATGAATTAAGCAGTTCAGAATCAAGGCAACGATTAAATGATAGAAAGCAAAAACGACGTCGTACTTTATCCTATCGCAACAACATTGCCGTACACAGAAGTCGATCATTTATTTTTCAATCTTCGAATTCTAGTTCAGATTCGGTATCTGTAAAGATCTCGTCAACAGGTGTTAATATTATACTACAGCGTTTTCGAAATCTGTACTCAGAAGTATTAGATTCTAACATTAGAAGAAGAAAAATGGTTAAACAACGTGTCTATGATTATTGCAGCTCGTAAAGAAGACAGATGCGATCGACCGTTAAAAGAACATGAACGATTTAAAATAACAGGTATCGCTACAAAGAAGAAGTCTTGTACCCGTGATAAATTAATTTCTTGTCTTTCCGGCAACAAAAGTACCAAGTATAGCAATTTTCCATTGCGCAAAGTCTCAGCATATATGTCTGCTTCGGTGACGAAAAAAATTCAATAAATGTTATAGGCAAAGTTTTTCGTCATCATCTTCGGACAATTATTTCCAGTCATTGCAATAAGTCAATTGAATGAAGTGATTGCGACAACTCAGTTAAGTTGAAATAAATGAAAGTTCATTTTCAAAGTGCTGTTTAAGTACTGATTATCACGAATATTACATATTATACAATATGAGCTTAATAAATAGTTTATTAGATTTTTGGATCTATTATAGATTTAATGTACTTTATCAAGGGGATAGCGAAATATACATGGATTAATTATACCGTTTTTGAATTTATGAGAATCTTGACAATGTTTATAAATGAAATATTGCTAAAGGAGGGGTCCAAGCTTAAATGAGCGAAGTTTCATACGGGTTTCAAGTTCACGCTTGTAAGAAGCGGAATCATCACCGACTTTTTTATCTATAGGAGACGGTAGGAAGCAGTAAAATCATCGAATTTAGTCAACGTCATAGGAGAATATAGCCGTTCTACGCAGTCACCTATTAAATAAATAATTTGCAGTCTTAGAAGCACACGATTATTTTTAATAAATATTAAATCCCAAATGATAAATAAAGAATTTATTAAATCGAAAATACTGTTCAATTCTGTAAAATACGAGTTCCTGAAAAGTGGCATAATATAAAATATAAACGTTGTTCATAGAAATTTTGGCTTTTAACCGTACAGCGACCCTCTTACGCCATAAACTATGCGAGTGGTAAAAGAGTGGAAACTCGCTATTTTCAAGGGGTTCTGGCGGCACTGCTTTCAACGCCATCTAGTTTTTGTAAATTTTCTGCAATTTCTCTGGCGGGAAATAACCCCTCGATGAAAGTCAAATATTTAAACGCTAATATCTCGCTTATTTCTAGACCGATTTGGATGCGGCTTGTTTTATCATCTTATTTAGAGTCTAAACTATCGACCAGCCAAGGAAAAATATTTAAACTGTACTCGCTTGCTCGCTATAAGTAAGTAAACGATACCCACAAATAACATCCTTGTTTTAAGAAGGTTGGAACTTTGTGGCATATATGATCTTAAAGAGTGTGAAAAATTGCATTAAACAAAAAAAAGATCACCTCTCTAGCAATCGTAGAAGCTGAGAAAAACGAGAAAATATATTCGATATATTTTAAAGTTAAGCCATAAACTATGCGAATGCTGAAAGAGTGGAAACTCAGTATTTTCAAATGGTTCTGGAAGCCTATTAAATAATGGAGAAATCTTAAAACACATTACCCTTTGTATGCACGTGATATTGTTGTATAACTGGTTGTAACCTATACATTAGCCGGTTTTAATTTTGTAAACTGAAGTTGTGTTGTCGATACGAATGTTGTGTTTCAGTTATACCGCCGAGAAAGCCAACATAAACACTAACAACATATTTATATTAACCGAAGATTTCTCACTATGAATGTGCACATAAAAATGAAGTTCTGATTCTGTCTCAGTTGATTTATCCAAGATAAATACAGAGCTATTATTGTTTTTGATATTCTGCAATACGGAAGGAGATTAATGAATCCTACCTTGTATAAAATTTGATTTATTGTATTTATATTTATGTATGAACACGTACAACACGCATATATATTAATATTTTGATACAAGCAAAGATATATAATACAAATGTTAGATGTTAATATGACAGAGTTGGATGGTGAAGACACGTTAACTAAATTAAATACACAATTAAATAAAAGTATGGTTTTGATGGATAATACGATGGAAAGTGAAATATATCAAACGAAAAGTAGCAAGTCTATAAAAATAAATACAAAAATTCAGCCTGCCAGTACACCGAATGCCTCCTCTAATACGCCTAGAAGAAGCATTCTAAAAAAGGCTGATAAAGTCAATGATTCGATGAACGATGTAAATGAGAAGAACTTAGAAAATACAAAGAAAAGTACACCCAGAAAATACAATCGTAAATCATCTGTGGATGCATCAGTTATTATAAGGCCAAACAATGTATGTAATATTTTATCATTGTTTATTAATGGTATATACTCAAAAGTATAATAATACTCGTGTTTCAGCTTAAAGATTTTATACAGGAAGAAGCTGTGACTGTAGAAACTACAAATTCTACATTTACTTTAGACGATTTATCCGATGATGAAGATATATGGTTAATGGAAATTCCAAGAACAGTGAGTGATTTTATCTTTAGGCCCATTTAATAATACAAGTAGCTCAGAAGGGTAATTAAAACTTCCATAACTCTTTTAGATAAATCCCCAAGAGCTTAAGGGGCAAACATTAGTTTTAGGAGATAAGTCAAAGTTTAAGATTAAGGAAGAACGTTATTGTGCTGTCAATCAAATCACTAATGGCAGTGTTACTTGCGTCTTTCATAGCGGAAAAGTAAAATCAAAATATAAAACTGGTAATGTTCTTCTTTTTTTTTTTTTTTGAGATATCAAACTATTTACTTTTCTGCTCATTTCGTTATTTTTTTATGCAGTTAACATGAAACCAGCAGGTGTCATTGCTGTTAGGCGGAAACTATCAGGTATCCCAAAAATTAGTCCTCTGGAAATGGGGCATTGTAGTGTGCCATTTCCGAAAAATTTAAGAATTCGACATCCAATATTTGGTGTAAATCATGAAGGTAAACCTAAAGAACGTAAAATAAAACAGTCCAGTTGAAAAATCTCCTCTCGACAATGAAAGCAATGTGAACTATATTGTACCGCACAAATTATATTGTATATCACAGATAAATTGTATATTTCATTCAATATAGAACTCATACAGGATAGCAAATTTATATACGAATTGAATTAATTATTTACTTAATCGATTAAGAAAGAATTGTTTATTTTAATTTCATTTAACAAGTAAGGAATATAAAGGTAAACCCAAAGTGTTAAGCAAATATACAGTTTTAACAATGGGAATTTCAAAGAATTTTATACCCAGAAAGATTCGGTGTACCAATTCAGAATCTATACTAAAAAATGTATTCTACCGATTTGAGAATTTTTTCAAATCGAGATTTATCGCGTTAGTACATATTTTTATTTTAATAGATACTAGAAAAATTAATTTCCGACTATTGGTGATACTGTTGATCTGTCACCGAGCATTTCCGGGTACGCGGTAAATATAAAGCTTCGGAACACGTAAATACAAAATGTACAATGTAACCTTAATTATTGAAATAATCAAGTATGAAATCATTCGTATGGTATTGCTCGTGATTAAGTAACAAGCAAAACTCAGAATTTTCCTACGGGCATATATATCGTGGCATGTAATCATGTAATTTCAATATTATTCGACATGCGCTTTCAAAATCCTTATGTGTTTCTTTAAATACCACTGTTGTAACGTCCGCTTCTGCGCAGTCGCGATGCGCGTGCGACCAGATCTTGAAGACTATACAAAAACTTCCCAGTACAGAAAAGAGATTTGTTAGTGGAAAAGTTAAAACGTAAGTAAACAATAGACGAGAAATCTAAATTGACGAATGCGCGATCATAGCTCTAGAATCAACGAAAACAGTGACACGTGGTTATCGAAGTACGTTGACTGGCGACAAATCGTCTCATAAATCTCGAAATTAAGGTTAAACTGAGCCTGGTATACCCTGTAACCAGCCCAGGGTATTTAGCAACCCCTCTGGCGACAAATCGTCCAATCCTTTGTGACGTTCGCGGCGAACCATATCATGTTAATCGCGATACTATAGTATTCCTTTACATAAACTGAATATTGGAAAGAGCTTGGTGCATTACACGGTGTTATAGTACGCGTTCGAGCTAGGGTTACGTTTTTCAGAAAGTACGTACGAAACGATGGGAGGTCGGTGAGAGAGTCTCTCTTTTTCTCTTCACGCGCAAGATCGAGACGGTGACCATTGGCTAAAAAGGGATAGAATGAATGGTGGCATCGTTGTTCTAACTATCTTTCTTTCTCTTTATTTTCTATCTTTATCACTCACTCCCTCTCTCTCTCTTTCTGTCTCTCCACCTCTCTTTATTCCCCCTCTTTCCCTTCGGCACTCCTTTCGTTAACTTCCATTGCTCATTCTCTCGCTCTGCACTAGCCTTTTCCCCCCTTCAAAATCGCATCGCGAAACCGTCGAGAACGTCGTCCTTGCATATGCGGATAGTTGCATTTAAGGCTCTGGGGAATTTACGTGTCATGCCCCACCACACCGATTTTTCACGGATTTTCACGTAGGTTTCTGCTATGGCGTAGTACCTCTCACTCGCTCTCTGACGTTTCTTCGCTTCTCTCGACGCCACCAACAGCTGTTTCATCCGATCGTCGCCCTCTCGTACAGTTCGTGTCTCGCCATAAGAGTGACGGAGAGAGAGAAAGTGAGTGGGAGAGTGCAGACGGTGGCCCTACCGCAAGTTTTTCGTCGTCGATCTCAACGTCACGTACAAACTTGTCATTTCTACGTATACCGTAGCCCGTACACAATCATCCTAATTACCTTAAAATCCGGGGCGTCCTTTGTTCGTTTACCATTCGCCTGACAGCTTCTGTCAAACGGATCATTCCTCCCGACTGTTCCTCAAATCTGTTTGTCAGCCAAACAGTCACCGATACGTATTCTATTTTACGCGAAAAACATTCCGTTCCAATTTTTTTCGGTACGCGCTAGTTCGAAAATAACTCGACGTAATCAAAGGTTCGGATAACACCGATATATTCATGTTTAAACGCGGAAACATTATTACCCACGAATATGTTTAACTTATTTACGTGTATCTTGATAGTTCTTTCTTTGATACTCGTAAAATCATACGGAAACGTTTGGTAACCACTCGATAACGCGCTCTGAGTCAGAGTATTCTCGTTCTACAGCCTTTGGATGTATCATAATTTGTTTCAGGTTGTGCAAGGATACTAGGGTATAAGAAGTTACAAGTACAGTCAATTACATAGTACCAAGGAAGGCATTGTGGTAAACTCTGCTGGTAAGAGCATCACATCTGTTAATGCATAAACTGTATATACTAGCTTGCATTTTATATATTGCTGATGTTATACCATATTTGATCAGCATTATATTTTTTAATTATTACATTTATACATTTTTATGTTAATCTATTATAATTAATATGATGCGATAAATATATATGTATGTGTATATATGTACATAAGTATATGTATTACAGGGTTTATATGAAGTGATTTTATTTGTAAATAGGTAATCCTACTATATAGAAAAATCTTGGTAATTCACTGTATTCTGTGACATACGGGATCGAAATAAAAATGTCAGTATTGAATCAAAGTGGAGAGGATGCAGTGGAGTGTCCTTTGTGTATGGAACCATTGGAAGTGGACGATTTAAATTTCTTTCCATGCACTTGTGGGTATCAAATATGTCGTTTTTGCTGGCACAGAATTCGTACCGATGAAAATGGCCTGTGTCCTGCATGTCGGAAGGCCTACTCTGAAAATCCTGCAGATTTTAAACCTCTCAGTATGGAAGAAATTGCACGGTAAGTGACATTTATTGCATAATGTTAAAAATATGTCGGGATATTGTTAATGAATGTAAATATACTTTTCCTGTTAGATTAAAGGCAGAAAAGAGATTAAAAGACCAACAACGTAAACAAAGAGTTACGGAAAATCGTAAACATCTAGCGAATGTGAGAGTAGTACAAAAAAATCTAGTATTTGTAGTAGGATTACCAATGCGTCTTGCGGATGCTGATGTAAGTACAGTTACTTTAGGAACGTGCAATTTTCGTTTCTTTTTTACATATATAACGAACAATGCAGAACTGTGACAATGAAAATTGTAATAATATTGTTTTTTTAGGTGTTAAAACGACATGAATATTTCGGAAAATTTGGAAAAATTCATAAAGTCGTAATCAATCAAAGCACCTCCTATGCAGGGTCTCAAGGCCCTAGTGCTTCAGCTTACGTTACTTACCAAGTGAGTTGAACTGTCAGTATGTTTATAACAATTAAGAATATTTTGTATTTTGAAATACTTCTTAATTTTAGCGTCAAGAAGATGCACTACGTGCTATAGAGGCTGTGAATAATGTTGTTATGGACGGGCGGACAATAAAAACGTCTTTGGGGACAACAAAATATTGTTCACATTTTATGCGTAATCAGCCTTGTCCAAAACAGGATTGCATGTATCTACACGATCTTGGGGACCAGGAGGCGTCGTTTACGAAAGAAGAAATGCATCAGGGGAAACATCAGGAGTATGAACGTAAACTTGTGCAATCGTTACATGCATCACATGCATCCGCATTACAGAGGTAATTTTTTACATATATGTACGACATGGCACTTCGAACATAACGTAAATTGTATGATAATTCTTTTTACAACAGAAATACAAAGGAACATCTGATACAAACTCACTTTTCTGTTATTTAGGAAACCAACACCATCACCATCTGTCACAGGCAGTATTGTTCGAGAAAACGGGACTGCGAATTCTCAAGCCAAAGAAGCTTGGCCTTCGTTACAACCTGGACAGACAAATAGTAAGATCGATCACGTTTTCACATGTTACTGTTATTTGCATGTTTAATTTATAAGTAACATTGCACCTTAAAAATAAAAGAAATCTCGTTAATATACGATCCATATTTTCAGGTACACAAACAAATTGTAAAGAATTATCACCACCCTCTCAAACGGCATCTCAGCAAAACAGCATAACGAATGGAAGTGGTACAACGAGTCAACAAAGTCATGTGTCATCTAGTGGATCTACGCACCAACAGAATAACAACAATAAAGGAGAAAGTATGAATCTACGACGAGGTAAAAGTAATAGCGAGAGTAAAGCACAGGCGGCGAGGAATAAACATAAAAATTGTCAAAACAAAGAAAAACATAGCACACGGACCACATCACGATCTGAATCGAGTTCTATTGGCACGCAAAATAATATACAGCCGCAAATCAATGGACAGAAGGATATTAGAAATTATTCGTCTGAAACAAATAGTGATGTATTACAAAAGTTGGGTAATAAATGTAAGGTGGAACAGCAACAGCAGCAGCCGCAACAACAAATTAGCAAAAACTCGAAATTAGTACAGCAGCAGCAGCAACAACAGCAGCAACATTCTCAGGAACTTAAAGTAAATGGAGTAATGCAAAACGGAGAACGGCGTCACTCGGATAGTGAGACGGATCAGCAACGCGAAGGAAGTACACCTGCTAGTACAATATCAAGTACAGAAGATTCGAATGTGAATCATCAAGCAGAAAACTTGGCAGAATCAAGCGAGGAGAACAGCACTGCTGCTATTTTGGGTGAGTTTCTTATATTCGTGATCATTTCTTTATGTATTGATTTTTTGCTTCTAAAGTAAATGTATGAGCCTAACTGAGTTTGACCTAAAGTGAATTAAAAATTGTTGAAAGAAAAGATGGAAAAGATTTATATAAATATATATATATATATATATATATATAGATAAATATAAAAGAAAGATAAGGATGTTTCTTATAATTATTGAGTTGTTATCATTCGTAAGTGATTATATGGAAATAGATTTAAAAAGTTCGTTAAAATATACTATTTATTGAATTTTGCAACTTATAATGTTTTTGAGATTTCAATTTCCCGTAAAAAATTTCTTTGTTACATGCAACCGAGCTTGAAATAAATTGCAATAAAGTTTTATGTATATATATATCTTCTTTTTTTTTTGTTGAAATGTACTAAACCATGGCTCTTTATGAGATAACACCCATATAATCTCAAAAAGTTCTGTTGCTTATTCAACACTTTCGACGAGTAAGACAGTTAAAAGATTTTAAGCCATACAGTTTTAATAAAAACTTAATTAGATACCGTAATTAGTAATTATTATATTAAAATTATTTCAATTATGATATAACAGTATGTCACACCAAGTATTTGTAATAAATTACAACTCATTCTAAATGTGTGCCTATTCCTTATAACATTGTATGTTATTATATACTTCAAGTGCATAAAATATTAACTTCCAAACAATGTATAATATGTTGAAGACATGCAGTACAAATGCCAAAATAAAGAGACTTCTTTAAAAAAAAGCGATAGCTGTTTGTGTTTTTGTACACACTTGACTTTATCCTTCTTACGAGTTATGTCATTTGGGCATAGGTGCATAGTAAGTGTCTGGAAGTATCTTTAATGTTTCATTTCAAACGATGTATTTTCAGCATGTAACATTGTATGAGAACATTATGTAACGAATATCTTAACGTATATTTTATTGCAGATGACTAGAATTTATCCGATGAAATTTTCCAGGCACATATATATGTACATTCTTAATTCTCTAACGGTGGCAGAGAGGATTAGCTAGTTTAGAACCTGTTTATTCTGGCATTAAAAAAGTATCGGAATGATTTAATCGCGTCTCGTAGTGTAGACTTTTGCATACCATCCTTAGGTTCATCACCGGCTAGTACAAATTCATCACAAGGTGCCAATCAGCAGCCACCACCAGGACTACATAACGGGTCTCAAATGCAACTCAATCATCGATCGATCTTTCAGACGGACAATAATAGCTTCTTCAGTTCTAATACTTTTCAGAAAATATCTACAACCACCTCAATGCCACCCACTTCTCTTACAGGCATGTACATACGTTTCCTTTTGCTGTAATGGCTTATATAGTTGTTACACCCGCGTCCTTAACAATTTTACAATACTTCATATAAATTTGTCTTGTTTTGTACAGTAGTTTGAAGTTTATGAATTATAAATAAGAGTCTATCGTGTTTTGTCTCTACAATCATCTTTGTCTGTGACGAATACAAATTGACAATAACTTTCTTTGGCATGCAGCAAACCCCAATCTGGATTGGACAAATACGAGTTTAGCGTCTATCCCAGACTCATTACCAATGGTTCATTCGAGCGAAGATTGGCAGGCAGCTTTTGGCTTTCAACCTGAAACATCGCGAACAAATCATATTGTACAAAAATCCAGTCCCTCTAGTTCACCGGGAGTAACATTCAATTCTGAAGGTTTTGTAGATGAAGAGGTTTACACCAATCCACAGTATACTGCACTCTCAGAATCTTCTGGTACTTTTACATCAAGTTTGCTTGTTAATTCACCTGCATCCAAATTTATGGCAGACTTTCAACAAAACTCGTTACAGCAGAGGCTTGCTCTGCAGGTGAGGAATCTCAAAACGCGTATATTCCCATTAATTTACACAACAACGAGAACGTTTCCCTCAATAGTTTTTGCAAAATTGTATGAAATTATAGAATTCTCTATTGTATAGTATTCACTGGTAGATTGTTAATTGCAATTTCATAGTACCATAACTGTAATATAAATTTGGTAGAAAACTTCTGATGGGATGCTTGCTAGGATCCTTATCACGAGATAATTATCACGGTATCGTATATAATTAATAATAGTAACTATGCTTTCCCAAGGCACAACAAAATCAAGAAAACTGTGAGTATATAAAGCAGAATGGCCATGCAACCATGGAGGAAGTTCGTAATCGTACCGAACCTGGCTCAGATATAAAAGCAGACGATGATTTAGGCTTCGATCCTTTCCATGAAACGCAGAAAGCCTTGGCTGAACTTATGGAAAACGAGATGCAACTCCAGCAGCAAAGGTTGTTTCAACAACAACAACAGCAACAACAACAAAGAGAACGAGAAGAGCAGAATAGGGTGCAGCATCAACAAAATATTACAAATCTCGGTCAGCAGCACTTCTCGCAGGTAGATCATCGTACAGTACATGTATTTATTCGTTAAAAATATCAGTCGAGACTTTAAATGGCATAACAAGTTACGAAATGTATGAAAATATCATTTTATAGTGGTAGTTTGCAGAGTCTTGAGATGCATATTTATTTCAGGTTGCCCACATAGCACATTTACAACAACAGGCCCAACACTTGCAGAACCTACAGGTCATTCAACAGTCGCATTCCCTTTTATCTCGTCTTCCACAGAACCTTTTACAAAGTGGTACACAGAGTCCCGCTCAGGGTACTGTGGCAGCTGCCAATTTGGGGCAACGTAGTCGCCTTCCACCACCAGGTTTTCCTGGTTCTGCACCAAATCATATGAACTCATTTGGTCTTGGTATACCGCGGCCAGCTCCTACGAATAATGCCCTCACGGGTTAGTGTTTTTTCAATGTATTCGATTATTTACAAATATGATAGTACAAAATCCTTTTTTTCAAATTATTTAAATATCAGGTAGAGTAAATTAGTAAAGTAACAAAATAATATTGCTACACACGAGTAATTTGTCCAGTATATTGTTTACAGGAGCGCAACCACCACAACAGAACGCGTATCTTCCAAATGGAAATCATCTTCTGAATTCACAAGGTAACGTAAAGAAACATAAAGCGATTTATTAAAGTCTTTGAAGTTACACGTCCTTCATTTACATACTTTTAACCAGGTATCAGTAAATGCGCAGGGGATGCAGTTTATACGCTTAAAGATTGGTGTGATATTAACAATCAACAACAGCAACAGCAATTTCATCAGCAAGCGTTGCATCAGAAAGGAGGATGGAATAACTTCGGACCTATTGCAGATTGGACTTCGATTGATCCAGCTATCGTTAGCTCTTCTAGGCCTCTTCCATTCCAAACTACCAGTACATGGCAGTTTCCACATGTTCACCCTACTCATACCGTATCTCATAATGCGCAACAGGTACGTAGTACAAAGATTCCTGAATTTCTTTTATCCTACGATATCATTTTTGATGTGCATACGCATACATATATGTGGATTCCCTATGTTCTTACATGTTTATATCAACAAAAATATTCTGAAGTTTTTGAAAAGTAATTGAAGTAGATCGGCAGCATTGATTAAATGCGACATTCGATCAACGTTTTAATTAGGAACAGAACGCACCAGCTCAGCATTGGGCAATGCAGCCACCTCCAGGTTTCGCAGCGCCTGCGACTACGGGGCAATTGAGTAATCAACAGCCAAGCACAACTGCACAGCCGCACACTAAACTCATCTCTGCAGGATCAGAAATCGAAAGTAAGTCTTTGTAATTGGCTCATTCCATAATTAACGCTAATCATCAATTGAACTTATCGTATCTAGCGGTGAAACGTTTTAATTGTATTACAGATCTGTAAAACAATTACGAATACGCGAAGTGTACAACTGGCACGATAAAATATTCGCACGAGACGAGATGAAAGTCAGCAAAAATACAAAACGACAGTCTGTTACGTACGCTTTCCTGACCCGTGTCTATATTTTTCAATTGATTTTATTCTGATACTTCTATTCTTACTGAATGAGTATTCACCATCAAAAGAAAAAAAAAAAAACGAAGAAAAAATCGAAAAATACTAGAGCATAATTTAATACATACTTTCAAATATATGCGACGAATGTACGTCTATATACTTTTACCATAATATTCTCATATTTAACCTATAGTAAATTAATAATATTTACAAGTCTGGCGATCTTATTATAATTAAGTTCATGTAGGTTATCAAGTGGAAATATCAGATTAAAGATAAATTATCTAACGATTAAATCATATTCAAGATACAGTCATAATCATGCTCAAATTTATTTTGCGTCTTTATTATATACATGTTGTATGGAAATGTTAAGATTAACAAATGGAATATTTCTCTGCCACGGTATTTCAAGAGGAAAGATATTCCGAATGGAGAAAGTACGCACACGTTGTGTTCTCGATAAAAAAAAAATGACAAATTATTATTTTTCTGATCAGACATGGAGGATTGGATTTACAAATGATGATCGATATGAGAAGTATCTTCCTTTCATTACGGATACATCATTATTGTACATTAAATTTATGCTTGAAAATGCTTATATGTCTGACAACATTAGAACGAATATTATAACAGAATATTACATATTTGTCTTTTATTAGGCAAAATCTTCTGTTATGTATGTATTATAAATATGTATTACGAGATTGTGAGAATGCGCAGATAGGCGGAAACTAATAAAAGAATCTAAAATGTAAAAAGATGAAAAAAAAAGGAGAACGATCTGTTGTTGTTCTTTACATGAAGCTCTCGAATTTGAAAGTGGAGGTCAAACTTTTCTTTGCCGTGATCAAAATTTTAATCGTCACCTTGTTCTTCATGTTAAGTAAATAATCATTCTGTGTAATTATTATTTATTTTTGTTATTTCACGATAATATCGATACAACAAAAAGACATATGATGCTGCTTATAAAAAAAAAAGAAAAACGGTAATCTACATTATCCTTTATTAAGAAGCTCTACGGATATGAGTTCTAGTATGAGAAAAAACTGTCTAACGAAAGCTTTCCATGATGTTTTAGAGAAAATTCCGAAGGTCGGCTTTTAGTGATAATATGCTGATTTCGGACTTCAATTATAAATTGTACGTGAATCAATGTTTGCCAGACATAACATGATTTTAAGTAGATACTTCGTCGCATTGCATAGATAATAAGACGGATAGAGAACAGGAAAGATGGAATTAAGTATAATCAAAATGGGATGAAATCGTAAAAGTTAATAATGACATTGAGACACACATGATTCAGGAAACTGCGAGCGACTGTCGATATTGATTAATAGATAATGGGCAGTGTGTACGATTCGGAAGTACATGCGAAATGAATACGATATATAATGAAACACGACGTCTGAATGATAGTACTATAATACGAAGCGTTAACGTCGAATGATTAACTCTTGTAGCAGATTGTTAAACATATCTGCTGCTATAACGCAACTAAGAAAAACACGGTACATATACAAGAGAACGATTGAGATAATAAAGATATGATTATTATAAATTTGAGTTAAGGTAATCGAGAAATATACGATATGCGCAAGGAAAGAAAGAAGAAAGAAATTTTAATTCTTAAGCTCCTATCATATCCTACAACTGGTTTTGGTGTTTTTTAATCAATAATTCAGCTCCCTATTAATGTACATATGGACCGCTTGTATACGTATATTCGAGTGAATGGACGTTTGTACGTTTCATATTTTATTTTCTTACGAATGCAATCGTTCATCTTCCTAATAACTCGTACTTGATTATCTGCTCTATTAATTGTGATATAGGTAAGACTTGATAACTATGAATAAGAATGTAAAAGAATCTTCATTCCTTGCTAAATTCACATTTATTACATTCTAATGTATAGGATCACAAAATATCGTATTTCAGTAACACTCGCTACACCTCTGTTGCCTACAGTTTGTATATAATTATCGAAGTCATGTATATTAATGCTAGATAACGCTCTATTGAAGAAACTCCATTTGCTTTTTGTATGCAACACTTCGAATGATAGTATCAAAAAGTGTATAAATACTATTCTTCGGTAAGGGAGAGCTGCACTAGTTAAAACTTATTGCATAACTCTGTCGTCACTTCATTATATTCGGTGAAAACATCACATTGTAAATATGGCTAGGCAATTACTGTTGCATCTCAAAAAGTTTTGTTATTGATTTTTTCATGCGCGCTGAATTAATGCGTCTTTGTACTGATGTAACAAAACCTAAGACTGACGTGTGACTTTTGCAAAAAACTTCGTGAAAACTGACACGTTATCTAACGATACGATAAACGAAGTAAATCATTTTTTTATAATAACAATTTACTTTTATTTCTTAACGTAATTTTATTTAGAGAATTACAACTTTTTTTTGCTGTTTCAAGTAGATACCTCTTTATATTGATATCAAGCGAAATCGTGTAGAAATTAACGATCAGAATAGCACAACTTCTTAATTGGTAATTTCTTAATTACCATTGATAGACCCTACATATGTATAAAATGCAAAAATTATAAATTATACGTTACGCGTATGGAAGTCTGTTTACCTTCTTATTACGCTTCGTAATTTCTCTTCCCATTGAAGAAAAATATAGCCATTATTAACAAAAGCTAGTTTTCAACGTAACAGAATTATAAAAATCAACAATATGTATATTCCGCGATACGAGACTAAAAGATTATCTGAAACATACACAACTTTCATTTCAATAATATTTAACACTAATAACATAAGATATAACAAACAGAGTTTAGGTGATCTGTACTTGCATTAAATTATTTGTTCGTTCCTTTTCTTTTACTCTTTAATTTTGGACATGTTAAACCCCAAAATGCTTTTGGTTCTAAATGACTCTCCACAGCAGTAAATTTCCATCCCAAATGAACACCGCAATTTCTACAATACGCTATCGTCCAAGCATATCTATAGTTATAAGAAACACAAACAGTCGACATAATTAACAGCTGAAATAAGTATTGAATAATACGATAAAATATAATAACAATAAAATTTTACCCTGGAAACCAGCTGTACTGTGTCGATGGTGGCACTTGACTTAATTCGAGACCTTGCGCGTGATAGAAAGTTATAGTCTCATGTATAAAACCACCAACGTTACAGTAAGTGCCCTGCGGGCCTTCTTTACTCATGGGAAATATATTCGATTGATTTCCAATGAAAAAGTCACAATTGGAGCAAACGAATATTCTATCCTATAAGCGGAAAATCATTCTCTATTAAGTTTTCAATAAACGACTTACACGGACTCGGAATCGAGTCTTGGAAATGTATTTACCTCTACTAGAAATTTAATTTCCCTTTGTAACCTTGATAATGCACAGTTATAGTTTAATAAAATTGCTCTCTCCTCGTCGTCTAATAATATATTTTGGGCTACCCAGAACGATAAGTCTATAGGATCTTCGGGTATAACGCCGCCCCCTACGAACATACAAGTAAAATTTCTATATGTACAATGAAACGAATGAAGTTAAAAATGATTTGGATTATAAGTACACCCACTATTCTCGATAAAACGTAGATGTTGCCGTATTTTTATACTAAGTCTCAAAGGGTCATACTGTCTGTATACCCAAGCAGGCCAAGGACTTATCATAGTATCTAAATTTTCTACTTTTTGTAGTTTCTTTATATCTTCTTCGTTTGTTGGATGTATTCGTAAGGAATCTAACGAGGCTAGACGTTCATCTAACAGTGGTGGTCCAAGTGTTGTTTCTGGCAAAATCTGAACAGTTGCTATTTTGTTGTATCCCTACATTAAATATCAAAGTTAAACATACAAATATTATTAAGATATCTTTCTCTAATATATTCTATCCATAAAAAAAGGTATATATAGGCAGACCTGTACTTTCACATGTAAGATTTTAAAACGTTGCCTGCCCTTAGCTTTCAGACGAAATCCATCTCTGTGATCTTCGTCTGTGTACTCGTATATTTCAGCAGTGGTGCCTATAGGTCCTAATTTGTCATGTCTTAGGCATACAACACCGAATGTACGATTATTCTGAATACAATTCTTTAACATATAAATAGTCTCTGAGTCAAATACTGTCATTGGCAATATTTGTCCAGGAAATAATAGCACAGACTTTTGTATTAACAATGGCAAGTTCATATAAATTCCATCATCTAGTATTGTTCTTCCCCTAAGTTCTTCTAAATTTTGTCCTAAATACTGTCAAAGGTTTGACGATTAATTAAATATAGAGATATTTATAATTATCGATATGATTCTAAGCAATCAAAATAATATATATAAAATTTCATTAGAAATCATTTGCAATTGATAAACTCACAGAATGCATTAAGGGTAATGTTAAATCGAATGTGCTTTCTGTGGGTTCCAATGTTTCATCCGTATTCATTTCAGAAGAATCATTTCCCACATCTTCTTGCGTATCGTCTGTGTAATGTATAAAGTGTATATAAACATTTAGTGTAACATTCATCAAGAATACATAACACGTACACATATATACAAGGAATGCATAATTTACTAAGCATCGCAACAGATTATGAAAAACAAATTTTGTATTGATGCACATAACAATCAAGTGTCTAACCTCCACCTGATCAATATGGTTAGCATTAGAAAAATGTTCATTACAAATGATCATATACCTAAAATTGCATTATGAAGAGATTCGTTAGATTCGCTGTCGCTTTCTGCGTTAGCATCCATTATTATTCATACGCTCGTTAGAGCGTAATAACACTTTAAGAATTGTAAACCTTCGTCACTATTCTACTTGGAGTGTCAAACAGTGTCAAACTCAACTGTAATACGCTCTGTATATACGATTCACATATTTAGAACGCACTTTTCGGTTTTCATGAATTCAAGTTCGCCATAAATATATGTTTCTTGGATATTTATTATGTAATAAATGAAAATTATGAAAAATAATATGTGATCTTTTCAGATGGTAGTAATTAGCCGACTTCTTAATAAAGTTATTTAAAGTATATGTAGAGGACTGTGTTGATTAAAGAGATAAAGACTAGAGCTTGCAAATAAGACGGACAAGGTTCTTATTTTCACCGAATTTGTGAAATTTTTCTTCTATAATATGTAGATCAGGATCTCATTGTTTTGGATCGAAATTTGAGAAGATGTTTCACTAACGTACTATATTGTACAATTTTAAAATGTTTGACGAAGTTACAAAGTATTTATAACCACTATAAGAACGAATCTAATTGGTGAATCTATAAATTGAAAATATGATTTCATTTGGTTCATCTAATTTTATTAAATACATGTAATTTACATAATGAAAAAATTATTTTGCATAAATGCGAAAGAATATTCTTTGTATGCAGATTCCAATTTCAATGATTTCAATAGCAGAAGAGGAAACTTAATGCATTTTGAAAATGAAATGTTATGTCAAAATTGAAGTATCTTTATTCGTTTAATGTGTATAAAAATAAATATGCAATAAATAATTCTTATCTAATAAGATAAGGGATTGGACGTCGTATAATACAAATGATAAATATACATTTTATTAAACCAAAACCACTGTTAAACTTTTCTGACGGCTACATCTATTCGATTCATAAAATTCCATATTTTCTACATTTTTCTAAAGAGCGTATTATAATTATGAGTATTCTTAATTAAAAACATTAGTAAGTTCAAAATCTCTGAAAAATGGCATAATATAAACTCTTACGCCACAAACTATACGAATGCTAAAAGAGTGGAAACTCGGTAATTTCAAGGGGTTCTGGCGGCACTGCTTTCAGCGCCATCTAGTTTTTGTAAATTTTCTGCAATTTCTCTGGCGGGAAATAACCCCTCGATGAAAGACAAATATTTAAACGCTAATATCTCGCTTATTTCTAAACCGATTTATATGCGGATTGTTTTATCATCTTATTTAGAGTCTAAACTATCGACCATCCAAGGAAGAACATTTAAACTGTACTCGCTTGCTCGCTATAAGTAAGTAAACGATACCCACAAATAACATCCTTGTTTTAGGAAGGCTGGAACTTTGTGACATATATCATCTTAAAGGGCGTAAAAAACTGAGTTAAACAAAAAAAAGATCATCTCTCTAGCATTCGTAGAAGCCGAGAAAAACGAGAATAAAGATTTTTTAATTTCGGAAAATTTATTCCGGCAGATGGCGCCACCGTCGCAACTTCCAGAACCCTTTAAAAATACCGAGTTTCCATTCTTTCAACATTCGTATAGTTTATGGCTTAACTGTTAAACACATCGGTTATACTTTCTCGTTTTTCTCGGCTTCTACGACGGCTAGAGAGATGATCTTTTTTTTGTTTAACGCAGTTTTTCACGACCTTTCAGATGATATATGTCACAAAGTTCCAACCCCCTTAAAACGATGATGTTATTTCTGAGTAGCGTTTACTTACTTATAGCAAGTAAACGAGTACAATTTGAATGTTTTCCTTTAATAGGTCGATAGATTAGACTCTAAATAAGGTGATTAAGCAAGTCGGATCTAAATCGGTCAAGAAATAAGCGAGATATTCGTGTTTAAATATTTGTCTTTCATCGAGGAGTTATTTCCCGCCAGAGAAATTGCAGAAAATTTACAAAAACTAGATGGCGTTGAAAGCAGTGCCGCCAGAACCTCTTGAAAATAGCGAGTTTCCACTCTGTTAGCATTCACATAGTTTATGGCTTAAGTCCCATGTTTAAGGTCTCAGTACTTTTTATAAGTACAGATATTATTTAAACGGTATATGTGAGAATAACTTTAATTTTATAATTAAAAGATATGTTTCCTGCATACGCCTATTTATCTGCCTATGATAGGCACAAGAAACTTATAAATGACTATTTTACTCTACATGGAGGTTCAATATCGTCCTTGAAACGAGATACGTAAGTTAAATTTTTTAACTATTTGGCTCTTGTTAATTTATTCTAAAAAAACTAAATTTCATAATAGGTATAATTTATAATAATGAAATTCTAAATGTAACGTTAAGAAACTTTTTGATATTTATTTGTGCGATACTTAATGGCTGTCTCTTTATTTTGGAAGTCTATTAAAAGTTAAGTTATTTAAGAGAAATGATAACTTTGTAAACCTTAAAACAAACAGCTCTTGATGTTTCGGCCTGTGTTTCGAGGTCCCGAGACAAGACGGACTATGATGTTATTAAAGAAAATCACAAATTTCTGTGGGATGAGGACAACGATGCACCGGACACATGGGGTGTACGCTTGGCAAAGAAGTATTATGATAAGCTGTTCAAGGAATATTGTATAGCTGATTTAACGTATTACAAACAAAATAAGGTAAACTATATAGGCAATTGAAATATTGTTAACTTTAATGTAGATATTAACTCCTTGTCTTATAATTTCCTTTGCAACACTGTATGCCATAGTTAAGAATTAAATTGCTGAAATGAAAGTTCATCAGTGGTTCTATGTGCTAAAGTTTCAGATAAAACTGATATGAAATAATTTTATAGTTACAAATAAGTATAATGTACCATTAATTTTGCAACTAGGCAATTACTAGAAAATCTCAAGTTTTCTTATGTCTAACTTCTTCATAAGTATCATTCATCACTGTAGGTTGAAAGTTATACCATAAAAGTATATTTTAATGTATGTGGCATTCGTATTGAATAGGTTGCCTTAAGATGGAGAACTGAAAAAGAAGTCATAGTGGGTAAAGGACAGTTTGAGTGTGGCAACAAAAGGTGTAAAGAAAAAGAGGGTCTTCGTTCTTGGGAAGTAAACTTTGGTTATATGGAACATGGGGAAAAAAAGAATGCCCTTGTGAAATTAAGTAAGTTAAGGATGCATTTTTTGTTACGCATTGTCAGCAGATATAAGATATATTTTATTTCCTTGAAGGATTATGCCCCGAATGTTCTGTAAAATTAAATTATCGTTCGCAAAAACGAGAAGTGAAGAGACAGAAATTATTAAAACGACTGGGAACAAATTCTGAAGCGCATGACAACGAGCCCAGCACATCTACCGAAACTGTAACTACTATTAAAATTGAAAAGACTGTTGCCAGTGATGATAGCGAAGAATGTATTGAACAGCCAGAGAAAGATGATTCTAAGATATGGAAAGAGAAACCATCTGAAAATGTGGAAAAAACAAGAGAACAAGAGTTTGAAGATTATTTGGCTGATTTGTTAATGTGAAATTATTTCTTTTTTGTGCTCAAAAGTTCGTGATTAAGCATGGAAACAGGAGAAATAATGAATTCAATGTAAGTATAATTAGCCGGAAATGTTTATAAGATTAAGGAATATAACATAATTTCTCTGCATAATGTTATTACATACGAATATAAATAACAATAATTACAATCGTTGAATTTTTATTTCACTTAATAGGCATTTCATATTTCGTTAAAATATTACATAATAACACGAATCAGGTATGAAACAATTAATATTATTCTAATTTATATCTACAGAAAAAGACACTCTTTGGAATACAGAGGACAACCTAGCACCAATCACTATGTGTATATAAATGTCTAAATTATAAGCATATATATATATTATGAAATAAATATAATTATTCATTTACTAAGAGTTACTTGTTTGCACGATGTAATTAATGTAACAGGTAGTCCATAAAATTATTACACTATCTGATATTATACATGCTAGACTTTTTATATAAATGATAAAGCATTTTTCGTTATACATGCAATCCTTATGGGTCTTTGGTTCGACGAACTAAAAGAATTGGCTAAGGTAGCGATGTATCTTAATTTTGATTTTCATTAAACGTTTGTTTACTATAATTGGTGCCTAGATTCTTTCCTTAATTAAAATTCGAGAACGCTATTGTTGACGTTATTAATGTAAAAATTAGCTCCTATTTAACAAGTCATACGTGAGTGTTATAAATAACACAATATCCTAAATGTCGTATACAAAGTTGAGTATTGTCTCATCTCTGCGGAGCAGCTCTTATCAAAAGTAATTCGTCACTAATCAACTTCATAATTCGGAATACGTTTGATTATAACAATGTACTGTATACCTCGACTATACGGTAAAAATTAAGAGGCGAGATTGGATAGAACTATACATAATATGCAATCTTAATGCAATTTACATAACAAAGTTTCGATAACAATTTGATTATACTTTCATTTTTTTTCCCCGTTTCATTCTCTTTTCTCTACTTTTATTTTTACAATGTCCGTAAGTTAAATTTTCATGTAAAAAGACTAGCCTAATACTCAATCTTATTCTAACCGTTCGATATCTTTAACACAAGCTATATATACTTAATAAATAACAGATTGAAAATAATAACGATAACTGTATACGATTAAGCATATAAAATATATAATACACGTTTAAAAAAGTCTACGTTTTTATGAACTTATAATGCAAAAATCGGATACTCTTAATCTCAACCTGTTGTGCGAAGATTATATATATATATATTCATTTAGAAACAATTTACAACTAAGTAGCAATATTATATTAGTTCAAAACGTAGAACATTGCTTCGACTGTTCTTTTTGTAAAAGAACAACATTACTGCTAATCAAATAACTATGTACGAGGTAGTAGAACTCTAAATCAAATCTTTGCTTTTTCAGACGTTCTTCATCGGTTACTATATAAATATATATATATAAATATATATAATGTTTATGACTATAACCATCCAAATTATATATAGATTTATGGCGTTTAAATTGTAAAAAGTATAATCTACATACTTATTTCCGAATTCATAAATGTCCTGAACCTACACTTTAAATATTTCGACTCTGTATCGTACTAAATTTTGTTAACTAAGTAAATGAACAAAATTAACAGTAAAAGAAGTCAATGCCTATGTAAATTTACATGCATTACATTAATACATAAACTCTAAATTCTTAAGTGATACGAATTACAACCCACAAGATGTATCATCACATATTTGAGTGTATTAATACACGCGCAACGTATCACCGTCCGTGCGCGCGACTAACGTTATCAGCTTTGGAATTAGTGTTTAAACAACTTCGTAACACCGAATGGTACGTGAAACTTGATTAAATCCCCTCGATCGACGCTGCATAATAGATAAAATAAAATAACATGCCCGATCAGAAATATATATGAATAAAAATTTTTCATAACGAGCCGTTATACATCACTATAATTAAATAATCTCTGATATCATAAATAACGTATACGACTTTAATCAAGATTTTGAAATATAACTCTACCTGGCAGGATCATGTTAAGTCCTTAGATAAATTAGCAAATAATCGACAATTACGTAGGAACAGAACGCAACGTAAGAGTACAACAATGGAGACTATTTCATTTACAATTAGCATTTCTTGTACACGATTTCCCATGGGCTCCTTGCTTCTGCGAATCACTATCCTCGTCGCTACAATCTTCGTCGTGAGTATGAGTAACATTACGTGGTGTTTCGGGTCTCGCGTGTGGAATTTGACTATTGACGTGGTCCACGCATAAGGCTTTCTACAAGTTCATAACAGATTCTTATTTCTGAGCAAAACTCGCTTCAACTTTATACACAAACTGCGGCGTTGAAGATTGATACGTTAACAAATACTTACAGCGGGTGGCTTGCTTTGTTCTTCTTCCTCGTCGGCAAGCTTGAACGTTCGTGATCGACTGATCATTGGTGTTTCCATAACAAATCTTTGCTCATGAGCCACTGTACTCTCATGAGGCATCTTTACATAAAAATGTTTGTATTAATAATTGAAATTACATTGTTTTGCCAGGGGCTTAATGTTTTTTAACTTACCAACATGGCAGGAGCACGGAACATATATGAGAACGGATAGTAGATAAGGTTTAAGAAGGTTGCTGCATAAAGATCAGCATACCTCACTACTTGACTACTGAAGAAGGTTTGTCTACTACCACTACGGAAGAGAGAACCCATCATTCCGTAAGATAAATCCATTTTGTGCGTAACGTCTCTTATAGACGCACGGAGTTTCGATATATCGGGCTTTTCCTTTGTGCTACTGTCCAAATTTCTGAAGGAAATCGTTTCTTTGTTACCAAAATCTTATGTATTACGTTAAAAATCTATAGAGTATTCCACACAATTTTACCCACTTGTACATTTCTCCTAGCATGACATCTAAGCTCTGCAACTCGGCAAATAATTGACATTTGTCTGTCCAAACGTGAAGCTCTTGAACTAATTCAGGCACTATTAAAAATGTTCTCCATCCTCGAATTTTTTTACTCTTCAAAATATCACCGAATATATGATCACCGACGTACAATACATCCTTGCCTTTTGCGCCTATGAACTCGGTGAACACGTCGCACGAGCCTCCCGAGTAAACTTCACCTATTTTCAAAGTGTTTCATTAAATTTTTACGACATCTAACATAAAGTGTTTACAGCGCAATCGTACAGTAACAATGATTTACCTGTATGAAGGGGCCCTTTGTGTGTTCCAAGCTTTAAAGCTCCAGTTCTAGTGTTTACCTGTCGTAAAATTGTACCCTCTCCGAAGAACAATGGCTTTCTAGCATCCACTACGATGGTATCAAAATATGTTTTCCAATTTCTGTGGGGTTCGTCGGGCTAAACATAAGGAATCTATACTTAAGATTGCATCAGCGTATTTTAAGGAAAGTATTCGTGTTTCCTCGATCTAGAAAAATGAAGTATAATAAATATAAATGCACGTACTCTTGCTCCATGCGGAAAGTCGAAGAGATAAGTCATGATTTCGTCGGTGAAGACGTAGTCGCTGTTTGTCAGGAGGAATACTTTTGCACCGCTCTCTCTGATTCTCGTGAGAAACATTGGTAGCCTTTCATCCTTCTTAACGTATTCATCTAAGTTTTCTATGGTCTTAGTTTTAAGATCACCATGGAGATGTATCCAGTCTACAGCACTTCGAACATCTTGGAATATACTCTTGAAGCTCATCGTCAACTCTCCTTTCACGCCAGTTTTCTCTCGCGAATACTGCGGCGAGTTTGTGAAGAAATCTATCAGACATGCTAACAGATATGTTTCCGGAAGATTGAACAGGGTATTGAGCACGTAAACTCTTGATTCGTCTAATTGTAGAAATTTGTTGGGGTAAAGCTCGTAGACCTGTGAACTGAAAGTCAGAAAATAATGTTACAGTTGTTTCATTAACATGGCTTGCAAATAAGAGGAATTTTACAAATACTTACTGCTTCAAAAACTCAAAACCGTGAACACAGACTAGAATATTCCCGTATGCGTCGACTTTCAGAAGATTCCCGTAAAGAGTATCGAACCATAATCCTCTTACGGGGAAACTGGGATCATATTCGAAGGCGTTAATTTCTTGAGGATAGCCCAGAGACACTAGCCGATCTTTCAGAAGCGTAAAACCCAGTTGTTCGTACTGCGGCGACTTGTACTCTAATTGTGGGAAAAAATATTTTACAGAATATTGAACATTGGTACTTAGGGAATTTATATAACGTAAAATTCGTATTGCTGACCTGCTAGGGTATAATCCATGTCGAAGCCATAGAACTTGATATTTTCCAAATGGAGGCTACGATTAACAAATATTCTGCAACAAAAAAAAATCATTATTATTATTTCCAGTTAATGATATTTCATTTTTAAAGTAGGATCTTCGATAATACTATAATTAATACGATTAGTTTGTACCCTGTTACCAAGAAATTGACGTACTTTTAATTAATTAAGTATTTCTTTAAACTCTGATTAAAATGTAGACAAATTATTTGTATATAATCGAGTCTTTGTACTAAAATGATATTATGCATCTTTATCGTATAGCAGCATGAATTTTTTTAAATTAATTTTTTCAATACATCGAACCTGTTTGCAGCGAGCTGTCGAGCAATAAATGATTGTGGCCGCTGTAGTTCTCTTAAATTTTCAAATTGAATTTGCGCGATTGGCGGAAGTCTCATAATATCGGAGTCGCTAAATTTGAACATTCCGCGCTTTTGATTTTCCGCATTATTCATCTTGTAAAAAATATATTCGTCTGAATATAAAAGAATATTATCAAATTTCAGAATACAAAATATATTTCTATACAGAAAAGAGCCACTTATATTGCCAAGAGGTTTAAGGGCAATTAATATATTAAGGTTACGGTAATTCATGGTTTTCAATTGTCACAAACTTTTATACGCTGTATTAAAAAGTAATGTTGCCTTTGTATCGAAAATTGGCAACGTTAAAAAAGAAAATTGATGAATCTATCGTTTCATTTTAAATAATTGCATTTGTGGCAACGATTTCCGTAATTTATCCTCGCTCAATAATAACGGCTTGTTTCAGTGTACTTGCGGCACGACCATAAAAAATAGTTTTCTTTCGAAATATCGATAATACACGATATTATGATGGTGCAAACACGAGAGACGCTTTCTGTTTTTGTTATTGTAATGGTGCGTGGAGATAAATCGCGTATCCGTCGAAATGGCACAATTGCTACAAAAATATTTTTCACTATGGCACTTTTTATCTTAACCGTCGATTATCACCTATTCAGTTGCGCGAAGTAGATTTCAATAAACGTGAATTTTGCAATTGACAAAAGTACCGTAATTTTAAAGACAAACCAAAAAAAAATTGCCGTAAAATTCCAAATTTAAAGGAGAACAAAAGTCAAAGAAATACTCTGGATGATCACTGCTCGTTATCTTATTTACTAATCGTAATTAATAATTTCAGTAATCGAACGATCTACGTCGAACGATCGTCAATATAACAATCTTTAGATATTTCATCCTCGATTCCGTTAATTTTCTTTAAGATAAAAACTCATCAACATTTCGCATGTCCCAGTGCAAAGTGTTACGCGCTCTCGTTATCGATTCCACGGTATTCTGCTATACTAATTATCTGAAATGACGAGGTCATAAAGATACGGTGTTTATTGTTAGATCGTTCTGAATCCCTGCATCTCTAACGAGCGGCATGTGATCTTATGTTGTAATCAACGAGCGAAACAACTGTGACGTATAGTAGCAACCAAGTTTATACTTTCGGTCTCCCATATCGTGAAACCGTATAGAAATCCTTTACCCGACACTTTTGCAATTATTTTTTATTTGCCGTTCGTGTACTGGAGTCTCATTAAATCGACACTCTGAAAATCTTAAATTTTCGGGGCTATGGCGGATAAGGAGGTGAAGGCTTGAACTCTCGATCAGTGGTGGAGCCGAATTCGAATTCCCATCATCTCTGGGAAATTTTTCATTAATTCTAATTTAATATACTGTAATTTTTATGGTTTAGAACCCACCTAAAGCAATAGGTCATAGGTGAATTAACTATTGCACTTTGGGAGCTACGGTGGGTGAACAGGTAGAGGTTCGGACTTGTAAATCAGTGGACCCGAGTTCTAATCCTCATCACCCCTGGGAAATTTTTCTTAAATTCTAATTTGATACACCATAGTTTTGATGGTTTCAGAACCCATCTAAAGCAGTAGGTCATAGGTGAATTGAGCACTTTTAGAGTTAGGATGGGTAAAAAGGCTCGCAATCACTGGGTTTCTGAGTTCAATTCTCATCATCACCTCTAAAAATGATTTTTCTTAAGGTATTAATTAATGTATCATTGCTACGGTGGCTCGAGACCCGTCTAAGACAGTAGGTCCTATTCGAGATGGCCATTGCAATTACAGCGGAATAATGTAACGGAAGATCGCAGAATATTCTTGCGGCTAAGTGCAAGAGAAAGTTAAGAACGATTTTGACTTACTCATTTTGTACGCAGCACCGCGGATTCACAAAATTCGCAGCCGGCAAGGCGTCGTCATTCACATCCTTCAGCCACATTTTTCAATTTTCATACAATCATCGGCGTGTTGTGATCGGTATGCGTACCTGTTAGAGTCGATAATAACAGCCTCGATAGAATCAGCGTACTCGTACGTACGCTATTAAGTTCGAAGCTATTGTTAAGTACTCTAATAAGGATATAATCGACGATGTTCAAGCTGATTTCCCAATGTCGAAACGTAGCTTATGCCTTTACTAATAGCTCTGCACTCGTTACTTCTACTCTCGTAGAGTTCAAAGTATCAGAGAATATCCGAAGAGCTACGATCCAAAGTGCATATATCCGAGGTAGAATATTTCTCGAATTACAATGCCAGAATCTAACAATGGACCGTTAAATAAGACCGACTATCCTTGATGCCTTTTTACAGGAGAATATTAATCATATTCCTGACGTCTTTCTAGAGACACATGTGCGTTCGCATATGCTTAATTAGGTTCAGTGACGCGTTAAACGTTACAGCTAGTAAATAATGTAACTTGAAAGATCGTGGATCCGTGACGTTTTCGATGGTAGCTCTCTTAATTCATACCTTCGTTGTACAATCGAAACGTGAAACGCGTTGAAAGCCTAGGAGAATCGAACTGCACCGAATATATAAGATACCGCGTATTGCGTTAACTTTGCTTTGCTTTCGTCAGAAACGTGTAGCATTTCATTTACCCGCAGGTAATGAGTCACTCGTAGGCCTATTTAGCTCTGTTGTTCCAAGTGACAATATCACGGAGAGAATGATGAGTCGACCCGTTAAGTTATTCGTATCTACGTCAGATTAATCCAATTGCCTTTACAATTCTAAAGAAACAGTCTAGAGTTTCTATACCAGAAAAACTCCTTTCCTTTCAGTTAATACAAAAATACCTTTATCTTCCTCGCCGAGGCTACGATAGACATAACAAATATCAAAATAAACGGCTCAGAAGGGAACAAATTCTTTCACCAAATTCCTTTTAACCCCTTTGCCCTACAATACAGAGTGACACTCGTATTACGGTAAATGGAATAGGAAATTTTGAAGTTTAGCAAAAATATTAAGTTCGAAATATCACTGGGCTACGAGGCAGTGAAATAATCTCTGTACTATTAATACTTCGTTAAATTATACGGCATATCAGAAATCTGTGAGACATTTTTATTTCACGAATTAATTCTTTTAAATTTTTATTTCACGAATGATAAAGTTATTGTGTACGTAGTCACAAAAGAAATCATAGGGCAAGGGCTTAACTTCTCTTCTGTCTCGAAGAGAGCCAGGAAATCACATGTAGAAATTAAAGGAGACGTAGAAAAGAAATTACGGTCAGGCGATCTCAAAAAGGTAAGCAGAGTCAATTAGCCAGAGATGGCGGGACGTTTAACACCAGATTTACGGGCGTAAAATCTGTCAAATTGCAATATATTAAATAAGGACTTTGGAAAAAGAGGGATCAAGCGGGAAAGATGGTAATTCGTTAAGTCATTATTGCATTATAAAATGCACGTGAAATATATACTGTACAGCGTCTCTATAAATTTGAGAAATATTTATAAGACAAGTAGGAACCCGCCAATTTGACAGCTTTCGTAAATCTAACGTTAAAGCGGAGTTTCGCGTTATTGTTCGTCGCAAATTGCGTTTTACGGACGAACCGAGCGTACACTCTTTCGCAATGACGACCAGAATGATGAATGACGCTGTGTCTCTAATCGCGAGAGTCGTCGTTCTATACCGTTGATAAGGGTGAGCGACTATACGCCGATCGTTCCTTTTTTTCTTCTCACTTCTCTCTACGATTCAAGCTACGGAGAAGATGCGAGCTCGCACAATCGAGTTAGATATACGTATGTACGTATTTCGTTATGAATTTATCGAACGCGCCTGGTCACGAAGGAATCGTTGGTACTTTTACGAACGATCGCGCGGAAGCGGAGATAAAGTTGGTCGAAAAACTTATCGGGTTTCGTGATGTGATCTCACAACGATTAAAAGGCATCGTTCGATGGTTAAAGTGTCCGAAAGTGAAATAAATTGGAGATTAAACTTGGAATGATGCAATTGGAATTAAAAATGACTAAATGTAAATTAAGATGTTAACCCCTTGCCGTACAATGAATCTACTCGCACTTTTTGCGTTTGCACCGGAATATTACTATATAATATGTTTATTTATTCAAGAAAAATTGAAGAGTTACTTAACCCTTGCCCTATAATTACGAGCGACACTTGTGAGGCGATAAATTGGATGGGGAATTTTCAAGTTTTGGGAAACCTCTGAAACTGAAAATATCAGTGAAACGCGACACGATAACATTATTTCTATAATAGTAATATTGCATTAAATTAGACTGTATATCAAGAATCATTGATCGAGTTTCATTTTACCAATTTAATTCGGAATTGTTGCGGAAGCAGTCACAGAAATCGTACGATAAGCGGTTGAAATTTAAAAAAAAGGAATTTATGATAAAATTGCACGAAAATAGAACAGTCTTATAATAGAATTATCTAGGAGAATAGGTATCTGTGTTGAGCACAGTAGAACTTAATAAGCGCGTCGACGCACCGCGATAATTTAACGATGTAATGTTTTAACGAACAGCGTAATTACCTCGTTTAATTTCTATATTGAAGAATCGGGGAAAAAACGTCTGGAATAAAATTTCAGGTTTAATCGCGAGTATTGCAAAATCAATCTTGCAACACGATTGGAAAAAAAGCTTTCTTGCGACAATTTCTTTCGCCACGGATAAGTCAGTATGTCGCACGTGTTAATTTCAATGCAAGTAGACTGTGGTGTTCGAAGTACCATAACGTTGCAGAAAAGTAGTTAGTTCTATTAACATTTATTAACAGCGTCAAATAAGAATGTATTTTCCATTTATCGTATGACTTCGCTCTATACCGAATACATAGCCATTTTTACTTTTAACGTATTGCATTTATGCAAATCACGGAGTAATTTAATGCAAGAAAAAAAAATCAGAAAGCTAACGTAATTTGTGGAATTTCTATGCGACAGATAGGCTGCATTTAAGGTGCATTAACGTTACAGCAAAACTAACGATTGCATCAAGCGATAATAAGTATTTCCTTCTTTTTTTTAACAGAAATAATTACGCGGTAATCTTACAGTTAACGTAAAAAGGTAAATGTACAATCTGAAAAGAAGTATTCCAAGAAAGACTTTATCTAAGCAGAGGCAATTATTTTGAAGCTTTACAATTCACGGAACACCGTTTCGATTAAGTGTATCCTTTTGATGGATACGAAAGATAAGTCAGATACTCCAACTATCACGGTGCTTTGGATGAGAATGCACACTGGATAATTTAAAATTTAAATTCCCTGATTCAATCTCCGCTGGTTGTTCTCGTCAGAAGTTCGCTGAACGTTGCGAATGAGGCTTCATACGGAAATTATTATTATTATACCGTAAATGACAAATTTCCCTCTCCTTCTTTAACTCTACTTTAACAAAAGTAAGTAATACTGAATCGGAGAAGTGTCCTTTATTATAATGAATTTCAACACTTTAAATAATTATATCACGAGACACTCGATGCATAGTTAGCTTTTATTTATTTAACACGGTGCTCCGCAATATTCTGCAATTTCTATCGAAGTGAAAATTCGTCTATTAACCGTTTAAGTAAAATTATTGAGATTCCACGTCTGAAAGACTCGATTTATTTAACCGCCATGAGGTAAAGAAGCGCCGTTGCGCCGCTCGGCGCTTTTAGTCGACATTCTGTCACTGTGCGTTGGGACTCAAAACGCTTAAAGTCACTTTTTTATAGAGTAAAAGCATTAAAGATAAAAATGCTTTTACATTCAATGATATTTCACTTATTTTACGGTGGAATTTCAATTTTGAATATGTCAGCAAATATGTCGATATTAAATTGAGTTGAGACTGATGAAATATACGACGACACTATTTCGATATTAACGCAATATTAATACCGTTGAATTCCGTGGAGGTTATCGCTTACCAAGGCTGCGGAATCCAATAAAATTCAATCTCTAATTGTTCTAGTTATTCTTCTATCAAAATTTCGATTAAATTATCGCGATTTGTTGTATTTTTACCCGATAGAAACTTTACGGGGGATGTTGTGGTTATGACGATAAATAATCGATCTTTCAATTAATTATTGAGTTTATCTTCAAATGCTGGATATTTCTGAGAGATTCTTTCTACATTTTAATTAACACTCGGTGGTTTATAATGCAATTAAAATAGTAGGTCTAGACCAGTGATCGGTAAATCGCGGCTCGGCCAGTCGGTCACAAAAACTTTGTCAATAAATAAGATTATTATAATATCTGGTTGTATTTATTGTTTAGTAGCTAGTTTAAACCGACTCCGAAAAACATGGTTCTTGACTGATTCTTAAGAAGAAATTTGGCTTTCAAAAAATTTTAATTGTCCTGCTACTGATTTTTGGCTCTTATGACTAATGAGTTTGCCGACCACTGGTTTAGACGAAAGAACTCGTAATTAGTGGCTCCGAGTTGATTACCTCTTAGAAATTTTTCCTAATTTATTATTTCAAACATCATAGCGTCGGTGGTTTGAAAGCCACCTAAAACAATTTGGTCCTAAGATGAATAATTGTAGCACTTGAAACGGAAAAAATCTCTATGAAAGAAACATTACGGAAGTAATGATCGTTAAATTCTATCTATCCGTGGAGCTCATGATTTCACGATCGGATTACACGTAACTACGGCAGATGAGTTAATACCATTGGAGAAACACGATATCGATAAAACTACAAGCTGCTCGAGAGATATTGCACTCGATGGGAACAATGTGTAATCTGCGCTAGAATTTTCACTTCATAACTTTCCATTCGTTCGCGGATAATATTAACAAAAATATGGATTAATCTTAATGGCCTGATATCGCGCCACTTCGAAATTCAGTTTCGATCAATCCTACCTCAATGTAGATTATTTTAATGAGACCCACGATGTACAAGCCCCGATTGCATTTAACCGCGTCACCGAAGTTTTATCAGGAAGATAGATAATGTTCGAAAAATATTCCACAAGGGGATTTCTTTCGACGTATGAAAAAAGGAAATTCATGGAAATCAGCTTGAACTGTTCAAAGGCATCACTTACTTGCAACTATTGACTCCTCTATTATTTAAGTCCGTCTAAATGGATCAATGTTAACAATGCCCCGATTATTGTTAAAAATATCTCAGTATCACAATATTTTAAAATAATAATTAATATAAAAATATATCAACACTATTACACGTTGAAAATACGAAGCTGCCAATACGTTCGATCGAATCGATGTTACGAGGTATTTCGAAAACACTCGTTTGAAATTCAAACGTATCGAAACACAATGATAAAATACGCACGATATTTCGTCGCACTGTTCCACACTGTTGTTTCACGGTAAAACTTTCAAATACTCCTCGATATGTAATCCTTGCTTCCCGTTAAAGAGGATCACGAAGCATCTCAACACTTTAAGTCCCGTTTACAATGCGCGCGCAGAGCAAGGAAATTTGAGATCGTCAACGAGCCATTCCGTTTGAACACTGAACTTTTAACGCGTATTGCACGAGATCCACGTGAAAGTACGCGTTGTATAAAACGACGGCGATGCGATCCGTTCGATGATCAAACGTCAACTGATCCTTAGCGTGCCGGGGGTCCGGTTAATATGCAACGATAGAAGTTAATTCGTCGTCTTCCCGACGCAAATCTCGCTCGTTCGTAGGGTAATGAGTTTTAACAACGTAAAGCGGATCTTCGGCCATTTTGGTAGTAAATTTCGAAGTTGCCGAAGGTGCCTTTGCACGTAATACAAGGTACAAGAGCAATTGGTCACGTTTTATTGCCATTTTTGCCAGGATTTCAAGAGGGACGGAGTTTTAAAGGGGATAGGTGAAACGGTCGGTGCCAAAAGCGTAAAATCGTTGATAGTTTGAGAGTTGTGTAATTATAGACTTAAGCGTGGAATTATAGTAATATAATGGCGATATAAGGTGATTCGTGAACTATTCTCGTACGGTCGTTTGTGTGAAATGAGAAGAGATTAGTTGGAATGAGAACGCGGCATAGAAAATGATCTGTGCCGATGATTTTGAACTTATTTTTTCTTTCGTGGTGCGTCAGTTATCATATGCAGATTCATTGTATTATAATTTGTTGAGATGATAAAAAATTAAGTCGCCGAACAGTTAGCAGCTTATCCTGAACTTTTTGTAAATGTTTCTATAATTTCTAACGTATTTCGAGCGTTGATTAAAGTTGATATAAACATCTCAAAACGAAGAATAAACGATTTAGATCATTTTCATAACTGCCAGCACACTTATACGCAGCTCGTTATACTTCTAATTAATAAATACTGAAGCGTATCGGAAGCCTCGTTCGCGGTGACCTTGAAAAGCCGAGGTGACCCAGAACTTGGCGCTTTTCATCGTCAATTTTCTCCATTTTCCATTAATACCAGAAAATACCAATTCCAAACGATACTCCATAGAAACGAGACGTTTCAGACACGGAATTAGGATATCTAGGAATTTTATAGTGCCGATAAGTTTATCATTTCTAAACATTTGCTTCCCCCTCGAAAATGGAGATTCGAAGAGCAAGTTTAACGTATCGCGAGAAACGCGTGAATAGATTCGATGGTCTTTGCAAAGTACGAAGCTGAATATAAATATCAATAAAAATCGCGCTAAGAATTCCATAATTGCAAAAGGTAAATTGATAAAGGGAATTTTTTGTTGTTTTCATCCAGAGTTAAAACAATTCGTGCGTTTTTCCTCAAGGTCGTATCGAAAAGAATGTCTCGCTCCGCCGAATCTTGAGGAACGATCGCGCAAACGACACGGATTTATGCAATGATTTGTTACTAAGTCACGATGCTCAGTGCATACATGGAAAGTTGTTCTAAATTTACATTAGACTTCCCGAATTCGACCTTCCAATTTTACAGAACCTATAACGCGAGCAAAGTTTTCGATGTACCGTTATATAACTGGAAATAGTACCGGAGGAACTTTGTCCAAGGAATTTCGTGGTATCAATAAACGCGTACTTTGATAGTGAACGTTATATTTGAAAGCTAATTAGGTCTTAAACCGGTTACGAAAATAGTTTAGTCTGAAATATACGGCGATCGGAATAGAAATCATTCTTTTTCCAAGCGATAGTACGTACTTTCATTGTTACAGAAATGAATGAGATGAATCGATAGAATTAATGTAGATCATGGATTAGTATCGGTAGGATTAATAATTATTTTTTCATTCCTCTGTAGAAATTTTGTAATCAATCATCTACTCACTCAGCTTTAAAATAATATACACGGTGGTCCAAAACGTTAGTATACCATTTAAAAATAGAATAACGCTTTTATCCATTAAAAATGCATATTTACTCTTTTATGAACAATGTGAATATACTTCTCGACAATAATTTTAAATCAGTTTCTGCAGATTGTGCTCTTCAATTAACCACTAATTTGGAACAAATCGAATATCGCATTTTTATGAGAACGTTTATGTTGCGCAACTCTGAAGAATTCACTAAAACTACCAAAGCAGACACCAATTTTTCCAAAGGCTTTTCCAATTTGAGAGAGAGATAAACCAAACGGCAAATATTTCGCGTCTGTCTTATAAAACAAAAATTACCAATCTTTTTCACCCATTGGTTCCTCTTTGTCCAATCTACTAATTCGACATATTTAAATATAATCTACTAAATATAAAAAGTAAAATATAATATACTAAACAAATCTAAATATAAAACCAGTAGTTCTAACGTTAATGCATTTCAACTTTAACAAATACATTAAACTAACAACCCAGATAAGTAATGGCGATCCTTCTCACGTACTCGTGCCAGAAATTCCCAAATATTGTCTATCTACTGTCTGCCATACCGAGAGTAGTTTCTGTTCATTCATTTATTTAAAGACCTACAATCAGCCTCTATCCATGAGTTATCTACTAGAGAAAATATTGAATCTGTAAATCGTTCACGTGCCAGCTAAATTGTATCTCTGACACGTGTGTCCAACGTTCGCCATTGCGAGCGTACGGACAACATTACAAATGAAAATTACAAGTTACATCTGTTGAATTACTATTAACAATATAATATTACATATATTAAATGAGTTCAAAAACGACTCTACGTTCTAGGAGTTCCTATTCTAAAAAGGAGACTCTCTGCAGTGTAGGGGAGAGAAACATAAAGAGTTTTATTACTGGGTGGGCCCGAGCTCGTCTTTTGGGCATCAACAGTTAATTCCTTCTAAACTCTAGCAGTATAAAGACGTTTCTTTCAAAGCCTTGCAATAAAAGCAATATTAACCCTTTGAGGACTAGTGACGCCTATATGCGGCCTGAGAAAAAATCTGATTATATTATAGTTTATTGCCGCTTGTATATACAGTAAGAGTTGAAAAATTGAAATACAACCGTTGAAATATGATTAAACAAGTAATAATTCATAATGTATATGGATTAACAGTATAACTTTCTGATTAAAAGGTGCTTTTGAATCGCAAAATGAATGGCTATCTCTCAATATTGAAAAACGTCTCCGTCCGCAAAGGGTTAATATAAAGTATATTGATTTATTTAAACACCCATTTCCAATAACATCCCATTGCTCGTATTTGTCAATATTTCATCGTGAAAACGAGGCGAAAAATTTCGGCTACAAAAATTTAATTGCTCCGACAGGGACTTCTTTCTCGCGTTAGTTCGTGAATATCGACTTTTGGTTAAAGTCGGTCAAGCACTGCGCGAGGATGCACGGCTGCGTGCAAGTTGCATGCCGGTGCTATGCACTGCACGAGGTATGCATCGTTTGCACTTTCACTTTAATTATTTATTCTAACCGGCTTTGTGTCCATTCGGTTAAGAGGAGATACCTATCGTAATTGTTATTTGTTGTTTCGTATTTCGGCTTCGATAGCTGCAGTTATTTCGCGTAGGACGTACTGTTTTAAGTAGGTATCGAATCACCTTGACTATGGGATATTAAATAATAATTTAAAATAAATCTTCTAGAAGTGACAAACTAATTATGAGTTCTAGCCTTTACCTAATTACCTGCTGCAGTCCCAAATTCCTCGTTTTTCATTAAATACTTCGTCCATTAGCGACGATGTAAAAAATATTGCGATATTAATTATTGAATTCCAGGGCGGTTATCGGTTACAAGGACTGTTGCGTTCGGTGAAATTGAATCGCTAATTGTTGTAGATATTCTATTTTAAATTTTAGTTAGATTATTATTAAGGTAATTTCTATGCGACGGAAATATTCTTGAATAATCGATCTCCTAATTGAATCGCGGGCATGTTTTCAAATTTCCTCCACTTCTGAGAGATCATTAACGACGAAATTATATTAAATTATTAGCGACAATGTAAACATTATGTAATTAGGGTATATAGGCTACGTGGTTCTTTTCTTGGCAGAGCGATCACGGAACACGAGAGGATTTCGACTCTCTGAGAAGATGTCCTTGTCGCTCGTTGGAGGCTGAAGCTAAAAATCTCTTAAATCGGCTCTTTTCGCGAACTAGAACGGATATCTTTTGAATTCTATTCCGCTTACTGTGAATGCAAGTTTGAATTTCTCCGCCTTACATCTACTTTATCCATTACAAAGAATTTATAATTTCGTATTTCAATTAACACTAGAACTACCGCAGTGGTCGTAAAGACAAGTTACTGCTTTTTCTAATAAAAATTCCTCATATTTATCGAGAAAACGGAAGAGCAAATATTTAAAAAATACTTTAAAATACATCAATTACTTGACTGATTAATTATAAATTCAATTAAATTATTAAACTTCTTTCAGACCACTTATTTAATTTATTTAATAAAACAGATTCATCGTCTGATATTCGTAATTATTCCAACCGTGAAATTAAAGCTACGTTAATTCTTCCAAATGAATTTCAAGCAATTCAAATATTCCATGGGTCCGTAAAAAAAACCTATTATTAACTTCCTTTAGCATCGCGTCACAAAAATATCGGTCGTATCGTCGGCCTATCTTTATCCTCTTATTTTTCGCAATGATAAGTCATTCCGTGCTCCCGTGGAATACAAGAAAAATAAAAATAAAACACGGACACGCGTATGCATCCGTCTACGTTCGGGTGTTAGGGATAAAATTAACCGCTAAACGTAATTAGAGGCGTCTTCCACGACTGCGGATCGCATTGTTTTGAAGCAACGGCACGGTTTAAACATATGAATGAATTACACGTGTCTATCATTACGACATTATAATTAATACGTATCTCCCATTGCATTGCCAGGATTTTCTGCCAATAACTAAAATAATCTGCCTCCGTCTACGCAATGCGTTCACGTATGTTTCTGTATCGTTTCGCGGAATTCGATGAAAGAGGGGAAGAAAAGAAAGAAGGTGGAAAGAGGACGGTGAAAGAATCGGTAGAGAAATCGTCATTCAAGAAAACGTAGGTGGAAGATACGTGCACGGTTGTATTTATAAGCTATTTTCTGCTACATGCTTCGAGGAACACGATGCAAAACTTCAATTCTTTTTTTATATTTCAATAATAAACGCTCCATGCGACTCCCTTGAGTTGCCGTCGCACCAGCGTTCTCCAATTTATTATTTCCCTCTTACGTATCGCGAACAAACGTTGCGGCGTTACGTTTTCATTTTTAAATATCTTTTGAAATTCAAATTATACATTGCTATACTTTTCAAAGTAACGTATAAAAACAGAATATCAAATAATATAATACACTTAGTACCAAGAAGCATGTGCAAATCAATGCAAACTACCTCGAGCATCAATTCCATCTCTTTTTCTCGGTACCATTTGAAGATCGCTAAACAGCCGCAAAATTGCCGGCAACTTGTAACGCAATTTTTCAATCAATAAAACGGCATGTACGTGATTAACGTAATCGCGGGTAGGATTATTGTAGCTGTTCATTACTTCGTAAAGGATTAAACGTCTTTTATACGACATCCGATATACGGCCGTCCGTATTGTGAGAACCGGTACTATGCCGGATTGTACGTAATGAAATAATCGCCGGTGACTCAATAAAATAATGAGAAATATAGATAACCCAGTGTGTAATGTCAATCGGGCTTACGATGATGTTATGAGGAACGGTGTGACGTCAATTTAAATAAATATATTTGATAATGCTACGAGACGGTATCACCGAGACGATATCTATTAATTCGTATGGAACTCTTGTACGACCGATTCCTTCATGGATACCGGTAAAAGAACTTGGATGTAAAACGATTATTGTCGATGAACTGTCGACACTTAACAATAAAGTAGAAAAGTAGCGGTAGAAACTCAAATGGCAATTGTAGGATCATTTTTCTACTGTATTTTTTCGACTTTAACACGCTGAATGCCACGGGGGTCACCGGTGACCGGCGCTATTCAATTCAATAAAATTTCTTGCGACTTTATAACGATAGAATCCACGAATTCGCTACTGTATTCAATATTTAACTGCTGCTATTAAAAAGTAAAGAACTGCCTAACATACAATTGTTACCTTTAACATTTTTGCTCTACAAAGATGCAGTTTTAATAGAAAAAGTCTCACTTCGGTAGAAACATTGAGACTAGCGAAATATGGCTGGCATTGAACGTGTTAACACTAGAACTACCGGCGTTAAATCTATCATATTTCGAAATATTAAATAAGTACTTTGAAAAAGGAGAAACTAAGAGGTGGAAAATATAATCGATTCGGTGATTTATGTTTTTTAAGAGGGACGAAGAATATTTATTCCATGACTCTTCTATGAACTTGGAGGATTTTTGGGAAAAATTGTGTACCGGTCATTTTCACCGGTTTGGTAGTTCTAGTGTTAAACTGCTACACTCATTTTGTCTGGGACCTAGCGTCTTAGCTGAGTCCTGAACTACCGATATCGATTTTCCTTTGACTGAACTTTCCCGCGGAAAATTCAAATACTTATCTTATACGAAATATATAAAGAATTCGACCCAGCCACGGTCACCATGCGGAGGCCATGACCTCCAATTTAAAATCTCCCACAATTATCGAGTTGTCAGGATGAAATATAAGATTTACCTGTGACCTAATTCACGCTTATCTGTTCGCGTGCCGTGTGTGCCCTCGATATAGCTATCCAGATCATTTTCGCTACGATCGTTCCTAGTCATCCCTATCTTGGTATTCAAATCAAAGCCAAGCATAGAACGACGAAGGGATTCCTCCGGGAAGATGTTCGACTCGTCTGGAAATCGTATTCTGTATCCTGTTCCAGAATGTTCGTACAACGATTATTACTATCGTTTTTGCTATTGTCGTTCGCGGCTGGCAAAGACGTTACTTTGAAAAAGGAGGACGAAGGAAAGAAGCAAAATGGAAAATGCGATGAAATCGAATGTTAACCGTTTGCTTTACGATTATTTTTTGGCTAACGTGTGTCATAGTTGAGAATGAAATTGTTGAATTACAAATTTGGAGTTAGGATTGAGCTATATTGTCAATTTAAATGAAAATCGTACGGTGATGTTTTCTTCGACCGAATTTTGAATTTGGTTGTTTTGGAATTTCAAGGGTTTTGGTTTCATTCGACGAGGGTAACTCGTCATTTTAAGCCAAAGGGTTAACAAGTCGAATGCCGTAATGGTCATCGATAACCGGCTCTACTGAATTCAAATGGAATTTGTTCGAACTTTGAAATAATAATATTCACGAATTTGCTAATACATTCGATATTTAAATGTCGCGGTTAAATGAGCGAGGTATTACTGAATATATAACGATTTTTATCTTTAACACTAAAACTACCAGAGTTATATCGATTACATTTAAATATACTGAATAAGAACTTAGGAAAAAGCGAAATCAAGAGGTGAAAAAGATGATTAATTAAGTAATTTAAAGTTTGATAAGATCAAAGTGGAATATTTGCTGCACAGCCCCGATATCAATTTGGAGAATTTGTGCAAATAAATCAGGCCTTGGTAGCTTTAGTGTTAATATTTCTGCACCGTAAAGATGCGATTTTAATAATTAAAACGAAGAATTACCAGCGTCGCTCGGCGGCGTAATTAGTAGATCAACGTTCTGGCCGCTCATTCTAGTCGTAAGATAATTTCAGCAGGGAAACACTCAAGAAAAATCCAAGTATGAAAGACGAACGTGACCGTTGGCTAGCGCGTTTAACTGATCGTTGCGAATCTCAACGATATAATGATTATTGAAGCGGGCAGTTTTCGGTTAAATGTACGAACAAACAGCACGAATGCTCTGACGAAAACAACGGCGACGATAAGAAGGCTGCAGGGGTCATTCGCGTGACGATAGCGAGGATAGAGGGAAAAATACGCGGCAACACGTGACGCGAAACGAATCTGATAAGCCGACGGGGTTTCTTGCAGCGATGACCAAAAAGGAGGAATGCAGTTCATTTCGATGTCTGATAAGGAGACAGTTTAATGGAAATTTTACTTTCTCTCGATCTCGCAAGGCATTACCGTTTCGATCGTATAAAAAATCGACTCGATACGTTAGACATTTTATAGTTATCTTTAGTTTTGGTACTGGGATTACCAGTAGATGGAGCGATAAGAAATTTCGTTTTTTTTTTCTACCTGCCTGATAGGATATTTCTAGTGTGATTCATTATGAATTATTCAAACCTGATCAGTCCATCACAGCTGTGGTCAACTTTGTGCAATTGGAAGGGATAAATATTATGTATTTTGTTTTTGTAAATAAATTTGTTAGCAAGGGAAAACTAAAAAGGTTTTCACTGCGGCATACTTGAACTTAAAAGCGTCCTTTTGTTTGCCTACATTTCATGTTCAGTTTGTGGTGGTTGCTATGAATATTTTGACCAATTTGCATCCGTAAGTGGAATATTCCGCGGATGACGATCGTTTTTCATTCACCAGCCGCGGAATATTCCGCCCTGTACAATGTTAAACTGCTGCGCGCGGAAATGCACGGTACTGCGGGTCTTCTGCCGTATTTAAAGCTATGATGCAAATGGGTTGAAGGAGCAAAAGCATTAAACTGACTTCTCTCTAATGATATTTATATAATGCCTACGTTAAAATCAAAGTGCTCTGCTAAAATATCGAGCGCATAGCTCGAAGAAAAGTTACTTTGAATTATCGAAAAGTTCGACCGAAGGGAAGAAAGTACGTAGAAAGTACGAGGTATATATCTACGATAGAAATCACTACGATTCGAATACGATCGTTTCACCGATTCGAGGTATCGATATCTCTTGCCGATAATGTACACGTTCGATCGATTAATATTCCTCGAGATATGCAAACACAATATTGTTATCGATGACTTCGATAAATCGCGCTTGTTTCGTCTGCAATTATTTCACTTTGTACGGTCGGTTATGCGGATCGTGAGAACACGGCAGAAGTGGTTTTATCGACACGCGCATTCCGATATTAAATATCGACTTGTGTGCCGATGTAAACATGGAATATATTATTTCTGTCGAGATAATCGTCGATATCTGTAACGCCGATATGACTCCTTTAAAGAACAGATGTTCTTTAATAGAAGAAGAGAAAGATGAGCACACAGGAGTCCAGATTAACGGCAAACATTTCGTTCGGATAATCCGAAAATATTCGGGAATTCTGCAGAAATATGAGCCGTTTATTTTGAAAGTGGCATAAGCCAGTTTCTTTTTAAACCGAGATATTTAAAGTTTGCGTTTCAACGTGCTTACGAGTATTTAAGCCAATTATCGAGATTTACTTGAACTTGTTATGGATATTTGTATTTTTTCTTTCGTACAGTCATTAAAAATCACCATTTTTCGTTACGCTTAAGTGACTTATGCCACTTTTAAAATAAACGGATCGTATAATAGTCGAATGAGTTATTTTTGCGCACTGCGATCGAGTCACGATATATAAGTAGTTTCGACTATCCTCGAAAAAAGTTTACGAGTATCGCGAAATTGGACTCGAAAGAATTATTCCTAATTGTTAAGATAGAAAAACAATATTCGACATTTGTAATAATCAATTTATACGGTACTTTGTTTATACGATTACCGAACTAAGGAATTTAAAAATCGGTGGATAGATGTATGTCAAATTGATAAGATGCTGAATTTAATAAATTTTAATAATCGTTACATTTTCTTTGTATATAAAAGTACGTCAATTTTAACGAAAACGAGTAAGGAAAAAAGTTGTCGTGAAATAATGACTGACCTTTGACTCGCCTGCCGGTACCACTTCTTATTGCCGCTAGGATCATTTTCATGTGATGCTGCGGGCGAAGTGTTTCCATGATCCCCGTGGGAATTGCAGTTCTCCAATTCCATAATTAACTGTAATCAAACGATTTAAAGAAGAAAATGTCAATTATTTACGAAACGATATTTTAACTCGGTCACAATTCACGTCACAACTTCCGCAAATGAATACGATAGAAAAAAAGCTTATGTATTTATTCGTATTTCCTATCAGAAATATTTTCCGGAGATTATGACTGTAAATTAATCAGTTTGCGGAAAAATATTCAATTCAGTGTAGTCCATTGATAATGATAAAGAAAACTTTTCTCCTTTTCCTCGTATAATACGAAAACAAATTATTTCTATTGTCGCACAGTAGTTTGTGAGTGTTGCATCGTTAAAAAAAAATTTACATATTTTAATGGAAAATAAACGTGAACATGTCACTCTCCAAAATTATATGAACATCGTAAAAAAGATTCGGCAGTTTTTATCTGATAATCGTTTATCAAAGATAACAATCTGCCGCAGAACGTAATACATTATTACGAAATATCTGCAGAATATAAATATTGAAATTGAATATTTGTAAATTTTTTTTTTGTTTCATTAACCTCACGATTGTACAAATTCGATGAAATATTTATTCGGCCAACAAAGCCCACCAATAAAATCCAAGCTTTCGAGATGAATCTGCATTGCTCGTAACAAAGACTGTAACAGTCGCATCGCGTATTCTCATATGTTACTTTTTAACCGAAGAACAAGAGTACGTACCTAGTTGTAATTTTCTTTTTAACAGTATTCTTTAATGCTTTTACAACGCTACACGGATTATATTTCTTGCATAGGTTAAAACACGGAATATGGCACCGCGACCTGTCATCTGAACACTGACTTAACACTCTTATAGAATGCAGTTCGTACTGTGCACAGAGTTCAAGTCACTGAATTGCGTTGACCTCCGTGCAGGTATACCAATATAGAAAACCGAAGTGTTCCTATAAACGTTTTCGAATTAATGAGAATCTTACGATGCTACGATAAATGGCGGGCATTCAAAATGCATATCGTAGATCGGAAACTGCTTGATTGGAGAGATGTTCTATCACGATATTATGCGATCTTATTTTCTAATCGAATTATAGACTTTTAATTTCAATTACTTTAAATTACAGGACTGAAATTTTATCGTGAATTAAAGGAGTACCTAATGATGAAATAATACTTGGATGGAGGTCGAATACGAATATGATTGTTTTATTATTTGAATCATGTATATTATTAATAAATTATCAAAAACAGATTACGAATGCCGTAGAATATGATGTAACATAATTATAAACTACTCAACTGAACTTCATTTTACGTGAGACATGATAGATGTGGGCGTAAATAATTAACGCTTATGAGGTATCGTGCAATCGTAGCGGATCAGGATAATTAAGAAAAGTGATTGAAAACTTAGAAAACATACATCAAGACAATTGAAAATTATTTTTCTATGATAACATAGCAAAAGCAATAAGTTTAAAAATGTACAACATTTCATATGCGTACGAAAAATATATGCTATTTAAATGTTGCAATTAGAGAAAAGAAGTATTTGTAAAATATACTTTTCATAAATGAATATAGACAAGAGGAATATTTATAGAATATCGTAGATAAATCTAAACACGCAAAACACGATACGATACACGATAGTAATAAAGTTGCAATAAAAAGGCTATATAACGCACGACGTACTTAAATGCCGTTGATTCGTCACTATCGACATATCCATTTTTGGTGTCAGCATTAGATGATCGAGGAATTTCAATGTAAAGGATAAGGAGGGGTAATTATCACTAAATGATGCACCTTCCGAATAGTCGATTCGCGATTAATACGTGAACCACTTCGAACAGTAAAGGCGGCGGACGAATCCGTTCGTAGCGCCGTGCGTAACCTGTCCGTCCGCTGTCGCCCGAACGCCATAATTCGAGGTAAAATCCCGTATTTCGCAATTTTTCCAATCCTCCAAGCGATCGCGGTATCCATCGTGTAACCGACGATAATTGGAACGCAGTCCCGAGACCCGTGTGGCCAAACAATTACGTTGCATCGCCTGTATTGCGTAAAATTAATCCGATTTAGGTGACCTCGACGTGATATAACCTAACAATTCATTCGCTGACAATTCCCGATGAGTACGATACGGGCTGTACTCACGTTGAATTGAAAAGTACTCGAAGAGATTTGCAATTTAAACTAGATAAGATGCGTTATGATAGTGCGTGATGTACGAATACGACGATATTGTTTTTATTTTATCGTAGCCCAACCCATCTTTTTTATTCTATTGCTTGGGGCCCACTTTGCGAAACTGTGTCACGTTAGATTCAACAGTTCTTTCTTTTCAACAATTATTTTCATCATTAAGGCCATCGTGGGAAATATCATTTCTTATTTTGCATGGTCGTTTGTATTTACGATTTTCTAGCTTTACTGTACTTCGACATTATATTCAATTTAATTCATTTGACACATTATTATTCTTTTTGTACTCCAATGATTCACAGGAAGTATGATTGTTAATAATTTTTAATTCTACTTTCAACTCATTTCTTATTGATATTTCTAATTTACACTCTGATTTATTATATTTCGTATGAAACTTATTTTTCTGTACTTTGTTAATACATGTAATTTTTTGTACTTCGAAGTTTAATGTTGATTTTCGAAATAAATTATATTCTTATGTGTACTTGCGTTTTATTTGATTTTATAACATATTTTACCAGCTCACGTTTCACGCTTTTTTTTAATGAATTTAAATCATTTAAGCACCGATATATATCTTTTGTTTCATTGTGCTATGTTTATTAATTTATTATAATGTTTAATACATTTCTTTCAGGCACAACCATATTTTGGTTCCACTTTTAAATGTACATTGTTTTTTCTGTTAATAACACTTTGCCTCTAAATGTTTAAGGAACCTAGAAATATTTTATTACTATTTATCAAGAAGACAGTTTTGTCAAAAGGACACCATTTAAAGCTATTATATTGATCTTATTCTAAGATTTATTATTGTATTATAACACTTATAATAACTTTTTATTGATTATCAAAAGCAATGGTGTATTAAGACATCAAACTGAGAAACATTTGCGGCCTAAATATTTGAAGATATCGGGTAATTTAGGAAGATGAATTATCAAGCATTCAGTTTAGCGGAAAGGCTCATACCTTCAACATATGTACAACAAGGTCTAACTGCTAAAAGAACACGTGAAAATCTTATACGGCATTTCATTGAACATGTAAGGCAGTTATTTAAAATATTAGTGGCAAGTAATGTATAAAAGGTATATTATAATAATGTTAGCTTTTTGTTAATACAGCAAAAGTGGCCAGAAGAGGGTTGGGATGATGCAACCATCGAAGCCTTTCTCTCAGATCTCTCACAAATGGACAGCAACAATTTTCCTTCAACTTGCAGTGTTGGAGAACGCGAAGCACGAATTGTGTCAAACATCGTTGCAAGACGACATTTTCGAATGGGTCATGGTATAGGTAGATCTACCGACTTAGAAGAAGTACAACCAAAAGCTGCTGGGAGCAGTTTAATGTACAAGCTAACAAATGCTTTGGTACTTGAAGCTATTCGATATATGGGTAAATTCTATCTTTTTAAACTCTCTTATCGACTTGTAAATTACAAAGAAATATACTAATACATGTTTCTTTATTTCAGGTGTAAAGAGTATAGCAGGTTGTTTCCTGTCGCCAATGGCCACCGGCATGAGCTTAGTATTATGCATGTTAACATTGAAACAGGATAGACCAAGAGCAAAATATGTTCTGTGGCCCAGGATTGATCAGAAATCAAGCTTTAAATCGATCATTACAGCAGGGCTAGAACCAATTGTCATAGAAACAAAAATAATTGGAGATGAAGTAAAAACTGATATGCAAAGACTCGAATCTCAAATGGCAGCACTGGGTGAAAGTGTTGCTTGCGTACTTACAACAACTAGTTGCTTTGCACCTAGGACATGTGATGCCGTCGATTGTATTGCAGCACTTTGTGCTCAATATAACATACCACATTTGGTAAATAATGCATATGGGTAAGTTGAAACATACATGGATTTTATTCACTTGCTTTACATATTTTAAATATGAGAAATTATTATTATACTATCAAAAGCTTACAGAGTACAAGATGTATGAATCTCATACAAGAGGCATCACAGAAAGGTCGTGTGGATGCATTTGTTCAAAGTACAGATAAAAATTTTTTAGTGCCAGTCGGTGGTGCAGTTATTGGTTCGTTTGATAAAAGTCTTCTGGATCGTATATCAAAAATGTATCCGGGTCGTGCGAGTGCTAGTTCAATTATGGATGTAATGATAACATTACTAAGTCTTGGAATGGCAGGTTACAAGCAATTAATAGCACAACGTAAAGAAATGTATTCTTATCTGAAAGAAGAACTTGGAAAGCTAGCTGCAAGACACGACGAAAGATTGCTAGATACTAAAGGGAATCCTATATCAGTGGGAATGACTCTCCAAAGTTTAAGTCATCAGCATGATAACAAGCAAGTGACAATGCTAGGTTCGATGTTATTCCTCCGTAATGTCAGAGGCACAAGAGTAATAACAACCACAGAATCAAAACACATTGTTTCACGTCAATTCGAAGGTCTGTATGATATATTTTTCCGAACTACACTTTAATCTGATTAATAAGTCTCTCGTGTTTTATGTTCTACATGCGATAACGAATGTTAATTAGGTTGGGGCGCGCACAATAGCAATTATCCAGTACCATACCTAACTGCTGCTGCAGCTTTGGGTATGAAGAAATCAGATGTTGATACATTTATACAACGATTAGATAAAGCTTTGACGAAAGTGAGAAGGCGATCAGCACCAGTTACTCCAACGGCATCGCTTGCTGGTTCCAGTATTAATGGAGATGCAGGTGGTACCGGGGGTCCTGGAGAATCTAGCACAGCTTCTACCAGCCGAGCGAGTAGTAAGGATAGTTTGAGAAAATGAACCGTGGTCAACGCAACTGGCCAGTCGAATCAGTACACAAACTTTAACTTGTAAGTGAATTATTACTTGCAGTTAATGAAGTTTGGATACCTCTGAAGAATGCTTTCATAAATTAATTCAACATTACGATCAATACGAATTCTGTTTCCCGAGAAATTTCAAGAAATTGTACAGAAATTACCAATGAAACTGAAAGTATCACAATTTTATTACACTTATTTAATGGGTTGGAAATTATTACATTTAGAGTCATTGATGCAGTGGGAATTTTGAAATAATTGGTGCATGCTACAGAGGTATACATCGAAGAAGTGTGTTGATTCGTCTGTTCACTTGCGTTGTAATAATGTCAATTTGAACGGTATAAAAACGAAAGAAGAGAATTCCATATAAATGAAATTAACACATGATCATCAAAGTTAATGTTTGAGAAGCAGAAAGAACAATAGGATAATCTATACATCCATTTAAAGACACTCAATTGGTAAGCGCTGGCCGCAAGAATATGTTATTGTCATTCCATGTTACAATGTACATGAAATTACTTTTAAGATAAATTAAGCTGACAGATTTTCAACTTTCACTTTCAGCTTTCGCTCTTATCTCATTTAGTACCAAGATATGAGACATAAGTATACCAAGGTAATAATAAGATTAATCAATTTTATGCCCTTGGTGAAATTTCATTTTCGTCGACAATGCCTGTTACTTTATTATGACATTAATAGACACAGTAATAAAGAGATTAGTTTCACTTAGTATTATTATACTAAATAATATATTTGCAATAGAAAACGTTATTTTATATTTTCTAATTTTCAAGCATTAGTTGCTATTACCCTCATAATTTATTTCTATGAAAAGAAAAAAAAATGCAATGGGCAGCATAGGAAATATTGTTTTGCATTTAGATATAATATAATTCTGTCAATGGTTATAGTAAGAAATATGTTATTACTTGTAAAAAAAAAAAGGATTTATAATAGACGAAATATCTGCTTAATTGTGCTATTAGAAAGTACATGCGATAATAGAAACAGGAGAAATTGAAGAAGATCAATTAAAGGAGAAACACATTTTAAATTTGTATGAACCAAGTGCTGATGCAAATAATACGTTTATTTCGTTTCAATAATTTCATGTCATATTATTAATAACAATTGAATGGCATGTCTTCATGATTTTTCATACAATTTTAATTATAACATGTCTAGTCTTTAACAAATAAGATTGAAAACTTGGCTCGAAAGTTATATTTATTGTCGAAAGTAGGAGTGTAGCAGGTAGTTCAGTATTATTTTAATGGAATAGGAAATACACAAACTAAATGGCACAAGATTAAGGAATACTGCTAAACACAATCAACTTATAGATTTGTATACATATGTTGTGTGCATGTGAGTGTGCATAATATACATGTATACACGCAACGGAAAGTATTTATATTTCCAAAACGAATCACAATTAAGTACTATGATTTAGGTAACTTGTTAATCGCCGTGCCGTTTCGTTCAATTACCTGAATGAAATATGTAAAGTTCAGTTCGTGTTAGCTTTCACATTCCTATGTTACATATCTTCTTTTTTTTTTTAAATAATTGTCGTTATTTTAGAGATACAGATCAATTAAGCATTTAGTGCATTCTTGTCTATGTTATTTTTCAAATTAATAAATATGTATTCATATGGTGTCAGCATATGGTGTTATATACCCAAGTGAACAGTCATTGAAATGACTGACAACTTCACAAAATTGTTCTTAATATTATTGGGAAAATAATCATGTTGTTTATATTAACAGTGGATTGATACTTATGTATACTAGTCATATTTTTACTTATTCAAATTTACATATATATACATATATATATAATGTTATTAATTAGAAATTTTAATCAGATTTTGAAGTTCTTTGTTATCAATTATGTCTTAAAATTTTATACAAAATCTTGACTATATTTATTTCATCACACTTGCATCCTTGTACAAATAAAAGTGAAATTGGTTTCGACTAGGTAACATAGTGTAGTATTTATTAAAGTATATTTGCATTAGTTTAAACATACACACACAATAATGTAATATATTATGATGGTAATATATTATATTACATGTATTATTAATTTGAGAAGTATAAATAGAATAAAAGAGTAAGTTTGATTAAAGTCATGCCATGTATGTACTTAGTTCAATTAAGTACTCAATATTTAATCTATCCGTAGTATTGTTTGATTTGAAGGAAAGAATGTTTTATTTAATTCAATATGTATGTGATTAGTAAAGACAACACGAAGTATGTGAGCCCCTTCTGATAAATATGTAATCATTAATTCTTTATTTGTAACATACACAGATATCGGATAAATAAATACCAAAAAGTATGAGAAAACATCATTTCACTAACATGCAAAATCATATCCTTATTTTTGAAGAAATTGATCTTCGAAAATTACATTTAGACTTATTTTATTCTATTTTCTATCCATAATAGGACGAGTCGTTTAAATATATGATATATACAGTGCTGCATTGCACTCACGTATGCTCACGAGCTATACACGTCGCACGGCATGCTCATATGTACATTTGATTACTTTAAAGTAAAAATTAATGCTCGAAGTATGATAAAAGATTGTTTTTGTATACAATATCTTACGTAATAATAAAGGATCTTCCAAAATTCGAGCCGAAGTACATAGAAAATTTTATGTTTCAATGGAACATGTAGCGAATCGTGTGGCAAATATAACCTACGAAAATTAGGACATGCCCGTAGCAATATGGAAAGAAGTTCATAGAATTTGATTAAGAATTAAATGTACTTAATTCTATTTATGCTTATTTTCCATTAATGATAAACAAGCCGCTATAATAAAAGGTATTTTTAACTGATATTACAAATAAAATTTACAATATGTGTTGTTTCTTTCTTATATAAATTGCACAGTATGTTACAACAGTTAAGTCTCCAGATGTTTTTTAGCATATCATTGTAACATACTAAAAATACTGTGATATTACGAACATATTTATCTTTTACCATAGGAAAACTATTATGGCTAAAAATAAAACTCAGGAGAAGACTGTAAAAGTGAAAAGCAGAACTTCAAATTTTACCACATCCAAGAAAGAGGATAGATTCAGAATACCAATGTTGAACTCTTTAATTACAGCTGTGTGTATTGGTATTGCAGCATGGTTTAGTTACAAAGGATATCTTGAAACAAGAGTAAAGACTCCATATGATGTACAAAAGGCATGTAGTATCACATAACAATTGGATGTACAACTACAAGTATCGCTTTAGAACATTCCTTTTTCATAGTACTTTCTTAATATTATATTTCCTTTGAATTAAAGTTAATCCTCTTATAAAATTATCATTTGTTCCTTGAAAAGTAGCTGGTGACAGCCTCTGGTATAGACATCCCAGACCGATATTGGGGTACATATAGACCAGGTGTTTATTTTGGATTAAAGACAAGAGATCCAAACTCTTTGGTAACAGGATTGATGTGGTATTTTCCACATTCATTGCGTCAAGATGGAAGTGGACTTAGACATTGGTGTGAGCAAGGAGATGGATTGGATAAGTAAATATAATCCACATAACATAAATATTATTTTTCTTACATGAAGATATTCTGTAAATATTGTTTTAATATTTATTGTTTGAAATTAATTCAGATACGCTTGGTTGGAGCATGATGGAAGAAATTTTGGAGTTCAGCAAATAGTAGATGGCCCAGCTATTTTAGAAACAACGTTTGTTAAAAGGCCAGGTGGTAAGCATGGAGGAGATTGGACATCAAGAATTTCTGTGACTTCAAAAAGAGAAGAACGAGATGGGGAAGAAATTTCATTACTCTTTTATGTAGCCATGGATGAAAATACAAATGGATGGATTAAAGCAAATCTTGGGGATGAGAAACATTTGACAGGTGTAGAAGGAAATACTCAGGGCTTAGGATCGTTCAGTATTAATTTAAATTTAATACAAGGGAATATGGAAGAACATTCTTTTTTAACAACCGTTGCTCCTGGTTTAAACCTGCTAAAAGAAACTGTTCTTCAGAATCTTAGGGTAGCATCTCAAAAAAGATCTACCAGAAAACATATAGTCCTAGCTGGTGAGCAAATACCATTATCAGCAGATGGAAAAAAGAAAGATTCAAATTTTATTGCTGTTCAAGTAACAGGAAGAATTCCCTTCGAAATTGAAATTAATTACGAATCGGGCAGTTTTACTAATAGAGGCGAAAAATTGATTGGTCGAAATTACGAAGATCTTTTGAAGAAACAGCGTGAATCGTTCAATCAGAAATTTGAAAATACTTTTAAGCTTAAATCTAAGGGCTTCTCGAAGGAAGAGATTACATTTGCCAAAATGGCCCTTTCAAATATGATAGGCTCTATAGGCTACTTCTATGGAAATCCACAAGTGCAAAGTCAATATACCAAAGGACCCGTGCCTTATTGGAAAGCACCTTTGTATACTGCTGTGCCTAGTAGAAGCTTTTTCCCACGAGGTTTTCTGTGGGACGAAGGTTTTCACGGTTTACTTATATCAGCTTGGGATTTAGATATTGAGATAGATATTATAAATCATTGGTTCGATTTAATGAACGTCGAAGGCTGGATTCCAAGGGAAATGATTTTAGGACAAGAAGCTTTAGCGAAAGTCCCAGAAGAATTTGTAACTCAAAGGAATACAAATGCTAATCCTCCTACGTTTTTCCTAACTTTGCATTTCATTCTTCAACATCATCGAGACGAAATGTTAGGAAAATATTTCCAGTCTTTGGATAAACTGTATCCACGTCTTCAAACGTGGTTCAATTGGTTCAATACCACACAAATCGGCGATCTGCCAAGTACATACAGATGGCGAGGAAGAGATGCAACTACTAATAGAGAATTAAATCCGAAAACACTGACATCCGGACTGGATGATTATCCTAGGGCATCTCATCCAAATGTTGACGAGCGTCATGTCGATTTACGATGTTGGATTGCGTTCGCTGCTGATATTATGTCTCAAATCACTGAAATTTTGCATCATTCCAATACCAAGTATCGTGAAACGTTCCAATATCTATCTGACAATGATTTATTAAACAAATTACATTGGTCACCCATTACACGTACATATTCTGATTTTGGATTGCATACTGATAAAGTATCTTTACGAAGACCAACTCCACCTCCACGATCGCATACCCAATCATCCGAAATGATCAGAGTTGTTTCAGAGGACCCGACTTTGCGATATGTTGATTCATCTTTCGGCTATGTTTCATTGTTTCCATTTATTTTGCAAGTCATTGATCCTACATCGCCGCATTTAGGTAAGATTTTAGAAGACTTAGTAGACCCTAATCTTCTATGGACCGAGTATGGATTACGATCGCTTGCTGTGACATCACCGTTGTATATGAAATATAACACCGAGCACGATCCGCCTTACTGGCGTGGAGCTGTTTGGATGAATTTGAATTATCTAACAGTAAGAGCGACTCATTATTACTCAAAAGTCGAAGGGCCGTATCGAGGAAAAGCGAAGAAGATTTATCAAAGCTTGAGGCATAATCTGATACAAAACATCATCGGACAATATAAGAAATCTGGATATGTATGGGAGAATTATGGAGACGTTCATGGAGAAGGGAAAGGCAGTCATCCTTTTACCGGTTGGACATCTTTAGTTGTTTTGCTGATGGCAGAAATTTATTGAGATCATAATATTCAGTACAGCCGATTGCATACTATTATTTCAACAAAAGGGGAATCTAAAGATACTAAACGTGTTCACTTAAAGTAAAGTTGGATTTACAGAAATATTCTTATGAAGTATAGCTGTTAGCCATTCGAAAAGATTGCTAATAATTAGAGATTTTTATAAACATTCGTACACACTTTCCGCAAACAACACGAGAAATGTAGATAATATACAGAAGCATGTTCGAAGCATTTATGTTATAATTATATAGGAATTATTATGTGAAGACAGACTTTAATATGAATTTTAAAGGCTCTCATCTATAGTTTCAAAAGAAGATTGTTATTTGTCACGTATAACGGATGTAAGTTAAATATCTTTATGTCACATAAGTATTTTTTAAACTCAGTGTAAATATAATTTTAACAGAACACAGTTATTGTAGTTTTAAGTACACTCTTACGCTACTGAGACGTCGCGGACACAATGTTAATTTTTTCATAATTTGCTATGAAACAAAGGGGAAAATGTGTAATTGAAGAAGAGGAAGAAAGAAATTTCTCAATTAAGCACACTAGAAATATTCAAAGCCGAAAGATCTTCATACTGTATGGACATGAAATAGTCGAGTATCTAAGAAATTTTAATCTTGGCTGTGATTAATTACAAGTTACGTTATAATGTTAAGATAGTTTAAAATAAACGCATCTAACGTTTTTCACGTATTTCTATCTTGTAGTTATAAAACCATTCGTATGATTTAACATGTTTTCTAGATATATATATACATCTCTTAGATGTGTTAAAGTAAAACTAAATGAATATTCTTTATACGTTACTACGTGAACGGAACTCGATAACAATTTATCAATAATCAAGTGATAAAACTGTACATATTGTCGTACCATTCAAATTCAAATTTGAATAAATTGTTGGCAATCCTGCTGTTAACGATCGTGAAGATGTCGCTTTATTTTTCATGGCTTTCAGCGGCTTCCTTCAGACCTCACCTTAAGAATAGGTGTGTGACAGTAGGGTTACGGTAGTGAATTTTCAAAGATCTCACACAACAGTGTGGTTTTATATTAATTATGGAGCCTTATGATGAGATTGTTAATCAACCTGTAGTTATCGATAATGTAAGCATATTTGTCAAATTTGAAATTCCATCGGTTACCTTACGCTTTTCTGCGTTGATGTGTCAAATCGAATAGCACCGTAATGTCGGCACCTAAGTAACGCCAAAAATTTCATACTTTCTCACTCGAAAGCCAATATTATCGATACGTTATTTAAGTTTTTACTTTTTTCTCGATAAATTGTCAGTTTTATCGGCATTTTGTTCTGTTTGTACAATTTGTAAAATTGCGAAGTTGCAAGAATAAGACAGAAAAATGTTCTCTTCGATTTAAAATCGATAATGATGCTATTAACATATTTCTTCCCTTTTTTCAGGGTTCTGGAGTAATTAAGGCAGGATTCGCGGGCGATCAGATACCAAAATGCAGATTTCCAAATTTGTAAGTGTACTTGTTAATATGGTATAATTAGTATGCTTAACAGTATTCAATTTTTATGGAGGTTATTCACAGGTGACACATTAATTCGAAAAAATATGATTAAACTATCGAAAGGATATTTATTAATTCATTTTTGATTAATAATGCGTTCGTGTATTTACGTGTGTGTGCGCGCGCACACGTGCACACATGCATAATTACATGCAAATAGTAAGAGATGAATAAAAAAAATTTTATTTAACAGTTTATTTTTAATAGTACAAGCTGATATTATAACGACAAAATAAATTAAATCAATTTTACTACACACTGATATTAAATAACTCCTATGCATTTATAACATTAATAACCCTCATAAATAGAATTAGCTATTATATAATTAGAAACATTAATTTGTACATTGTAATTTTGTTATAGCATTGGCAGGCCCAAGCATGTGCGTGTGATGGCTGGTGCTTTAGAAGGAGATCTGTTTGTGGGTCCCATAGCAGAAGAACACCGTGGCCTTTTATCTCTTCGTTATCCAATGGAACATGGAGTTGTTACAGATTGGAACGATATGGAAAGAATTTGGTCATATGTTTTTAGCAAAGATCAATTAGCAACGTTTAGCGAAGAACATCCTGTCTTATTGACAGAAGCACCTTTGAATCCAAGAAGAAACAGGGAAAAGGCTGCTGAAATATTCTTTGAAACATTTAATGTTCCAGCTTTATTTATTTCAATGCAAGCTATATTAAGTTTGTAAGTTATTGAAAATGACGAAATTTTGTTTATTAAATGTTATTATTAAGATTTTGGTGTTACATAATATTTTTTTATATTTGAATGTTACAGATACGCAACAGGTAGAACTACAGGAGTAGTTTTAGATGCAGGAGATGGTGTTACACATGCGGTACCTATTTATGAAGGTTTTGCAATGCCTCATAGTATAATGAGAGTTGATATAGCAGGTCGCGACGTTACAAGGCATCTTCGACTCCTTCTGCGCAAGGAGGGCATCAATTTCAAAACTACAGCTGAATTTGAAATTGTTAGGACAATTAAAGAACGGGCGTGCTACTTAGCCAGTCACCCTGAAAAGGAGGAAACTGTTGGAACAGAAAAGTTTGAGTTTGTTTTACCAGATGGAAGTAACTTAGAGGTAATAATTTCAGTTTTTAATTTGAACACATAAAAGGAAATTTCGTGACAACTTCGTCTTATAAAAGCATTTGTAATATGCTTTCTAAATGTAATTTTAAACTTTTTTTATACTGTATGAACAATGCAGAGTATGGTACTTATTTACAATAGATTGGTCCAGCTCGGTTTAGAGCTCCAGAAGTACTGTTCCGACCAGACCTAATTGGAGAAGAATGTGAGGGACTTCATGAAGTACTAACATATTCTATTCAAAAGTCTGATCTGGATTTAAGAAAGGTTCTGTTCCAAAACATTGTTTTATCTGGAGGATCAACATTATTCCGTGTATGTGTTCGCTATTGTTCTTCATTACTGTATATTTTATCCAACATATATACATACAATCTTAATCTCTTTAATTTTTAGGGATTTGGTGATAGATTATTATCAGAAATTCGTAAAATGGCACCAAAGGATATTAAAATCAGGGTAAGTAGTATCATATGCCAAATATCAATTCTTACGAATACCTTCATTACAAAAACGTATTTGTATTTATTTATATTACATGTAGATATCTGCACCTCAAGAACGATTATACAGTACTTGGATTGGTGGTTCTATTCTGGCTTCTTTAGATACTTTTAAAAAGATGTGGGTTAGTAAACGAGAATACGAGGAACAGGGCAGTAGAGCGGTTCATCGTAAAACGTTTTGAATATAATTTAGAAAGGTTTCAGCTGTTTTGTCAAATAATTTAAGTATAATATAAGTAATGGCACACTCGGCACAAAAATCAATATGTACCGTGTTAACCATACTCTTCGAACGCTTTTTAATCTCTTAATTATTTTTAAACTTTATTTTAAAATTTGTTTTAAACATGTTTTATACAGGAAAATATATTTCGAGGGATCAAAGACAAGTAAATATCACAGAACAAAAAAAAAAGAATTAACATAATACTATTTATTTCGTAATTTATTAGTATACTTTTAGTTCTATGAACACAGAATTATCGAGTTAAAATTTATTTTAAAAACCCTATAGAATTTATATCTTTAAGAAAAATCTATTTACAGAGGTCCCTTGGAAATGTACATAATACTATTTCCAAAGCTAGATGCTCTTACGTATCTTAAATTAAATTCCACGCTAAGTTATAGGTTTTAAAAGGAACTTCATACTTCAGGATATCGTTTCTTTCAATTAACATACTCATGGTTTTATATTATTCATCGTCCTATTACAGAAATTTAATGCAATAGTGAAATGAATTCTCTCTCTTTCTTTTAATACGAATGAATGCTTTTGTTGATCAATTTAACGTTATAAAAAATATGTAATTTTTATGCGCAGTAACAATTTCGCAAGTATTTGTAAATATGTACGCTTTGGTAAAATAAATCTATACAGTCTTTACACGTATATAAAAATATATATATATAATTACATCGGTTTTTATAATCGTACGATGGTAATAATTATATATTCTGTAGCTTCATACTGAACAGTAATTTCCAACAGATTTGGAAACCTATAGTAATAAACAAGTTGTAAAGGTACTAAAAAGAGCGTTAGAATGAAAGTTTGCCTCTGTTTATATATTTCTTAACTGTGATAAAATTATCGGGACTCCGTTAATACGTATCGTAAATGACAATTGTACTGATTTTAGTAGTGCGTTTTCGGTTATTCATAAAAAAACAACAACAGGTGCATATTTATCGGAGAAACATCTTTAATTTTATTTATGACAAAGAATACTCCATCTTATTAATCATACGCTTGTAGCATACATTTCACCACAGACAAGACTTTTTAATAACTGTAAAGTTAGAAACACCGTAAGCATCGCAAGTCAAAAGGCATGAATAAATTATATTATAATCAGTATTGTGCAATTAATGTATGTAATATTTATACTCTTTAGTTCGGCAATTGTATTTTCATTTGTAATAAAAACCTATTTGTATTATCGCTCATACTGATTATTTTAAACAAGTTCGAAGACATTGATACTTCATTGATCATCTTTCAAATTGTAATGTGACTATTTTATTGTTAATGTAAAACATTAGCATTATGTGTGCATGATAGGATAAAGACAACGACATGATATATTACATAATTATATGCGAGGAACATGGGACCACAATGTTGTTTTTAAATATGATTTTTAAGTATATGTATACGTTATTTTTGCTATAGTGAGTTTCAGTACTGTATACGATTTGAATATGGCGACTTCCATGGTAACGCGTTATTGGATAACAGTATATGATTGAGAACGTTTAAACTTTACTTTACTGAACGTTATACAATAAAAAGCACTGTTTTGTTGACTTTTAATAATTATATTCAGCAAATCTGGATGAAACCAGGGAGAAAATGATCGCCGCCTCAGAACCGGTGGTAAGTTACGTTCGTTTTAGGTTAAATTCTCATCACCACTAAAATAAAACAAAGTGGTAAGATTTTTCAGTTTGGCAAACTATAGAATTTAATTATTTACTCTTTGAATTATAAAATGTATTTTTTAAGGAATATGCTCCTGGTGGAAGACAAACAGTTTTAAGGCATCCTGAGCCTCTGAACAACCAAAAGTTATCAAATAATCAATCGGTTGCAGGAGAAAGTATTTTACTACACAAGTTCAGTCAAGTGAATATTTCAGAAAGATCGCCGGTAAGTTGCTAATCAAATTAATTTGTTTAAACTATCTATGCTCGTAGCTTACAATGATATATTTGATAATATAGAAAGAGTTCTGGATAGTCAGAGAAAATGATGAATGCAGCGAGGAAGAATTATATTGCTCTGGCAAAGTTGCTGTCCATTCAAAGGGTAATCAGTCTACCCGGGTACTACAAACCACATACACATGCGAGACAGATATTAAACATGCATTGTGGTGCACATTTCATACTACCATACCTGACCATTTGTCAAAAGGAAAGGAATTGGAAAATGAAGAATGCACTGGGAAAGTAAAAGAATGTATATGTTTAATTGATTCATACACTCTGAAAGTTTTTACCGAATCTGGAGAAGATTATGTATCTAGCTTGCAGTTTCAGGTAATCGAAACTTAACAATCTTGAGAAATATGTTTTATGGGATGCATGTACATTTTACAGTTTAAAACCAATATATATGTGACTGACAAATTTTCATTATATTGTAGGTATCTGCTGTTTGGGCAACAAAGTATGGAATTTTACTCGAAAAATCACAGGTTCCTACATCTGAAACAAGGTTTTTGTATATTTAAATTTGATATTTTACATACAATGTAAGGAAGAGTATTTAAAACATTCCTATTTCATTCTTTTAGATATATGTCATCAGAGGGAAATAGATTACAACTAAATTTAGATACAAATTTACCAGTGGCATTTTCTTTAACACATCCTTTAGATGAAATTTGCCCCGTAATTATTAAGCATGGTATTACAAATTTTAAAAATAATATTACCTCGTATATAAAGTAATCGTATTTTTGTACAATTAACATAACATTTACAGGGAGCATCTCGTATATGTGTGAATCAAACCAACAAATTGTATTTACTAGTTCTGAACCATCTTTGGCTGTGATATATGATACAAAGACTGGATTACATTCTGTATATAAAGTGCGTAAGGCTTTACTCGAGGAGTGTCAAATACTTTGCAGAAGCGGCGACATTACACCGAGCGTAATTAATCATTCTGTAACCGCATCGCCTTTAAATTTTGGGAGTAATCTTTCACATAATAAAAGCTGCACAAACAAAGGACATTTAAGTATATTTGGTACATTTCGTATTATTATTATTATCGTTATACAACGAGCTCATGGAACATCTTGCATTCGAATCGATTAAATTTATAACTTTTCAATTTTCTGCAGGGATACCAAATCCACAATTGAGTTCTATAGGATTAGGAATATCAAATAGTCCATTCGGATCTCGAGGAACTTCTTATACCACCACATGTTCCGGTGGTCCGTCGCCTTCGCAACAACAAACGCAACATTCAAGATCTCAAAGTCCAATGGCTACTATTTCGCGTTGTCAGTCTCCTACACATTCCGCTTTCTCGCCGTTACTCGGCGCACCAGGTGGTTCGATCAGTCATCATCCTAGGTTACAACAAATCGTCAGGACAACAGCATTGAGTCACATGCAAAGTGCTTGTAACAGTTTACAGTTGCAAGATGCTGTTACACCAAGTAAACCTTTGTATCCTGAGATCTGTCTCGATCATGTTTGGACTGAAAACGTTGGTATTCCAAAGTAAGCATTACATTTCGTTTGTATATTTAAGATCCCACAATTCCTACCTACTATACCCTATTGCAGATTTTCCTTGTGCTTACAATTCCTTTGGATCCTAAGTAGGAAGTAAGTTGAAAGAGTTGAAATTAATAAACTCAATGTTTAATATTAATCTCTTATCCTTTTTCATAGGGACACTGTATTTGGTTGTGCGTCTAAAGTTCTCTTGATATCGGATCTTGTTGGACAAAGTTATCTGTGTTATTTGGTACCAAATCGATCGCAACTATTCTTAGTTAGGCTTGAAAAAACGAATAAACAGCAACAAGTTATATTTGGCATGGTTACCAGTATTACAGCCAAAGATGTCGTTAGTCTGCCCGTTAGTATTTAATTTTCTCTCTTTCGATTTATAAGCAGTATCAGGTGTGGAAATGAAATACTTTTACAGAGCTTGCATTTGATAGCGACAATGGATTTATCAAACGGGGTGATATTGTATTCCGGCATAACTTGCGTGGGCAAAGTTCATATAACTGGAATACTTTCAAATCTAACGGGATGCAATTACTTTTTATCCAATATCAACCATAAATTGGGATCACCATTTCCGCGACGGAGTTCTCTAATTTCTCAAAGTTGTGCCGCTTCTCAGGACATTAAGTTCGAGGAAGGTTTGCACCTGTTGAGCCCGGTAGGAGGAAATTGTGCAAAACCGCCGATACTTTTAGAAAATTCTTTGCTGGACACAAATTGTCTTGGATTAAAAGAGGCAGTAGGAAATAAAATAACTCTAGAATATGGGAATAAGAATTATTTTCGTATAGCATTACCGTCATCCAGTACGTCTCCATTAGGTACGTACAAATTTCATAAAGAATAATGTATATCGCAAAGTAACTGTAAAAAGAGATAATTCGTTAAACATTTTATTTAGTTACTAAATGTTTGCAAACATTACGAAGCGTGTTGCAAAAGGATTTGGCGATGCAGCTATTGGTTAAATGGTACGGTGCTCGTAACGCTCCTGGGCCTCAAGACTTTTCTCCGGAGCAAGAGTGGTATCTTTTCCTGGTAGTCCTGTTCACTTTACTCGGATACGAAGTAGATAAATTACAATTAATACAAAAAGATGAGAAAGATCATCTTGCGGAACGTAATAGTCCGATGGTCGTGCCAAAGAAGCAGAAAACCAATAATTGTGGATCTACCGACGATTGGATGTACATGATGAATTCCATTAAAAACGGCAATTGTCAACTTTTTATGACAAACGTACTTGGCATCCAGAAAATGCCGAGTAATTTGCATGCAGGAACACAGCATGACGTGGAAACGAATCCGGGGAGAATAAATGTACAATCCATTTTGTTCCCGTACTTTCCGCTTGTTCTATTCTCGCTGCATCTTTTATACGAGGAGTTGAAATTAAATTGTGTAATGTCGGAAAGCTTGCCTTTACTCGCTCAATTGTTATATCAATTAAGTTTAGATTTAAAGTTCGACCTGTACGTTCATCATTACTTTCTTGATTTCCCGTCTCTCTGTCATCTGAAGAATGCTGCATCTCAAATAAGTGACGGAGACCTGCAGAAAATCGCGGTGCCGAATTATGTACTGTTAAAACCACCAAATATATTTGACACATTAAATAATTTATTAAATAAAAAGGAGGCAGTAGCATTTCCATATTTATGCAATGTGAACTCAAGAACGAGAAACATCGTCTATCTGACGGCACTCATCGCGAACGGGGATAACAGTAAAGCATTGGAAATGGACAAATTTGTGAAGCTCATTATTCCAGCTGGAAGTAGAATAGACTTTCAGGAGGGTGGAAATAAACATGAGAAGGAAATACCGAAAAAGATAGAACATTCTACTGTAGACAGAATAGCTCTGTTATACCATGAAATGGGTAAGTTTCCTTTTCTTCTACTCTGCGCATTTATCGTTAATCGTAATCTAAACTGTAAAATACTTTCGATTCTAGGCATGAACAAGAAAGACCTCGAAATATTACCATCCGGTGTGTCATTGATGTTGAAAGATATAATGTACAAATGCAGAGAACGTCCTCCGTCAAACTGGCCTATGCAAGTGTACGAATTAGTTGATCGTCAAGATTTAGCCGCATTAGACAAACACTTGAAGCCATCAGTACCTAATTTGCATACAGAAAACGATGGAAAAAGTTATTCGATCAAAGATCCCGAACAAGACGACGGCATGGAATTTGACGATGCTGTGAGACTCGGAAACTTTATTGTTTATCACCTTGCGTTCATCAGCGTTACGTTTGCATACACGAGTAATCATTATTGCTTATAGATACTGAAATTACGATTTAACAAGGATCACAGAGTAGCAGAAGTTAGGAAACTCCTTAACTCTTCCAAACCAGTGAGAATAGCGATCGTACAGAGACCCGATGTGAGCGATCATGAGTTTATAGAAGAGCAAGAGAGACATTTACATGCATTGTGCACAAGAACAATGGCACTTCCGGTAGCCAGGGGCATGTTTACCCTTAGAACTTCGACTCCTATAATAACAGAACAATTACCGATTCCCCGACTCTGTTTAACCGGTATGAATAGAAAATGATCGTCTTTAACACTAGATCTACGGACGTTAATTTTCTTATTCTTAATATAAGAAGTAAGTACTATGAAAAAATAGGGATCAAGCTGCAAAGAAGATGATCAGTTAAATTTGTGAAACATAGAAGAAATAGGAATCCGCGAAGTTCACATCTTCCGTGGATCTAGTGTTAAGCGTTGCAGAGATTATTAATTTTCAATTATTCACTCAGATTGTTAATACTTATGAATTATACAGGAAAGGCACCTCCTCGCGGAACAACCGTAGAGCTAGCTCATATAGATGTTCCACCAAACATGAATCTATGGCCACTATTTCACAATGGTGTAGCAGCAGGCCTCCGCATTCATCCAGACGCATCGAATATCGACTCGACATGGATAGTATATAATAAACAGCAACAGGGTGAATTTGGCATTGAACACTCAGGCTTTCTAATGGCACTCGGCTTGAACGGACACTTGAAAAATTTAGCGCCTTTTAGTATGTATGAATACTTAGTCGAGTGTCACGAAGCAACCAGCGTTGGCCTTTTATTGGGCCTGTCAGCGACACATCGTGGAACGATGAATGTTTCTATGACGAAGTTATTATCGCTGCACGTAGAAACGCTATTGCCGCCTACAAGTATCGAACTGAATGTTCAGCAAAATGTGCAAGTTGCTGCTTTGATGGGCGTTGGTCTTGTATATCAAGGAACCGCTCATAGACATATATCGCACGCGTTACTCTCGGAAATCGGTATACTTGGCAATGAGATTTCTTCTTATTACGATTGCTTTAACCGGTCATTTCGAATAATTAAGAATTTCTTATTTAGGAAGGCCACCAGGACCCGAGATGAAGAATTGCGTGGATCGTGAATCATATTCTTTAGCAGCAGGTTTAGCATTAGGTTTAGTGGTATTAGGCTGCGGAGGTGGTCCGGATTTGGCTAGTATACCGGACACTCTGCATTATTACATGGTCGGTGGACACGTGAGGCCTTTCACTGGAGCACAGAAAGATAAATACAAGTCACCCAGGTACATTTATATTGTCATATTAACACTGGATCTACGAAAGCCTATTTTTTGTTATCAATATTATTGAAATTGATAACACACAAAGTACTCAACTGATCATCTTTGCTGCTTCATTCCTCTTTTTGCAAAGTACACCCTTATATAATACATTTAAGTATAACAGCTTTAACGCCCGTAGATCTAGCGTTAACGGTTAATATTAACTTACTGATTTTTAAAGTACCCTTTCTACCCATGGCATTAGTTATCAAATACGAGAAGGGGATTCCATAAATATCGACGTGACCAGTCCTGGGGCAACGATGGCTCTTGGCCTTATGTATTTTAAAACAGGAAATCGAGCAGTAGCCGAATGGATGCAAGCGCCGGACACGCAGTATTTATTAGATTTTGTCAGGCCTGACTTTTTACTGTTACGAATACTCGCGAAATCATTAATCTTATGGGATGAAATCGAGCCCACGAAATCTTGGGTTTCTAGTCATGTTCCTAACATTGTGTACAAGTATAGATTACAAAAGCCAACTTCGGAAGTTACACAGGATGTAGACTTAGAAACAATGAAGTTAGTATAATTGTATACATTCTTTCTGTAAATGTGACGTTATAATGTTTCATCTACTTAGTGATGTTCTTTAAACTTGCAGCCAAGCTTACTGTAACATCATAGCTGGCGCCTGTATGGCTTTGGGACTTAAATACGCAGGAACGGCTAATAAGAATGCGTTCAAGACTTTGTACAATTACGCGCAAATGTTCACGGCACTGTCGCACAAAACCATAGCTGAATTGGCAGGAAAATCGACGATCGAAACATGTCTGAACGTCATATTACTTTCCGCCGCCGTTGTAATGGCAGGAACGGGTGATTTAGAGGTGCGTTACTTTATTAATTCTTGCCTGTCTACAGCTCATTTCATTTCTTTCGTTTTAACCAACAGATTATGAGGATATGCCGACATGTGAGAACTCGCGTGGGACCTGCTAGTAGCGTCGTTACGTATGGTTCTCATTTAGCTACTCATATGGCTCTTGGTCTCCTGTTTCTTGGCGGTGGGAAATACACTCTTTCAAATAGTCCCAGTGCAGTGGCTGCACTTGTGATCTCTCTATTCCCAAAGTTTCCAACTCATAGCAATGATAACAGGTCAGTGACCTATCTTACTAATTTAAATACGAACAAAACAAATTTTTCCAAGTCTGTTTAAAATAAATTACCGAATTTTCTATTAGCCAGTTTATCGGATTTTAATCTTCTGCACGAACATTATTGTTAACAGGTACCATTTACAAGCATTACGACATCTGTACGTTTTAGCCGCCGAACCTCGCGTTATTTTACCACGAGATATCGATAGCGGTCAGTATTGTTATGCCACTGTACAGTTAATTTTTGAAACGGAAAAACTAGGAGACGGACAGGACTTGATACTCCAAGCACCATGTTTGCTACCGCAGCTGACCAGTCTAAAAAGAATTATATTAAAAGACGATAGCTATTGGGAGATCGTTTTCGAAAAGGATCACAACTGGCAGCAGCTCGAAAACATGCTAAAAAAATGTGGTTCTTTAGGCGTCAAGCAGAGAGCTGGTTGTTTACCATACGTAGAAGATCCTCATGTAATTATTATCTTCTTTATTACATTATTCCCGTTCAAATGATAATTTAGATGTTACTTTGAAGTTAATATTATATATAAACGTTTCAGGGTTTTAGAAGTTTAATCGCTCAGACGTTAACGACGGAAAATGTGATCGCTTGGGCCGCACGACCTGAGTGTGTAACTTCATTCACCAATAATAAAACGATCTTGAATATAGTAAAGTACTTCTTAAGGTGGTCGAAAAACGACAAGTCCCAAAGCGATGAAGTGTCGAAGGAATGGTCTTTCGGTAGCATTGCTAAAATTAGTTCCGGATATTTAACTCAAAGCTCGGCCGATAATTCTGACAAAGTAACGGCTAGTTGGAACGAGCAATTAAATGTTTCTAATGAAAAGATGGAAATTGCGGAGACGTCGGTCAGATTAAAGGACATTAGTTACTTGTCAAAACTGGAGGGTCGATATTCGGAAATGATAGAAATTGAGAAACATTTCTTGCATACGTTCGCTATTATTCTTTATGAGTGCGTAGTGAAAGATAAGATTAATCTTCTTCCGCTATGGATAAATTTGATTAAGAGTATAGAAATTCTGGAAAAGCAACCGAATAGTTTCACAGTGTGGCAGATAAAACTCGTTTCGTCACAGCTGCTTGATAGACTTTCGGAGAAGGAGACGAAATCGTTGCTCAGTGTAGAAAGTATACTTGCAATCAAGCAGAAAGCAGCATTTATTTTAGATAGATGGGAGCCTGGTAATTGCTTTAGTTCTTTTATCATTTTTATTGCAATTCTTCTTTCACTTAACGTATTGCGATTTCATATTTCAGATCTTATACCTTTTATGAAGTCTTACATAACTACAGGCGAAATTCAAGCTGATTTAACATTATTGAAGAGAATGTGCGCGTATTTCGTGTTCTACGATATACCGCATGTCGTTGACGAACAACTGAATTGTAAGTGTACTCATTCAATTACACGGTATATCTGCACCCGAATTTAAACATTGTACTTACTATCGTTATATTTACAGTGGAATCATTGCTGAAACCAGAATTGAGATCTAAAGTACCTAACGTTACATTGTACAAATTATATAAAATGTTACAAGCATAATAACAGCAATCGATGATATCGATATTAATTTTATACATATTGCTGTATAATGTATCATAGTTTTCCAATGAATTTTAATTAATTCCTTTGTGAAGTATTTAAAGAAAGAAAAGAAAAGGAGAGTATCATTCAATAATATCATATGTACATTTTATAATTTACGTCTTTGTTAATAACATATTACAGTATGCTTACACAAACTACGAATGTGATATTTATGAGGGCTGTGAATGAGTTAGACAATATTTACATTAATATAAAACTTAATAATTTAATATAATTTAATGAAACATACTTTACATTATAAAGTAATATTAATTCGCGAACATGGTATATAAACGTTTATAAAAATAATTTAATCCTTTACAATAGGAGTTGTCTTCAATATTACGAACATTTTTCAATTATCTACGAAACCAATTTCGTTTTCTGTAAAATGGTTCCTCGTGTATAATTGGACTACCGGTTATCATGTGTATTACATTATCAATTATTTCGCCTACAAAGGTATAACAGTATAAGCAACCGACTAAAATACCCCCGAAATGTCCCATAAACGATGACTGTGGTACCAAAAGGTGAATTAATATTAGTTCAACCCAAACGGCAATTTTACTGGGAACCCGAAATCCACCGACATGTTGGGGTCTATCTTGTTCCTCGCAAACTACAATCAGTTTTAACGCGAACAGTACAGCAGAAAAACCGATAGCGCATTGAGTGTAATATCCATAGTCTCCGGTAAATTGCATGAAAACATAACCTAACGTTGCATATGCAGCGCTACATCCAAGTGACAGTAAAGACAGTAAAATAACGAAATTTACAGTTCCATACAGAGGTTCTAAGTACGAGCCTTTTAGAAGGAATGACACCATGTTGTAATACAGATGCATGTCAGTACTGTGTTCAAAATTTGACATCAGGAATGATCTCCAATCACGATATTTAATTATTTTTATGGCAGATATGCATACTTCTTCTGCATTCCATGGAACTTTTATTACTCCGATATACAATAAAACCTAAGGAAACGATTTAATTTTTAGAATAATAATATGTTGCATTGTACGATACACTGGTGAAAATATGTCAAACAAGTAGTCTTATATTGTGACATTTTATTATTAATTTGTATGGGAAATTAATACTTGCTTGGGAAATAATTGTAACCAGAGTAGCAGGTGGAATTTTATCAATTCCATAATTCAGGGCTTGCATACCAAGTAAATAAATACCGTATTGCAAGCCCTGTTGTCTTCTTTGTCCAGGTCTCATGATTTCTTTTCGAATATATTATTTATATTGAACGGGTTTTATATGCGGTACGACCTCGTAGTTTATCTCTCTCGTACAATTTGTACCACGTACATGTAGAAAGTGTGAAACATCTCGATGTTTCTGAAGCTGATAGGTTAAATTGCCAAATGTCCACTAGAATGCAAATTTTAACACAATCGATGTTCACATGAAGTTGAAAATCACTTCAGCATTATCAATCATTATTTAACACTTACTGTCATGAATATTTATTAGCGTTTTTAGCTATTCTAACAATGGAGCGGGGGATACTGTGGAGTCATAACAACACGTTGGATCAATCAGTAAGAGACACGCATCGAAAACTTGATGATTCATAGTACAATGTGTTATGTTTATTATTCAGGGGTTCCCAGTTTGAATTGGAAGTGTTACCAAAGTTTTGAATAATGTTTCATGGTTAGAATTTAGTGTCTTCTATAAAGAAAAATTAGAAATATGGGGCGGTTAATTACTTTCTTAATGTCATTAACAGTCATTAACGTAATGTTAATCTCGCAGGAGGATATAGCCATTCTAGTCATTTCAGTCATTTATTAAATAAATAATTTGCAGATTTAAAAGCTCACAACTGTATTTTATAAATATTATATCACATGTTTATTAGGTTTATGTTGGGTAATACTAATGATAAAAAAAGAATTTATTAAATCGAAAGCACTGTCCAATTTATTTAACCATTACCTTTATTCCATTCATCAAATTCCATATTCCCTACAAATTTCTAAAGAGCATATCATAATTAGGAGCATTCATAATTAAAAAGATACAAGTTTTTGAAAAGTAACATGATAAGTTACTCTTAAGCCATAAACTATGCGGATGCTGAAAGATTGGAAACTCGCTGCTTTTAAGGGGTTCTGGTGGCACTGCTTTCAGCGCCATCTAGTTTTTTGAAATTTTCTGCATTTTCTCTGGCGCGAAATAACCCTCGTTGAAAGACAAATTCTGCAAACACCAATATCTCGCTTATTTCTTGACCGATTTAGATGCGTCTTATTTCAGCCTCTTCTTTAGAGTCTAAACTATCAACCTGTCAATGGAAAACATTCAAGCCGTACTCGTTTACGTGCTATAAGTAAGTAAACGTTACTCAGAAACAACATTTTCGTTTTACGAGGGTTGGAACTTTGTGGTATATATCACCTGAAAGGGCGTGAAAAACTGTGTTAAACAAAAAAAAGATCATCTTTCTAGCAGTTGTAGAAGCCAAGAAAAAGGAGAAAATATATTCGATGTATTTTAAAGTTACGCCAAGAACTGTACGAATAATGAAAGAATGGAAACTCGGTACTTTTAAAGGGTTCTGGAAGCCGCGATGGTGGCGCCATCTATCGGAGTAAATTCTCCGAAACCTGGAAAATTTTATTTTCGTTTTTGTCGACTTCTACGGGTGCTAGAGAGATGATCTTTTTTTTGTTTATCGCAGTTTTTCACGCCCTTTCAGATGATATATGTCACAAAGTTCCAACCCCCTTAAAATGAAGATATTGTTTCTGAGTATCGTTTACTTACTTATAGCAAGTAAACGAGTACAGTTTGAATTTTTTCCATTGACAGGCTGATAGTTTAAACTCTAAAGAAGACGCTGAAATAAGCCGCATGTAAATCGGTCAAGAAATAAGCGAGATATTAGTGTTTGCAAAATTTGTCTTTCAACGAGGGTTATTTCGCGCCAGAGAAAATGCAGAAAATTACAAAAAACTAGATGGCGCTGAGAGCAGTGTCACCAGAACCCCTTAAAAACAGCGAGTTTCCAATCTTTCAGCATCCGCATAGTTTATGGCTTAACTTTAAAAAACATCGAATATACATTTTCGTTTTTCTGGGCTTCTACGACTGATAGAGAGATGAGCTTTTTTTTGTTTATCGCAGTTTTTCACGCCCTTTCAGATGATATATGTCACAAAGTTCCAACCCCCTTAAAATGAAGATATTGTTTCTGAGTATCGTTTACTTACTTATAGCAAGTAAACGAGTACAGTTTGAATGTTTTCCATTGAGAGGCTGATAGTTTAGACTCTAAACAAGATACTGAAACAAGCCGCATCTAAATCGGTCAAGAAATAAGCAAGATATTAGTGTTTGCAAAATTTGTCTTTCAAAGAGGGTTATTTCGCGCCAGAGAAAATGCAGAAAATTACAAAAAACTAGATGGCGCTGAGAGCAGTATCACCAGAACCCCTTAAAAACAGCGAGTTTCCAATCTTTCAGTATCCGCATAGTTTATGGCTTAACTTTAAAAAACATCGAATATACTTCTTCGTTTTTCTGGGCTTCTACGACTGATAGAGAGATGAGCTTTTTTTTGTTTAACGCAGTTTTTCACGCCCTTTCAGATGATATATGTCACAAAGTTCCAAACCCCTTAAAATGAAGATGTTGTTTCTGAGTAACGTTTACTTACTTATAGCAAGTAAACGAGTACGGTTTGAATTTTTTCCATTGACAGGCTGATAGTTTAGACTCTAAAGAAGACGCTGAAATAAGCCGCATGTAAATCGGTCAAGAAATAAGCGAGATATTAGTGTTTGCAAAATTTGTCTTTCAACGAGGGTTATTTCGCGCCAGAGAAAATGCAGAAAATTACAAAAAACTAGATGGCGCTGAGAGCAGTGTCACCAGAACCCCTTAAAAACAGCGAGTTTCCAATCTTTCAGCATCCGCATAGTTTATGGCTTAAGAGTAATACATTATGCTACTTTTCAGACTCGTATCTTGCTAACATTTTTTTAATTATGAACGCTCCTAATTATGATATGCTCTTTAGAAATTTGTAGGGTATATTATAAACGGAATAAAGGTAGTGGTTAAAAAGATTGAACAGTGTTTTCGATTTAAAAAATGCATTATTTATCATTTATATCATATAACATAAACATATGTGCTATCATAGATTAACAAAATTAAAACTCTGTAAATGTAATTTAAACAAAGGCCTCGGCGCGCTGATCGGAATTATTGTACTAAATCCTCATCTAAGCCCTTATCTTGTTAGATAAGAATTGTTTATTGCATATCTGTTTATGTAGACGCGAAGGTAATGAAGATACTTCAATTCTGACATAATATTTCATTTGCAAATCGCATTAAGTTTTCTCTTCCGGTATTGCGGAGACTAACTCTGTACAAAACCAATGAAACTTAAAGCCTCGAAGTTTGTCACCCTTCCTGTTTATACTCTTATCAATTGCAGTGGATGCAGTTGCTATACGTCGGAATACATTCGCAATGACACATTGTTATCAATCAGCAAATACCCTTTTTTAAAACATTTATTCTTCGGGTGTAAAAGATTTTAAGGAAAATGAATTATTTCGTGAATAATGATCGGGGTAAAAATCAATACGAATACCTTGGAGATGTTCGCACTCGTGAGTAATTCAATTAAAATAGAAATAACTGAAATGTATTCTCTGCAAATCTATGAATTAAACTGCCGTCACATTCTGTTCTTTGTATCCTTTATGTTATATTTGTCGATATTGAAATCACACTTTTAATTCCATCAATCCCTTCTATATTAACTTCATCAGAATACCTTATTTTAAGTATATTTCTATTTTGAATACCTGAATATCTCTTTACGAGAATGATATAACGGATTATATGATTTTTTTTCTGAATTACGTTATTACTGATAACGTAATTAGTACGTAGAAATAGAATTACATTAATATTAATGTATTTTTATCGATGTACGTATACAAAAATAATTTTTTCATTATAGGTACCAATTTACGGCCGATTTTTAGTTTAATTATAGTCGGTACAAGTATAATACTTTTAACATTGTCACTATGGAATTTGAATAATATTTTTAATCCGAGTAACAGCTGTGCATTTTATTTAAATTCGGAGGAACCACTTTTACATGGAGTGTCAAAAAAATTTTTATCTTTTGGTCTCGACGCATCTTTATTACGAGATATGAAAAATTTTCCTATTACGAATAAAAAATTCATCAAACTGGCCGGATACCTCGCACCCGCTTATGTTCGAATCGGTGGTACGTCCGCCGATTGTTTATATTTTAATCAGGTTCGTGCACACTGTTCATATTAAATGATAAAATTAAAAAAAAATAAATTCAAGACTTTATCTATTCCGATTTCATATATATCTTACTACTTAAATATTTTTTATTAAAATATCGCCGTTCAATTTTGTACATACAGACTGCAGAAAAAACTTCCGAAAATATCATCAGTCCTGTAGATGGGCAAGACATAAGTAATTTCACTATTACTGATGTAGATTTCGAGAATATATACAATTTTGCAAAAAGATCGCAATTACGAATGATATTTGATTTGAATGTGCTAATCAGAAATGTTAATGGCTCTTGGGACAGTACTAATGCTCAGGATATAATTTCATTTGCCAAAGAACACGGTATGGAATTAGATTGGCAATTAGGAAATGGTAACATAGCTTTATATCTTAATTGCACATTCTAATTTTCCAAAATTATATTAAAATCAGCATACGAAATTTCAGAGCCAAATTCGTTCAATTTTGTATTTAATGTTAATGTCACCCCAATGCAACTGGGAGATGATTATTATCATTTAAGACAATTATTGAATGAAAAAGGATACAGTAACAGCATCCTTGTTGGTCCAGAAGTAAATCATGTAGGAGACACCAAGCACAAGGGAGAACTTTATGCAAAAACAGTTTTGGAACATTGCAGAGGGAGTATAAATTTCTTAACTTGGCATCAGTATTATTTAAATGGAAGAATAGCTAAAGTTGAGGATTTCGTGAATCCTGCAGTCTTTAATAGTTTACCTATGGAAATTAAATCTATGGGGGATACCATCAAATTGTATAACAAAAATCTTCATATGTGGCTGTGTATGTTATCGATAAACATTCGTTCGAATTATTTTCTTTAAGAATTAAAGGCTTCAAGTAATTTTTCTTTATAGCAGAAACCAGTACAGCTTATGGTGGAGGTGCTCCAGAGTTGTCGGATAGATTTGTGGCAGGATTTTTGTGGCTTGACAAATTGGGATACAGTGCCAAAGCAGGTGTAAATGTAGTTACAAGGCAATCATTTTTCGGTGGAAATTATGCTATGGTTGGATCAGACCTTACACCAAATCCTGATTGGTGGGTTAGCGTAATTTACAAAGAATTTGTATCTGAGAAAGTTTTGAAACTGATGCCAGATGATAATTGTGATTATGTACGACTTTATGCACATTGTACACCTGCAAAAGCTTTGATTAACAGAGTGCCAGCAATTACGATATATGGGATGAATCTAGATAAAGAATCTGTACGTGTAAAAATCCAAGGACTTTTCCCAATAATCCAAAGGGATTCGAAAATTTTTCTTTACACTCTTACTTCCTTTTATTTACAGTCAAGGTATGAAGGAATTGTTCGATGATAAAGTGCAAACATTACTTTGTCTTATTCTCGTCATTTTACAGCGAAATAATGATGAATGGAGAAGTTTTAAGATTGCAGAAAAATTTGGATTTACCGCCATTTAAGCCTGTGATATTAGATGCTACACAAACGATTTATTTGCCACCTTATTCAATGGTATTTATGGTAGTCCATGGTGCTAATATGAATGCGTGTATGACATAAGTAATACATCCATATATTTGTCTGATATTGTTATATTGTATAATATTTATATCATTAAAATTTTATAATGTACAACATAATTGTATTTTTACTACGCCTCGGCAGCAACGAGAAACAAAAGATATTAAGAGAATTATTTCCATCAAAGAAAAATAAAATTTTATATGACCTATTTGTACACATGAATGCAATATTTCTACGTGTATATATTTTTACATTGGCATTTCCTTTGTAACGTTACATATACGATGTCGATCTGCGTGTACATAGATATTTCATATAATCAACAAATAATATAGTATAATATGATACAGTTAATCAAATTATATGGCTATAGCTATGTATGCTGCTGTTTAATCATTAATATACCACATTTTATCATTATCGAAATGTTTATGATAACGCACATTCCTTCGTTTACTAACACATTCTTCCTTTAGCTTTTTTCGATCTATGAAATAAAATATAACTTTCCTAGAAGGTATAGTTTATCTCATAGGTAACATCATGAGAAACAAATCTATTATCGTTTAAGTAAATATATAAATACTGAAAGAAAAAATATGTATTACATAAGTGGAATGATGTAAAAGTTTAACAATTACACTTTATTTTTTCGTAAAATCAATATTATAATCGATTGATCCTAAAAGATGTATGATACTCAAGGAAATAACAGTATCAGTCCATAATGAGCCTTACGTGATGTGTGTACTGTTATTATGAAACATTGACACTTTGTGTTGTTGTATCTAACTTCTACCTTTTATATATTATTATGTATATTTACACAAAAAGTTTTATACCACTAATGCAATATTGATATATCACTCTTGAGCTGAAATGGTGATGGTTTTTCCTTTAGGATCATCGAATCTATCCATTGTGCGAATATCCATGATCATTGTAAGAGCCCAGATCATAATTATGGCTAATATAGCGGTAACAAATATTCCAGTCCAAATAGGAATTGTGGTAAAGCCAATGCAATCGTATGCATCACCAAAAGATTTTGCATCGACTTGTACTTGCATATTTGTAATGTTCAAGGAGACAGAATCATTTTGGAAGATGATAGATTGCGAGCAATGATACGAAAATGTGAATGGAAACACTATCTGTGTATTTGTTGTTAATGACGTGTTATTTATGTCATTTTCTCTGTAATTAACTGTTTTAAGTGTATAATAGCCCGTAGTTTTCACCTCAAATATGAACCAAAGAATGATCTTAGTTAAAGACTGACTAGTTCCACTGAATTGCAAGATCAAAATAAGTGGAGACTTCTCTGTACCTTCTCCACGAGTTTCGTTCTTTACAAGCTTACTTGGAAGCAACACAATTTCATTATCCGCAGAAATCTGCAACATATAATTCTCTTTTACCGCACCACTCAATTTCTATCGATATAGAAATATTTTGAAGTGATACAAAAGATATTGGAAAGTAGAAACTATGCACATAATGTTCAAGTAAAATTACCTTTAAACGTGGTGGCTCTTTAGCATATAACAATATTCTCTCTGATCTGATAATAAAAGCATCAGAATCCTCCTTCTCAGCAGTTTCTCTCTTTACTCTTTCGGAGCGTCTATAACTACATGACTTTCCTGTCAGTACAGCAATAAGATTAGGGCTGGAATCTTTAATTGTTCTATAAGTCTCAGGAATAACAGACAAATCATTGATCGATTTTACTATCAATTGCCTATTAGAGATCGAATCAAGATCATCATTGTACGTCTGATTGTAAGACGATAGATCCATAAGTACAGTTAAAGGTTTTTCAACCGCAGGTAGGTAATCCAACGAACTACCATTAATTGCCTGTTGTAGATGCTGAAGTAATAAAAATATGTCTAATTAATATTTGACTTTTAATCAATAACCAAGGATATTTCACGATTATCAAGGTTGCTCACCTCTTTGTGCTGACTGAAATCTTCCACGCATAGATTATCCTTTACGTAAACAAGAACAGACTGCGCTTTATCTATTTTAGTGTGTAAAAGTGATTCAAATTCCTCGGGGGACGTTTGCAAAAACGGGCTAACAGGACCCGTTTCTGAATCCGAATGAACCCCACTGGTCCATAGCAATACAGGCACTACATTTCCAGCGAATAATGGCGAAATTTGCAATACGAAAACTAACGAGAAGACGAAATTAAAGACACTGTGAAATCGTGTCATAATGATCCTTTCACGGAAACCAATTTGGGCGAGTCAGATTGATACTGATCGTCTACAACCGAGCAGAAAGCAACGAAGCACCTGACTGATTTTCGATCATATGACACGGGTCACGTGACAACCGCGTTTCCGGTTTTCAAATAAATGCCCTACCCAAAACCCGGTTCTTACGAACTTCCTTCTTTCGTCAAATATTTAACAAATTTCATGGTTTTCGAGATAATAATCTGTCAAAATTATTACACTCGACAAGTATCTTCAAGGAATTTCGTAAACTTTTACAATATTACGTCAGTGTGAGGATTTCTGTAAATTTCAATTCTTTTTACACGGCAACATTTGAATTGTTAAAATGGCTTTGAATAACAGTCAAACTGCGGGAAAGAATCAAACTGTTATGTATTCGGTGTGTATTACATTTTCTTTTGTGACGTTGAAAGTAATTGAGCGGTTATTTTTGAAAGTTGTACAAGTACATTATTGATAGAAGTGTGTTTAAATTAATTTTAGCTAAACATAGGTTTCTTGTAGCACTTGTACCACTTTCAACTATAACAGCTCAATTTGTAAATTGTTATTTTGTTACTTGAACATTATGCAATGTTTAGCAACTACAACCATGGAGTACGGTTGGAGTTTTGCCCTGTATGGAACAAATTGCTGGTCCCCCCGTACCAGTAAGGGTTGGGGAATTTTATAAAACTCCAAGATCACATCCTTGGCGACCCACATTAGGATATGAAGTCATAGAAGCATCCCCTTTGTGAGAATATTTCGTTATGCTTTAATCGTGTATCTTTTTCGTTCAATGAAATTTTGCATGCTTATGTTGCTTGCATTATTTTGTTTTAGACCGGCGCAGCCTGTGACAAATTTACTTGCCGATGCTTGCTATATGCCAAATGGAATGAGCACGGAACCTCTACGATTTCCAAATTTAATAACAGGCTTCGATAGGAATCCAACACATGCAGCGCGAGCTGCACTTTACACAAGATATTCACCATTTGAATGGATGCAGAATCAGATAAAGCTTTACAACGAAGCTAATTCTAATAAAAATTATTCTGAGAATTTACGACAGGATACTGTTCGTCTGATGCGGTAAAGATTCTACAAGTTTACATAAAGGCAAGCATTCGGTAGTACTTAAAATTTATTATTATCGTTAGGGAAGCTGACGAAAAAGTACAAAACGGGCAGATCGAGACGGGTCGTAAATTAGGTGAACGAATTACTGACACTACTTTTTGGCGAAACGAGGTGAACTCGGAACTGGAAAGATTGATAATTGACAATAAAAAAATGCAGGACCGTCGTCGTGAATTACAAACAGCGATACAAAGTTTGGAGGGACAATTACACATTGCTCAAGAATGCCTTTATTATCGCGAGGCTAGAGAAGGTTTAACGTACTGGTTTACAAGCATAGAAATGTAATCTCTGCATCAGAAAACTTCAATTCTTAAATAATGTTAACAGATCCTGATTTGGTTCACGACGAGGTCGAGAACGTACTTCTCAAGGAGGTAGAAGTTGTAAAGAATTGTCAAAATAAACTGGAACACTTTACAGATAAGTGTATCGACCAGGTATGTTTAAGTGAAAAATATTGTTTCAAAGTATTTAAAAAGTTATATAAGTTTCTTTGTAACGTGATCAGCTGACAAACAGTAGAGCAGTACAAAATCAATTAGAGCTCGATATAAAAAATAAAGAAGTGGCACTGGGTATCGATATTACGTGTCATCAAATGAATAACTTTAGCCGCGGTTTGCAATATTATGGTGGAATCGAGAAATACGATCCCAGGTAACTGAAGTTTTATGTTACAATGTAGCTTCGTTTACGTTAAAACTTCTTGACAGCGTTACAGATGCTGAATCATGGGCCGAAGCTTCCAATAACGTAGTTAAGAAGTCACAGGAGGAAAGATTGAAATCGAATAAGCTACGTAGCGATATCGAGACTGCAATTAATGCAGTCGGACATGAAATGTGGGAAGCATGGGGCAATACAAATAATGCATTAGCTAAGAGAGCCGCAGAAATGCTCGAAGCAAAAGAGAAATTACAAATACATCTCCATAAAGTAAATCTACTCCCTTCTCCTTTATGACGCTAGAGTTAACTTATAACGCAGCCTGGATGTTTCATTTATAATTACAGATACAGGAAGAAATCTTTCATATTGAAAAGAATTTACAATTAATGCAAAAAGCAATTGGTGACAAAGGTTCTGCGTTAAAAGTTGCACACACTCGCCTCGAAGCACGGACGCATAGACCCAAAGAAGAATTATGCAAAGATTATGCACAACTTGGGTAAACCTTCAAAAATGAAATATATTATCTTAGAGAAAGTCGCTACTCGATTACGGTCATAAAGTATTATGAATTTTCGCAGAATGATAAGAGAAGTGGAGAATATCAATTCTATGATACATGATATGAATTTGAAGTTACAAAGTTTCGAGGCGCAACATCAGCAGCTCTTGCGCACGAGATCAAATTTGGAAAGTGACTTAAAATCGAAAGTGAATTCGTTGTTTATCGACAGAGAGAAATGTATGGGTATGCGAAGAAGTTATCCGATCGCATCAGTTGTTAAGTTTTAAGAATATGTCGTACATCGTGTGCGCTATTACATAAATTTACCCATTTTTTCTTTTAAATACTACAACACAATATTATTTTCATTATTCTAACATTTATTAATCATTTATTCCTCTCACGATTAATCTATTTTTCTTTTGCCGTTTTTTTTTTTCGTTTAGAACTGTGTATATATATAAAATATTTGTATAAATCTTTCAAAATATAAAGCTTTCTTTTCTAGTAGAAATTACGTTAATGTTAAAATTAATCGATGCTAATTTAATATTAAAAAATAATTTTTATTATCGAAGTAACTATAAATCAGTAATTCTGTACTTTGTAATAGTAATATCACATTAACTGTTGACACACAGATTTTAGATATATAACAAAATTAATGGTTTACATTTCCGACCTAACTTTATAACTGTACAATATTTTCACAAGATGGAATAAAATATTTATTGTATTCTAATTATATAGTGACTTCAATCGCACAACTAAACATATGAACTTGCCTTTGAATTTTTACCTAATAATCGGGAAAAAAGAAAACTATTTACATGACTTTGTAACAAAATTGCAACTGCAATTGGAAATCATTGCGATAAAAATTCCCTATCAATGTTTCTGGTCCATTTATAAGTTCCTATCGTTTCATAGATTTTCGTTACAGCTTCGTCTGCATCGTACTCGTCCTTTAAATATAAAATCTTTACATTTTCCTGCGGATGGCATTCCAAGACGTTCCACTTTTCGAAAAGCTTAAAAGCATTCCTTATTGGTTCAACACACAAACTCTCACCTATTTAATTAAGAAAAGAAAAGAAGTCAGTATTAATAAACGTATATACATTATGTCAACGGGCCATAATGGAGTAAAGTTATTGCGAAAGTACAAGTAGTCGGTGCAACCTACCGTAACTGATAATACCACGTTCCAAATTGACTTTTATTTCACTTAAAGCTTCATGAAGTAAATCTCTTTCGGATAACGATCGTCCGACTAATTTTCTTAGGGTGAAAGCAGTGAATGTGTACGTATCGACTAACGGTCGCAATATCGTATGAAGGAACTCCATTCGTTTAGCATGTTCCGGTGCTAAACTCAGCTATGTACAATAAATAATAAATATTTATTGGTAAAAAATAAACGCTGATTTGTATAGTCAATTAACGAAATCATGAGACAAGGCTTACTTTATATTCGATCTTTCTAGATTTCGGTCTGTTTGAAAAATCATCGTCTGAACTGTCGTCAAAATTTTGTGCGAATCTCCGACTCCATAATTCTTCTTCTAAATAACTTTCCTACGAAATTTGTTGTATATTAAACAACAATTTTTCATGTGTAATACATTATCGATATTATTAAAGAGTACCTCCTGCTTAGTGATAATATCCGTATACGTGAGGTTCTCTATTGTTTCTATAAGAATCTGCTGCAACTCTTGGCAAGGTTTGCAAAAAATAAATTCATATTTAAGAATATCACAAAGTTTAAGTGACCTCTCAACCAACGCGTCTTGAGATACAGTGATATTGTTTTCGGCAATAGAGACGGGGTCATTGATCTGGGATTGTAATTCGGCGTACAATGCTGTCACTGTAAATTAAATAAGCACGTTAAAATTGCAAGTAATTAGCGAAATAGTTTTTCTCCTTACCTACGACACTGTCCAAAACGTAATGCACTAATATTATATTACTGTAATACGCCAGTTCAATTACGTTCGGTAAAATTGTAATAGGATATATTACAATGATGACTTTTGATTTCAACGTCTGGTCATCGACTCTTCCTGTAATTTCTTGCCGTTGCTGTTTAACTAATCCTGGTCCCAAAATATCCAACTAGAAGTTAGAGCATGACATATAACGCCTCGTTCGATAAAACGTTCATGATAAAGTGTTAGAAAAATCTTTTACTAACAGCATGATTTATGATATCAACAGTTTCACCACAAAATGCGACATTCTTATTTTTATATTCCAATTCTTGTTTAATGTCGTCGAACGCTTCGACTAAATTATCTAGGGTACAGCCGTCACGGAATTTAGTTAAGAGTAAAAAGGCGACAACATTGGTCGACATTATTGGCGTTGATTTGGAACAATCTGAAAGTTACCGTACTTTATAAGAATACTTGGACGATAATAGTTGGGCATAAAATGATACAATTAAAAGATCTCTTACCATATATGACGTGTCGCGCGATATCATTGAGCAACTGACGATGTTCTTCCACAACAACATCCGTGCCATGAAGGGATGAGCTTGACATCGAATATTTCAAAGGTTTCTCAACCGAAACAGTTTTTCCGACAGTCAATTTATTGTGTTGAGCTTGAAAAGATTTTATCATTTCCTGCGAATTAAATATTAGATTTGAATCTTACTAAAGTCCATAACTTATCATAGATAAAGTATAGATAAAATATATCATCTTACCCTAAGTGAAAAAGGTTGACAAAAGTCAACCTTCAGGATACCGTAATTGCCTATTAAGGTTGACCAGATTGCTTTAATCGTAGATCCAAATGTTTCCAGTTTCTTTGGCTGTCCTAGTTGTTCTCTAACAAAATTTCCATCCACCAAACGTTCATAGTTCATTGAAATAGGTACTAATAGTGCATCCTCTATAATTCCATCCATGTACGCATCAACAATGACGCTCAAAATACCAACCTTTGGTATACATGGCTTTCCCGTTCGTGTGCGCCCTCCCTCCATGAAAAATTCTATGTTATGACCTGCTCGAAGGCTTTCCATAATATACGTATGAAGGATAGTACGATACAGGGCATCTTTGTGACCCGTGATAGGGTCCATTCGACGTTTTATGAAAAACGCACCTAAATACTTCAAATACCACCTGTATGGGTGTACGTGTACAAATTAAAGGAGTGTTTATGCATCCCGGAAGAAAGTAACGAAGTACACTTTTGTCCAACATACCCGAAAATCGGCATTTTTAAATTATCACCAGCTGCAATCAGCGGACTTTTGATATCATTTGTCAATGAAAGAAAGCTGATGAGAATATAATCCAAGTGGCTTCGATGCAATGGCAAAAATACTAGGGGAAGACCAGTTTCATTTGCTCTCTTCAGCATCTCTATTTGTGAAGGTAACACGATAGCAGCCTCGAGAAAGTACGGTAGCAATTTATAAAGAAGCCATGCAGTTATTTTAAGTAGTGTATTGCTTATTCTGCTTTCCATTTGTTCCAGTATCCGTTTAGCTGTGGCCTTTGCTTTTGCCAGTGCTTGCTGTCTCGTACATCCTTCATTTTCAACTGTTTCGGATGCCGTTACTTCAATCGCATCTTTTAATGATTCATCATTTAATACCTAAAAGAAGAAAAGACAAATTGTAGACAATATGAAAACTTTACCGTAACAAACGTAAAATACAGGTAATTATGAATTCTTGCTTACCATTTGCGTTATGTTGGGATAAGTGTATCTTTTGAAACTATAGACATGGGAAATACAGTTAAATGCTTTGGAAAAAAGTGTTCTACCAGAATTAACAACTAATATGTTCGAACCAAATGGCATAAGCTGCTTGCTAATGTTATTGACTAACGTGTCCTGAAATAAAATGAAATTGATAAGACATTATTATAAAACATTATAGAATTATTTATGAAATATAATGAATTATAATATTAGTATAATATAAAAACAAAGTAAACGGTAACATACGCGTAAATGTCCGATTAACATTAGTAGAATACTGTACGATTCAAAGTTCTCGTGTATGACTTCGATTCTTTTAGGTATTAAAATTCAATTGACAAATATCTCAATTAATTTCACGCTGATTTTCTTACATTTTTTGAATAACCCCGCACCACGATGATGCGTGACCAAAGTGAAAGACGTCCGCGTGATTCTTCGTACATTTCGCAATTACGACGAATGCATACAAATAGTCATTGCTAATACGATGATTGTGGGAAAAACTTCGATGATAATAGGATATGAATTTATGCAAAAGGCCTCATTTCGATATCGGTATTAATTACCAAAACTTTTCGCTCAGTGCTACGTTTATTCTTCGCCTTTCTCAATATTTTCTTCGTAACTCTGTTGCGATTTTTATAATTTAATCATTTATTTTATATCCTAACAAGAGAATTAAGGGAAATTATAAAAGAATTACATATGGCACCATAGACAGTAATCGCACTGAAATTTTTTTCAATTACGACGATTATGTAGTCATGTAATTACAACGATCATCCTCCTTATTGAAGGGATTAACAGAATACAAGTGACAAAGTTACGTAATTAAATGCGTGATGGAAGATGGCGTGTTAATTAGGTAACAAATTGGTCCTAGTTGCGTTTCAATTGAATTATTCTTGTAATTCAAATCGCATTGTTCACCGTACACGTTGAGTATGAAAACCGTTATCAATTTTGGCTTTACTCGTCCCGAATCAAAGCACTCATATTTCGCACGTTGCGTCACAGTTCACTTTTCAACGCGAGCGAATTAATCGCTACAATATTATTTTACAAAAAAGTCATTTGCATCACTTTCAGATTACGTTTTTTACCATTCTGTGATTAATTTCAGCAGACCATTGCATTTTATGCATACTGTACAGGAAAAGGCGTTTACATTGCTTAATTTATAATTCAAAACTTATAATCGAGTATATAACTGGCGCGGAAATATTTCAATACTTTTAAGACATTAAATTCTTGTCATTCGAAGTTATACACGTTACATTTTATTCATTAGATATCACTCTCGCAATGCCTTTTTGACAAAAATTGCATATTAATATATACAAAGAATCACCCGGATTATTTAAGTCAACTTTGACAATGAAGATATTAAACACACAATTTTCTGTGTTACGTTGAAATGCAAAATGATAAATTTGTTTAACGTATCGCCACTTCGTTGTTGAAACTGCGATGAAAATGTGCACGTGTTTCAACCGTAATATCCGCGATTTTAAGCGCTGCCTAGCTATAAGTTCGCGGCCAAACGTATTTTTAGTGTTGTGTTGAAGTACGATTACTCGGCGCTGTTACTCGGCTAATGTTACGAGAAATTCAAACTGGACCAAATGTCATTTATATTTTGCCGACGAATTTTACATATTTTCACATTTTCCCGCTCATTGATCGACAGTATAGGAATCGATTGTCACCCTATTATTAGTTACTATATCAATGAAAATATAATTACGAGATTTAATTAGCTCTTCGACCAGTGAGTTACATTAAATCATTGATTAAGATCGTTTGATTTACATAAAAAATATATATAAGAAATTGTGCTACACCAAGTTTTTGTAGATGTGATGAATCAAAGAGTAGTTTCCCTTTTTCTCATTAATTTTCAATTAACACAGATGCATTGTTCAATTAATGTTAAGATATTTTTGTGGCCAGAAAGTTTTATTTGAATCTATGAGTTTAAACTTACTCTGGACGATGGAGTGCAATTGGTGCAACAGTAATGCAAAAATGCAGATATTTGTTTAAGAGGTGGTGCTAATGGTTCGGTTTCCTTGATCTTAAATAAGGAGCTGTCTCTAAGTTTTCGTGCTTGCTCCCGGTCCTGAATCTTTCTTCTGTGGAATTGGTTTCCAACTCGGCGTAGTTCTTGAACAAAAAGTTAAATAGTGTTAATACATAATATACTCATGTATTAAGAACTATACTATTTATCTCAATTATTACTAGAAAGCTCTCAAATTCTGAATTAATTCCTTGAATTCCATAGTATCTACATCCCACATTTTACTATTATACCTGAAAAGATTTAATGTCAAATGGAATACAATGGAATATATAATGCCTACATAGGAAGTCTTCCATATAAAAGTGTTTTATCATAGAAGATGTTACCTTCTATCGAATATCTGGCTGTGCTTGGCTCTGGATTTCGTGGCACTTCTGTTCTGGCTTCCCATTTTGTGTACACTTCTTGTAAACGTGTCGATAGTACATCCACCATGTTGTTAACTCTGAAATTTGATGTTTAAACGAAGAAATTAAATGAAGCAGATGCGTAGAAAGAATAATCAGTGGAAGGTAACAGTACATAATGTGATTTGCCTAAGAGTAATATCAATTATGTATTCTATACGATCTAAGTATTAAAAGTACCTAATATAAAGTTTCCTAGATGGTAAAAAAAAAATTAATATCCGCAATTTTTGTATACGCGCATAGTATCATCTTCTATCACTCACACATTTGCATATCGCGGGTATTGCCCATCAACGATTGCGTGTATCGGAAGTTTACAGATTAGTGATATAAAAAGATAATAATGCTAAAGCGATTACTCGGACTTTATTGATATAGATTAGGAGATTTGTAAACAAACGTGATTAAAACGTCAGGTACTTTGGCCAGTTAAATGTTACGAACATTTAACAAGATAATTACGTTTTATTATCATCAATTCTATCGATAAATTTAAATAATTATTGCCACGGTATACCAATGTTAATAATGATAACGATAAGGGATACTAAAGTACGGTAATGTCGAATACGAAGGAAACGAGAAATGTTACATTGGTAAGACTCTGTTTCTGATAAACCAATGGTTTCTCCTCGTTGTTCCTCGTAGGTTTCACTTTAATGAATACTACGAGAGTGACCATAAGTGCATAATTGAAACAATTTTACGGGTCTTGCACGCAAACGTAATCACGCATTGTCATATGTCCGATCTAGAATCTTTTCAACGGATCGATACAGTTGAGCGCCTATTGCGACGTAACGGATGCGGTTTCCTTTTCTCGATCGCGCCTCTTCCCCTCCCCGGTGGTGGACACCGATCCATCCTATCTGTGACCATGAGATCAGACGTATCAATAAACATCAACATCGATTAACACAGGACCTGTTGCATGAAAAATTTGAGATCAGATTTATAATGAACGTCCGGTGTCAAAGTTCTAGAGGCAGCTAAAAGTTCGGGAGTACATAACAGCATAATGCTCCATAATGATATATAATGCTATGTACCAGTGGTTCTCAAACTTTCTTAAGGGTTTCTTGCGCGACGGTCTCTTTGCAATTCTTTAGATTGCTCGCTGACCCTTTAAAATAGCTACAATCAGCAAATAGGCTACTGTTACCGAAACATTCTTTGACAAGCAATTATTTATTCAGAAAATTGTATTATTTAGTCGTCGAATGAACGTTCAACCCTTTCGCGCTTTCCTGGAGGACCGTGGACCTCGGTTTAAGAACCAATGCTATGATTAATATGAGCCGTTTATTTTGAAAGTGGCATAAGTTACTGTCGTAATGAAAAATGGCAATTTTTCAATGACTATACGCAAAGCCTAAATGTCCCGATTGAAAAAGGAAAGAATTCAAAATAAACGGCTCACACGTTTCCTGTTAACTGTAAATCCGAATGGTATTCTTCGATGTTAACATTTCTCTGTAAAAATAGATAGAAAAAGATCAATTCGAAAATAATAATTAAACACTTTAAATGAATCAATGATTGGTGATCAACATTATTTGAAATGAACGTGGGAAAGTACGTTTGCCTCTTTGTACACGAACTATTAATACACCGGTAAATCTGCGTATTCATGAGTATGCCACCATCAGAAATTAGCGACCAATATTTAAGAATCTATTCCTTGTTTCTCTCTTTGCTCATCGTTAAATAAGTTCAATGCTATCGAATATCTGTAAGAACTTTACCGTGCAATTAGTTAGACACATAATTAACCATCGATTATTCGCAGCACTTTCCAACACTTTGCCAGAAACTCCGACGATAAACCGAACGTACTCTAGAATTATCGCGTCCCTATATAATTTAGAATGCACGTGCGTTAAGTATGTAGATTAATATACAAATAATGACCATAGAATTTCAAATAGGATCAAAGGGCCATGGTGCATCGAGGGACAGACCCCCCTTTATCGTCACCACTGCGGAATTTTCTTCCACTTAATATGTACATCACGCCTTAGCGATTCGAAAGCCGCTATAAAACTTTAGATTCTTGGCGGCACGACTGCGGCAATCGAAGCCAAAAATATGATGTTAAACGAATGGATAAAAGAAAGGAATGATAGAAAGTATAAACGTGTAACAGAGAAACTTAAAGAACAGCGGAACGGTAGCAAATTGTCTTTCGATAAAGACTCGTACGGTTGTAACCTCCATAACAGTGGACGTTACCACATATGAGCCGTTTATTTTGAAAGTAGCGCAAGTCAGTGATGAATAATGGTAATTTTTTCAATGGCTATATGCAATTATTTATACTCAGAGATATATATTAGGTACGGCGAAAAGAAATGTTTTGTTTGTATGTCTATGGTAGGATATTTCAAGGGTAATTCATAATGAATTATTAAAACCTGGTCTGTCTATCAGCCGGCGTTTGCTTTGCGCAATTAGAACGAGTAAGTATTACGCATGTTTTATTGTAAATAAATTTGTTTCGCTTTGTGAAACACAAACATTTCTTCTCGCTTTATCGAATAAGTATCGATGATAAGTCCAAGTAAATCCTCACGAAAATTAGCATAAGTATTTTTGAACACGTTAAAGCACAAACTCGAAGTATCGCGATTTAAAGAGACAGTGACTTATGTCACTTTCAAAATAAACCGCTCATATGACAAAGATATGAGATTCGCATAGTTATAGTATCAACGATGTTTGAAAACAGAATTTTACATTGCTATTGTATTGGATATTCGTTTATTGTTTACGTTAAATTAATGTTATATATTAGGCTGTATTATTCAAGATAAAAGTATTTCCTGTCAGCGATCAAAATACGAAACGAAGACACCGAAAGGGACGCTGTTATCGTATCGGTGAACATTGTGTTTTCCTCGCGACTTTGAAACAGCGGACATTGTACCGAACGACAGAGGAGTAATACTTTATCGGCCTACTGTGCAGCTTTTTTGTTTCTTTTCTCTCCTTTTTCTTCTTCAATGCAATGGATTAATAACCAGTACGATCTGCCCTCTCATAATATCGACACTCTGCAACAAATGCAGTTGTTAAAGTTTAGATGTCCGTGAAAAATAGTTCTCAAAGTCCATGATGATAGGAATATCGTGAAAAAGGAGGTAAAAGTAATTATCATAATTGTACGAAGAGCAGTCTCCCTTTTTTCCCCCATATATCGCACAATAGCAATGATTAACTGACCATTATCGTGATACGAGGGTTTTTAGGAATTCGTAAGCTCGAAGAGCGCTTGCGAAAGTGGAACGTTATCGGTGATAATACAATAATAAACAAATCGATCAGGCCCAACCGTGCCGATAATCATTTTTTGCAATGGACTTTCATTATTGTAACAAAGATCATTAAGGCACGTTGATATCGAAAATTACAAACAACGCCGCGACTCCGTGGAGTGTCATAACATTGTTGAAATCGACCGTCGATTCCTTTCCGATTGAAATTACATTTTTCAAGTATTTTATCGTCCGATATAATTAATTTTCCAATCTTAGTATAATTAGTACGTAATATAGTATTTGAAAGAAATGAATTTAACATGAAAGTCAATTGAACTTAAGAGTACCATCGAGATCTAACTCGGCATTAACCTTTGTAATATATCCAACACGCAACGATGAAGCAATTGCCTTCGTCGCTGCGTTTGCAATTATAATTGCATTTATTGACAATTTTTCATAATTTTTCATAGTGCTAGATGTAGAGTCGTATGTTCAGAGTTAGGTCGGGTTATCGCGGTTCGAACTTATGAATTATCATTATGAAAACATCGAATTGTGGAAATCGATCTTTTTCCCGCGACAAAGTATTTGCGCGCTTGTAAACGCTTCGACACGATAATATTTTGATATTGTAATAATTTAATATCGTCCGTGTTATATATCTCTTTTTAATATAGATATTTTTAAGTATACTTTGATAATTCTTTATCAGTCGATATCAATAAATCGTATTTAAATTAATCTCTGAATCGATCGATGTTTTCTTAACGCTAAAGCTACCAAGGCGATAATATAAAATAAAATAATTAAATCAGTTTGAATCTCCGCACAAATCTCTGGAAATTATGACAGTAGATAAAGATACACAACGTTATTACGATCACATTTTTGAGGTTATCATCGAACCGAAAACTTTCTCATGTTTTTCTATCCTATTGTACATTTCCACGGTATACGTTCGTAGAAATGAATAATTTTATAGAAATTCGAAGGAATATTTCATTGAGCTGTGAAAGAATTGACATTTTTTGACAAGTACTTCATTGTAATATTATTGGACAAGTTCCATGAAGGCACGCGTGTCCTAAAAGTTGATCCTTAAATAGATTATAAATCGATCTGCCAATTGATCTTAAGTTCAAATCAGTACTTAAACTTTAATTGATAATAATCATCGAATACACTAAAATCTCAGTGCAGCCACGTGAAACGTCGAAAGAGTCAGAAAACTCGATCTCTCGATACCGACAATGGTACACGTTCTTCTCGGATCTACCGTACTTTTAATAAAACTAACAAAAAAGGTAGCTGTTACATTTCCATAAGAGAAGATACTTAACGCCATAGATGAGATCTTAAATTGACGAGAAGAAAGGATACTTTAATTTCCCTAGAATGCGTTAGAGTGTGGACGTACTTTACCTGAAATTGAAGAAATAGTAGAGGACTCCGCAGAAAAGGAAGATCTCGATTAGGCCATCCATTGTTGCGTCAAACGTTTTATACGATACGATGTATATTTCGTGTATTCAATTAAACCCGATTATCGTTACTTTCCTTCTATTCTCAAGAATCACGTAATCAGATGCTCGTACTCATTATTTAATTGATTTATATAGCGAAAAAAGAGGAAGAAGGAGAAGAGATCAAAATGTAAACATCGATCTGCATTTACATTTTCATGAAATCCGTGACTATCGATCACTGACAAAATCCATAAAAATCGACGAATTTCCTGACACGAGTCTCTTTAAAGAACGATGGTAATTCGACGATTTATCGGGAAATTTATGCTCGTATCTTCCGAGGTAACACAGCACTGCCGAGCCCGGCTTTGCTTCTGACTCTGGCGATCGCTGACTTTCTACTGCAATACGTTAAGTAACCATCAGCAATATTCACAGAGGACAGTTCACTGACTCACTAACTGCGATGGTACGTTGAAATAAACGTCGTACGACTTCGAACGAATTTTTTTAGATACATAAAATATGTCGATCAAACGCGTCAGCCACTTTCCTAATTCTCTCAATGGCTACGATTGAACGGAGTAAGATATATATGTATTTTTTTTTCCAAAGTATTCTACAATGTTAGAGAAGATGTAGATGTGTATCAGGTATCTCTTTCTTTTTCAATTAAGATGATCCGTTATTCGAACTACTTTATCTTTATCTTTGCCGTACAAAAAGCAGAATAACTCGAAATCAGTGCTTAAACGTTTCTAACTATCGATCATGAAGTTAATCAATTTACTACACTTTATATCGATCTTTTATTTTACTGTTAAAATTATGATCTCAGAGAACCTTATACTCCAATTACGATGTAACTATTCGATGCTTTTTCTAACTGTTGTTTTTTAATGAAAAGATCAAGCTCTAGTTGTAGTCGTGATGAAAGTGAAGACTTTTTGGCAAATTGTACCTTGCAATAGCGTTTATATGAGAATTTGAATAGTGCCTTATTTTCTCTGTTGATTGTCCGAGTACCGATCGTATTAATGTGAAACTTCGAAGATCGACCGGTGAGCGATCTGACAACTACAAAGGTCGAATCATAACTGCACCTAAAGCAACGTGAACCACGTGGTACACCCGATAAATACAATCAACATTCAATGCTATGCAACAATTTAACGGTCCCGTTTAATCGGCGTGTGCTCTTTTTATTGCCAAACTTGCAACCATTCGTTAATATCAGGTAGAAGTGATAACAGCGCTATGAAAAAGGAGGAAAAAAAATAAAGAAAAAAAAGGACAAGAAACGTCGCGGTGTTAAATGGTAGTCGGCATAACGTGGCGTTACTGCACATCGACCAATAAGATTCGATGGTAAGAATGTTGTTAAATAAATTTAAAGAGATAATATCCGTATCGTGTAAATTTTCATTGTGAAAACAATTAGTGGGGAAACGTTGCGGTCGATGGTATATATAATTACGTATGCAAAACATACGTATGATATATACATATATTAACCTTGTTTTTATGCCGGATGATTTGTTAAACATAATATTGCATCATTAACCTGCGGCTACGATCATTCGCAATACGATTACATATAGAATTTCGAATTCAAGCTGATCTCAGTTAGAATACCGAGTACAAAATAATATTGTTAACAGAACGATAAGACTCTATGGTTTATTGTAATATTAACGATCGTCCGTTTTTTAAAAAAAGATTATCCTAAAGTAACAAGGCTTCTCTCCGATCTGTATTCTATTTTACGATAACTTTATCGCGAATAATGTGTATTCACTGTCTAAAATTTGTCTCTATTTGGGTCAAAAAGGGCTTCGGAGGTTGACGAAGGTTGATATATTACGACAAAACTTCATGATTTATGATATTATTAATATATTTAAACTGTGCAACAAAAGGTAGTCCTGTAAAATCGGTATGGCTCGATGGGCAGTTTATTCCATACACGACTCGTAAATTAATCCTATTGAAAGCCATTAGGGTCTTATGCCGGTCTTTATTGTACGTCAATTTGCAAGAGCGTATTAAGATTCTTTGCCTGTCGTTTAGGGATGTTCATTGACAATCGGGATACTTACGAAATAATGATTACATGAAAATTAAGTTTTCACTTGTTTTTTTTTCAATATTTTCCACACGTTACTGTCATTCGTGTATGTAATTGTGGCGTTATATCATTTGAGATAAAATGTTCTCTACTACATTACGATAAATATAACTGAAGAGGAAAGAAATGTGAGAATTAAGTTGCAATTAAATCGTAAAAATTGCGTAGCCGGGAAACTATATAAGTCATCGTAAAAATGTTATCAGCTTGTATATATATATGCATACGAATGCATCTTTCTGCAAAATATTGTATTAGGATGATACAATATAAATACATTGAACGTAATACACGGTACATATTGTATAACGTGTGTATACAGCGATTATTGATACGTATCCATATATGTATTTCTAATTAAACAAAGATATGTTTTTTTAAATAATGAATTATAATATATTAATATAACGCATGACGGGGATTATTTTACTTTGATGTAATAAATTAAAAGAAAACGTTTTAAAAAGGTTTGGGCCTTAATCGGTTCGATGGAATTACAAAACATAACCTTGTTTTTGATAGTTTTATAGTGTATGTTTACGTGGGAAGAAACGACTTACTTTACGTTGACGAATCGATGAAAGTCCTTTAATATCACAGAACACTTAGGTCGATTGCTTGTAATGCACGTAATTGTTTAAAAACTTGGTATTTACCGTATTCCCCACGCGCCATTACGTACACTGTTTTAAAACTACACCTTTCGATAGGGTTCGAATTCTGGGCGGAAACGGAAGTATTACCATTGGAAATACGAAATTTGAAATACGTTATCGAAACGTTTCCGGTAATGCAAGTTGGCATTGCTGTATTAGCTACGCCTTAGAAATGTTATTAATGCATCATAAAAGTAATAAGTATGCGTTTAATGTTGTTTACAAATATTAATTAATTAGTTTACGAATGATTCCATAAATAATACAAATATTTCAAGAACAAACTATATCTTTTTGTATCTTTATTTCTAACATATACACTTTGCTGCCTGCAGTTCGTTTTTATAATTTTATCAATTTAACACACATTATACGTATCTGACTGTACATAGATACTGTTGAACATTGGCTTCGGTTTAAGCAATGTAATATAATATTTCATAAAGAAAAATTTTGTACTGGAATGTAGGATCGGCGAATATAAACTGGTGCTAAATTTTCCTTTTACACGAAATTAATACTGAATGATATATATATTACACTTTACACAATTGTTTTCTACAAGTAAATATTGCATCAAACTGTATTCACGATTAGGAATTAAATGTGGAAAGATTCTGACCATTCAAATACAAGTCCTATAGAAGCTTCGTTAATATTCGGTCATTATATGTTTTTCTATGTAGTTTGGAATTTATTTACATCATGCTTTTCATTTCATGTTGCATTAAATCATTTCATGAAGTTTCTTTGTCCTTTTACTCGACGAAAGAAATTCGATTAACGTACACTTATTTCGATAGAATAATAGGACTTATATTTAAAAGATTTTATAACATTTTACAAATTAGATCAGACCTCTATGCAAGTTTTCTCCCTGTTTCATTCATAGAACTTTCGATAACATAAAAATTAAATTATAAATTTAACAAGAATTAATGACGCGAGTCTCTTGGATAGAATTCAGCAAGAGTACTGGCAGGAATACGTTTAAGCATCTCTTTCGGAAAGATACGCAGCAATTGCCAGCCGATATCTAAGGACTCGAAAACTGTACGGTTTTCGTAGCTTCCTTGGGAAATGAAATTCTTCTCGAATTTAGAAAGGAATTCCAAGTACAGTAAGTCATCCGGAGTTAGAGCTTCTTCTCCTACGACTGCTTTCATAGCCTGCACATCCTTTCCAATAGCGTAGCATGCATACTAAAACAATTATTATTTTTAATATTTCAATGCATAAAAAGCAGTCGCTATCGTTGCGCTTGATTTTGTCGAGGAAGAAACTTACCAATTGATTCGATACATCAGAATGATCCTTTCTTGTCATGCCTTCGCCAATAGCGGATTTCATGAGACGCGACAAAGACGGAAGTACATTCACGGGTGGATAAATTTGTCTGTTGTACAGTTGACGATCAACGTAGATTTGTCCTTCGGTGATATATCCAGTTAAATCGGGAATTGGATGAGTAATATCATCGTTTGGCATAGTTAAAATCGGAATTTGCGTGATGGAACCATTACGCCCTTCAACGCGTCCAGCTCTTTCATAGATTGTTGCTAAATCAGTGTACATGTAACCGGGGAAACCACGTCTTCCCGGTACTTCTTCACGAGCAGCCGATACCTCACGGAGCGCTTCGGCATAGGATGACATATCGGTAAGAATGACTAGTACGTGCTTCTCGCACTGATAAGCCAAAAATTCAGCCGCGGTTAAAGCAAGACGCGGCGTGATTATTCTTTCGATAGTTGGATCGTTTGCTAAATTTAAGAACAAGCACACATTTTCCATAGAACCGTTCTCTTCGAAATCTTGCTTGAAGAAACGAGCAGTTTCCATATTTACACCCATAGCTGCAAATACAATAGCAAAATTATCTTCGTGAGAATCCAGAACAGATTTTCCTGGTACTTTAACCAAGCCAGCTTGACGACAGATTTGGGCAGCAATCTATACAAAATACGTAACATTGATAAATCTCTTTACTTTAATAATATATGCACAAAGTAATACTATTATATATTGTACCTCATTGTGCGGTAAGCCAGCGGCAGAGAAAATAGGAATTTTTTGGCCACGGGCAATAGAATTCATAACATCGATAGCGGATATTCCAGTTTGAATCATTTCTTCTGGATAAATACGGGACCATGGATTAATAGGCTGACCATCGATATCCAGAAAGTCTTCCGCAAGAATAGGAGGTCCTTTATCGATTGGTTTTCCGGATCCATTGAAAACACGGCCTAACATATCCTCGGACACGGGAGTCCTGAGGATATCGCCGGTGAATTCGCAAACAGTATTTTTTGCATCGATTCCGGAGGTTCCCTCGAATACTTGAACCACGGCTTTGGAACCTGATACCTCCAGTACTTGACCCGATCGTAAAGATCCATCTGCAAGCTTCAGCTGAACGATCTCAGCATACTTTGGAAACTTTACATCGTCCAATATAACCAATGGTCCGTTCACACCAGATACAGTTTTATACGCTGTAAAAAAACGGCAATTATTACTATTTATCATTATTACATCCGTAATTTATTAATATTCCCACGAATACTTTAAAAGTCCGTATAATCAAAAGGACAAATTATTATAAATTAAAAATATCATATATAAGTACAATATTTAGTTTAAAAAAATAAATATATATGTATACAAGGTCCAACTTTTATTTAAAGAGCAGAAAATGAAAATTCGTCGAGTGTAACAGTGCAAAGATATTATGGCCAACAGTCACATGATACGCCTATAATATCCGTGTGACAGTATTTCCATTTATCGTGCTGTATTTCGTTCGATACGAAAAATGTCAAATACAACTCAATTGCTTTAAAGGCTTTCGTCAATTAGAAAAGGAGCAATAGTGAAATAGACGTCCTTTTGAATCAGCTGACCAGCTCCAAATCGATCCACAGCTACACGCCCACTTTACATCGAGTACTCGTACATTTGCTTCTGCGAATCCCCAATTTTCTGATTCCCCATGAAAGAAATGTATGGACTTACTGAGTCGCGGCTGCGAGATGAAGTCCCTCGAAACGGCCAAAACATGTTCATGAGCAGCTTGACGTTCTCCAATACTTTTCGTATACATTTTGTCGGTTATACTGTCTAGTCTATTACGTCGGGTAAGAGCAGAATACTGCTACTGATGCGCCAGTAGAAAGAGACAAATGCAGTCCCGAAGAGTGGGGAGGACGAATGTAATATATTGGCAAAAGAGTATTGCAAATGATAGAAATATAATTTAAACAAAAATCGAGTTGTTTTGTAAACAATTCTACGACAATAATGATTTTATAGTGTAATAGAATTAGTATTATAGAATGTCAAAGGAGATAGATATATTCGTGTGAAAAAGATAAAAGTAAAGCACGTGCGATCACGTGGCTTGGACTAGGTAACTCATTATACATTTATTATTAATTAAAAGTTGTTCTAAGAGGTGTTATCGTGGTATAAATTTATTGTATAATATTGTACTACATTGGAGAAGAGAATGACTGCGATATTTTCAAGTTTAAATGTTTTTTGTTGCAGTTTTTATTTCCTGTTGCAATGGCGGTTTATTTGATTAAAGAAGCGACGGCGCGTTGCACTTTGTATCATAAACAAGATTATACTTGCTTTGATAATATATAAAATATACAAAAACATGCTGTGTTGTAATCCATATTTTCGCCTTTCTTTTCGTACCGGAATAATCTCAATTTTAATTCTATATTAACGCTTAAATTCTCGATAAAAGAATCGATCATGTACGTACAGAAGTTGGCCACCCCTGCTGTAGAGAACCGCGAAGGGATCACTTACTGTTAGTTGAAATTTTGAGCACATTAAGGCAAAACAGAGGCATGCGTCCTATTAAATTAAAAATTGCCCATTTTCTCAATAAATAATTGTTTATCAAAGAATGTTTTGATAACAGTAGCCTATATGTCCATTGTAGTTCATTTAAAAGGGTGTGCGAGCAATCTAAAAACTTCTAAGGAAGAACTTCATATAGTACCGATGCTCATACTGTACATTTAACCGTTTAAGTCTCAAATATTTAATTGTTACAATTGACTCGATGTTTGTATACCCTTGATATTAATCAGGAAGGACTGAAAAAAACAATTTCAAACATTTTATGTTAAGAGTGGCATATTTTTGATGTCGCGAACACATATGTCGCACTGGGTATTAAATTTATAGCGCTTAATTCCCTCTCGGCCTGTTCGAACGTCTTCTGGGACTTATATAACCCATTGGCCCCAAAAATGGTTAAGAGCAGGTAATTCTACTGTTAATACGACACTGATGATAATACCACTTCTAGATACGTTCCTGCTTTCGATAATTTCGCGCTGAGGAGGCGCGAGTGTGCAGCGTGCAGTGAAACGCGTCAGCGTGCAGTTCGTGGGTCGTGAGAGTATACATATATCCAAGAAACACGATTGAGGAAGTGAAATTTTCAAATCCTCCGACACATTTCTGAATCGTGTGTCTTGCGTTCTTTGTATATTCTTCTAACGTGTAACCCATTGATCGTCATAAAAGTCCAACACTTGCGTGCACCACTGACAGAAGGATATTGCAAACAGAACCATGGCGGCCCTTAAACGTATAGTCAGCCTGTCAAGATCCCTTACAAAGATGACGACCGTAACATCCCGCGCTTGTAGCCTGCAAACATCGAAAAAGACATATTTCACGTACGCGAGCGAGCCTGCGATGCCGATACCCGGCAAGGAGCCCTGTTGGCTTAAAACTGCCGACGAAGCGATCGAACAAGCTGAATTAGATTCAGGTAATCGATGATCTCTCGAGGACTATAAGTTACGATGATATAATATTAATCTATGGAGTTTATGGGGACTTTGGGTTTTGGTATTTTCATCACAGATATTCAAACATTTCAATGGCACCCGATGTTGCCAGTGGAAAATTTGTTCTTCGGGAAGAGTTGTCACACGTCATAGTCCTCTGCAATACGGAACTTAAATCTGTCAGATTCTTAATGAAAGATTCTTAATGAAACGATCATTGATATCGAAACGAATAATTACGATAAATGAATCAGTGAAGGCGATTACGCTTGGTATCCTAGTTTGGCAATTCGCTTGTTAACTTTGACATTGCCCTAATTTCGTAACGATATAAAAACTTCCACGCAATATACCGTGTAATTATAGCGAGAGAAAACTTAAGAGGCGTCGGTGGGTCAATCTTTTTACTTTGCTAACCGATTATTGATTGTCATTGATAGGAATAGATGAGAGATTATCATTATCATATGTTCCATTTCCTGTCGATTATTCGATTAAGTGATTTACCTTCAAATCGCTGTAAAATTACGAATTTTAATTTCATGCCTTTTTCCCCAATTATATGCGCTGTATTATGCATCTTATATGAACAATGCCCTGCACTTTATCAGTCATTATCGTTCTATCGTAATTTTATGTTATTTCTACATATAGTAAAAAAACATTTGTCTTTCAGATATCTCATTTTTAAAAGTACACACTTTAAATATTCCACGAACGTTGTCGAATTTTGGTAAATTCTTTGGCCGATTTAAAGAAAAGACTCACGTTTCACGAACGATATATACTTGATGAATACGAATTGGCCACAATTGACTTAATGCAAATCGGATGCATGTGCATGCATAGGAACGGGTCAGAATTTTTAACCACCGTGAAAATACATCCCGATGCGAATCGTACAGATCTGATATTCTATTTTGTTGTAATCTTATGCTACATCAATACTATCGATTACAAAGGCAAAGAAAAACTGACACGAATTCAATCAGATCAGCTTACCGTATCCCTAAACCGTATCCAATGATTGACTCGTGTAAAACACTCGATGTAGATCGAATTTCAGCGTGCCTATATTTATATTCGTATGATAGCATTGTAATAACAGCCAACGCAAATAGATCTGTCCGTTTAACGGACTAAAGTTATTGCTTGAAGATGCCTTTAATTAAAATGCGCAAATAGAAGTAAAGTAGAAGTGACCGTTGTAAAAATAAAGCTCGGTTTCCCGAGTTATCATTTGAACGGCAGCGAGGACATTTTTAGGAGCAGAGGAATAATCTGCATTGAGGAATAGTAGGCCACGAGAGGAGAATAATTTGCATTGTCTGAGAGAGGAATAATTTTAATGAGAAATAAAGAACTACAGCAACGATACGCATACGTAAGTCGTCGAATCCGCTGCTATTCCGTTCTCCATATCAAGGATGACGTGCGTGATGTCATCCTTTACGTATCCATCTCCACTTGGATTAATCGAATCGAATATACGAAGACGTAAAATGGAACGTAAACTGACCTCGGAACTGTCGATAGATCGTTAAATAATCCAAACAAAAGTATCGACACGTTGTGTTTACAGAGGATTTATAACAATGATAAGAGAAAAAGGCTGTTAATTTTAGATAATTGTAGCGAATTTACGAGGGGAAAAAAAGGGAATGGACTTTCATTATTTGTCGGTAGTACGATAATGATATCCGTTTAGTTCGTATCATTTGTTCATATGAAATATGTTGTACCAGCTGTTTTAACGTCACGAAATGAGAAATAATTCGCTGAAACGTTGACCTCGACACGTATACATAAATATGCAGATATGCGGCTGAATCTCTATATACAAATATCAAAGTCTAGCTCGCCTAAATATAGTTCCTCCGCGATGTTTTGCTCGATATCGGTTTTGCAAAACATTCGAAACCGGCGGAATCATCATTTTTGCGGATACTTTTTGTTTGCTGTTTAATTAGAATGATCATTTTCACTTTTTTCCCCCCTTCGTTTTGTAGAAATTTCTTTATCAAATGTATGGCTCATATATCTTTCAGGTTGAAGCGTAAGTTTTGAGAACGGGAAAGAACGAGGCTGATACTGCTCTTCAAGTGTTGATAAGCTGATAGCAGTGTTTCATTATCACGCTTAATTATACCGCTAATTACAGGAATGAGATTTTTCGTATTAATCGCGGGGGTTTAATGGCTTTAGATTGTTGAGAAAAGGATCAAAGAATTTTTTAATAAGAACTGTTACAGTAATGAAACTTTACAGAGTTCGATTTACACAATTGTAAATTTGTTTCGATAGGCGATTTTATTTTTTAGTAATTATTAATGAGATATTCCTGATTACTCTCAATGGAATTTCATGAAGCTTGGGCATTTTCTTAGAACTTTTAATTACATTGAACATGCTTCTAATTAATTTTCGCATAATATATCATTCTATTAACATTCTTCTTGTTCTATTTCCGTATTTTTCTACGAAGAAGACTACTTCATAAAATCTGAATTTAAATACCGTATTATTTTGCAACTTCTTTGTAACGTGTAAAAGAATTTACATGTTACACTTAAGATTAGTGCAATTATCTATAATTAATGCTAAAGAGCAATGCCTCACAAAGACTTTTGCATTCTGAGAAATATTACGTGAATACTATTTGAAATAGTACGAAATTTGTATGTCGTATTTTGAAAATAACTTAAGTAGCACAATGTACATGAAATATAATTTTCCTTTTTTAGTCTTTATTATATAATGTAGCTTGCTTCAAAGTATAAGCACCATATTAAAATAAATGCTCAGTCTAATCTCATTCCTGGACTTTGTAATCTTCTATTAGACAAAGCATTAGTTAAGCAAACTATGTTTAAAAAAAAACATTCTTTTTTTTGCAGATCAAGTAGTATACGTTCAAGGAGCAGCAGCAACACCGGTTGAACTTCTAAGGGCAATGACTGAGTATGGTGCACGTTGCGACGTGAGGAACGTAAAATTATATCATATGCACCTTGAAGGAGCTGCTCCATTTGCACAACGAGAGAACGCAAGTATGTTATATTCTGTTGAAAGTAATTTCAAAGTAATCCGATAATTACAATTAGTTGCTTTTTAATCCTGCAAGTATTGACAATAAAGAATTTATATACTAATAACTCGTACATAAAATCATACACATGGGTTTGATTAATATTCTAAAGAAAAACTTTATGCACAGAACATTTTAGGTCAATCAGCTTGTTCATCGGCGGTAACGTAAGAGCTGCCGTTAACGAAGGCCACGCGGACTGCATTCCGATTTTTCTCCATGAAATTCCACGATTATTTAAGGAAGGATATCTCAAGCCAGACATTGCCCTAATTCATGTATCTCCACCCGACGAACATGGTTACTGTTCGTTTGGTACTAGCGTAGACTGCGTCAGATCTGCCGTTAGCTGTGCCAAATATGTCGTAGGTAAATCCTTCAGCTCTTCTAGCTCTTTCGATTTTTCCAACGTGCCACAGGGAAACGGTAGAGAAATATTCATCCTCGTGTTTCTTACAGCATTAGTTAACAAACATATGCCGAGAACTTTTGGGGATGCGATCATTCATCAGAGTCATCTGGACTTTGCCGTGGAGCATCATGCTCCTCTTCCGGTGCATCCTGTGAAAGCACCGTCGAAGGAGGAACAACAGATCGGCAAGAACATTGCCGAGAATCTTGTGGAAGACGGTGCAACTTTGCAACTGGGTATCGGCAGCATACCAGACGCTGTTCTGTCGCTTCTCAAAAATCATAAGGACCTTGGAGTTCATAGTGAAATGTTCAGTGACGGTGTAGTCGACCTTGTAAATGCAGGATGTATAACAAACAATCAAAAAACAATGCATAAAGGCCGAATAGTAGGCTCGTTCTGCGTCGGCTCTCAAAAACTCTACGACTTCATGCACAATAATCCTTTTATAGGTGAATCTTCTTACTTATAATCTGTGCATTAATACCTTTGAGATGTCTTTTTTTTGTTACATAATCAGATTTTAATCGTACAATGATGAATGTTACAGAAATGTTGGTGGTGGATTACGTTAACGATCCAAGGATAGTAGCGAAGCAGCCAAAGATGACAGCAATTAATTCCTGCATCGAAGTTGATATCACTGGCCAAATTAGCTCTGACAGTATCGGGCCAAAAATGTATTCCGGCTTTGGAGGACAATTAGATTTTATCATGGGTGCAGCGATGAGTGAAGACCGTCGTGGAAAACCTATTATTGCTTTACAGTCCACTACTACTAAAGGAATCAGTAAAATTCAACCCGTACTGAAACTAGGTACGAAATAATGAACGATGATGATGATGATGATATTTGTAAATATTAAAACATTCACAAATGACTCTTATCTGAACAGGTGCTGGAGTTGTTACCAATAGAGCAGTTGCACGATACGTCGTCACGGAGCATGGAATTGCTAGCTTGTTCGGAAAAAGTCTACAGCAAAGGTCATACGAATTAATTAAGATTGCTCATCCTGATCATAGAGAAGCTTTGGAGAAAGCAGCGTTCGAACGCTTAAAAGTCATGCCAGCACCGTAAAAGGCATTTACAAGCGCATTATTGAAAGACACATCATCCAATAGCATGTTGCGATAGTTGCTGATCGCAAGATTTATACAAACTGATGAAAACAACCGTTGTAAATTGTCTATCGATTTCGTATAAACATTCACGCCTTACCGTCGAACCGTGGCGTGTGAACTTCGATCATGAAAGAGCACACTAGATCAATAAACTATGAAATTTGAATATTGTGTATAAATAATTGTACTGTTGCGATTGTACTAAGTATGTTAAACACTCGGCCTGGAATACGTTGCCGATAAAGGTGAACATTTAAAATGGAGTTTTTAACGTTCGTAGCACAATCGAGTATTATTATGACTGAGGCAGCACATCACATTGTTTTGATGTGTACATTTTTATATCAAGTTTAAACGTTCCTCTGTATAATGCAATCATTGTAACAAGTGGAAGCACGCCATATTTGGAGAAATACATTTAAGATAAAAATATCTAGTGTGTACTGTGCCATTGTTAATATGCTCCTTGCATGTCTCACTTTTTTCTTGTAACAATATTCAAAGGTAAACAAGCAATGACGGGATTCAGTGAAAGATTAGATTTCGAAATAAGCCATTGATCACTTTGCACGAAGAAAATTGAAAATCGAATGCCGGCAGATGCGACATTCAGATAGCAATCGTGGAGATGGCAACGGATCTGATGACATATAATTGACACTTATTATCAGATACTTTTTAGATTATGTACCATCTAAATTTCAACGAAATCACCCGTATTTATGTACACAAATATCGCTGTGACTGTAGTACTTAGATAATTCCCGAGAAATTCATTATTTCGAAAGTTCCGAAATTCTATCTCGATTCAGTAAAGATGTTTGGATTTAACAATATACGTCGAAATTTGGAGTCGACTTTCGGTAGAATGAAATCAGTGAAACCTTTTAACATGTGCGGCTTGAGATTTATAAGAGAACCTTTGCAACCATTAAAACGATGCCCACGATGGGTCTGCGTGGAGGATGCAGTAAAAATTATAAATTCAGGTATGTAGAACGAACGAAATGAAATTTACAATGTTTTACGAATAATAAGACTTCACGAATATGCTTCACTTTCCTACAATGAATCACTTTTTTGCAGAGCATTTGGTATTTATACAGGGAGGTGCTGCAACACCGAATGAATTGATAAGAGCTATGACAGAGCATGGGGTTTGCAACAATTTACGTAGCGTGCGATTAATTCATATGAGTCTTGAAGGGGACGCACCATTTGCAAGTCCCGAGTTTGAGAGTAGAGTATTCCACGATTAAAAATTGTACCTACTGTAAAACTTGAAACTGTAATACAATTATCACTTTATAGAGCACTTTAGGTCTATAAGCTTTTACATCGGTGCCAATCTCAGAGAAGCTGTGAACGAAGGCAGGGCAGACTATATTCCAATATTCCTCCACGAAGTACCAAAAATTTTCTATGAGAAAAGAATTTGCCCGGACATTGCACTGATCCACGTTAGCCCGCCGGATGAACGCGGTTTCTGTTCTCTGGGTGTAAGCATTGATTGTACACGTGCTGCAATCAGCACAGCAAAAGTTATCATTGGTAAGTACATGCAAGTGGCAGTGTAATAATTCTTTGAATAAAACTTCACCTGTTTCTCCTTATTCAGCACAAGTTAACGAGCACATGCCAAGATCCTTCGGAGACACAGTCATCCACTGTAGTCATATTGATTGGGCTGTAAAATACGATTGTCCTCTTCCCTGCATAGCTGCCGATCAGCCAAACGATTTAGAGATAGAAATCGGTAAAATTGTAGCACAGAGACTGGTAGAGGATGGAGCTACGTTACAGCTTGGCGTAGGAAATATTCCCGACGCTGTTCTGTGCGCACTTGCGAATCACAAGGACTTAGGCGTCCATTCTGAGATTATTGGTGATACGATCGTTGATCTTGTGGAGAAAGGAAATATTACGAATAGAATGAAGTCCAAACACAGAGGACGCATGGTTGGTTCCCTCGCAATTGGTACAAAAAGAGTATATGACTTTTTGCACAATAATCCATTTGTAGGTGAGTTAATCATTTTCATTGTTCTGTGACTGTTCCTTTATATTGTACAATTAATTCTATGTTCACTTTGACAGAAATGCTTGCGATTAATTATGTGAACGATCCTCGTGTGATATCGACGCAGCCAAAGATGACAGCTATTAATTCCTGCATCGAAATGGACATAACCGGGCAAGTGTGCTCGGATAGTTTAGGTTGTAAAATGTATTCTGGGTTTGGTGGTCAGCTTGATTTTACTCGAGGTGCTGCAATGGGTCACGACGGCCGTGGAAAGGCCATCATTGCATTTCCTTCCGTTACTAGCAAAGGAGAGAGTAAAATTCAACCAGTACTAAAGATTGGTATGAAATTGGACACTGTTGTATCTAGTTGCCCTAATTTAATTCAAGAAATTCTTTATCGAAGTAGTTCCGTAGTTCAGGATTTGAGCTTTTTAAATTAATCTGCAATTTATCATTGACAGGTGGTGGAGTTGTTGTAACGCGGGCTGACGTGCATTACATAGTTACGGAGCACGGAGTAGCGCAGCTATTTGGCAAGACATTGCGTCAAAGAGCGAATGCATTGATTCAGATCGCACATCCCGAACATAGAGAGTGCTTAGAAAAAGCAGCGTATGAAAGGCTTAAATGCAATCCAACGAAATACTTGTGAATCCAAATGTATATATTCTTATACACAAAAAATTGCAGTACAATACTGTTTATCGATCTCAGTTTTACTTAAACATTATCTGGTAGTGATTCGAGAAGAAGTTTTTAAGAAGTTCTCCTGTAAGAACAGGAACATGAAATTTTGTATTGTGCAATTCACTTTGGTCGTATTAGCTGGCTTCTTTTGTGTACGTGAAACCTTTTAAAGAGGAATGTGTAAAAACATTCTCAGTTTTTTAGCTACTATAACTTTTTCGAGCTCTCTACTTTTACAAAAGGACGTTTAACAATTATATACAATACGTAATAATAAACACGTTTCTACGAAACACTTCTGTATAATTTTACTTAATTTATTTGAAGAGTGTGTATATATATAGCATATAATATATGCCCTAATAGAAACAATAACGCACACAAATTCAACACGTTCTAGAATTCGAAAATTGGTAATACAGCTGCGCACGATACAGCAGCGTAATATAATTAAAAATTTATACCTTCCGGTAAGGTGCCCTCCTGCCGTCGTTTTTCTACGTTTTCATAATACTCTGAGAAACTAACGTAAGGCGTAATTTTAGCATTTCGGTCCGGTCTTGTACCAGGTGGATATATGTCCGAGGTCGTAGAAGTCTCACTCGTCGATATATCGAAATTGTCTTCCGTAATGCCGGAACTAGAGTAATCCTCATTGTCCGCTATTGTTTTCGTCGGTGCAGTCTGTACAATAGGATTGAACCTAACCGACTGGCTAGTCGGACTTTTTAAAGCATGTGGAAGTGGAAAATTGAAATTTCGTACAAGAAGAGTTATATCGTCTCGTTTCCCAGGCGTAAGTGTATTTTGTGAATTACTCATATTTACATCATGATGAATCCTCACAATTTTATCCACGACAGCTTGAGCAACCCCGGTTAAAGTGGACTGTACTCTGAACTGAAAAGTTTTTTTCCGTAAGATCAACGTGCCTCTTGATTATTTCGCAGATCTTCATAACTCTTAAATACCTGTTCGACAGCTATCAGGGCTAATTCTTTATTTACTTGATCAGTCCCCGTTGCTTCCTCTAATGATTTATAGAGGCCGCGGGACATGAGCAATAAAAATCGACAGGAATCGTCGAGTTCTATTCCACCGTGAATCTCTGGTTCAGCTATAATAGGTTCACCGGCAGCGGGCGCTAATTCATCGAATTCTCTGTAGCCGCCTTTGACAAGATAATTTCCAAGGCATCTTGTGTTCTCTTGATTTCCTAGATGAGATCCTACGAATATTACAGTTTTATGTTGACACCGCTAATGGTTGGTAAGAATTGCAGTTAGAATTGTTAAATTACCCTGTCTGATAGAATCAACATCTAATCCTAACTGAGACAATCTTAATAGTTCGTCCTCGTTTCGTAAATCGTGATCTACACTTAATTGTACAACTCTTAAAACTTGATTGCTATCAGTTTTACATAATAAAGCTCTACTGTCACCCACATTGGCAACATATAATCGTCCAGCATAAATCAAGGCAACAACTGCGCTAGTTCCTGCTGATAATTCACAGTTTAGTGAATTCAATTTGTCCACCTAGAGAGACACATATGTTTCTTTTTATAAAAGCATCTCCGCCATTGGTAAATCAATAAACATATATCTGACCAACTGTGGAAATTTCTGATAAGTCTCGTACGAATTTAAGCCATCGGGAATATCAAATTGTAAGCTGGTTCTTTCTGCCAAAAGGTCACCGATGGAATCTAAATAACCACGTTCTACAGCTATGAATGCCTGTCTGCAATACACAGTATAATCATATAGCAAAGAACGCCGATGTTTCTTCTAATAAAAATTAAGATTTATATTATATATACATTGCTATTCACATTGCTTTGTTACCTAAGTACTTCCTTAACTTCTTCATCGGTCGATTTACCATTTAACTGGCCAAGTAAAATCTCTGCAGCCATTCTTTGCATAGCAAAATTGGCTGCTTTTGTTCCTTCGTGGCCATCGAAAACACCATAAAGAAATGTTGAATCATCGTAACGACAATGAAAGCTACGGTCTTCAAAAGGATGCTCTTCCTGTCGATATCCGTCCTCTCGATAAATTTGATTGGTAGAAAATCCTACTCCTAAGAAATTGACCACCCTTGTAAATATTTAACAATCAAGTATAGGTTAGGGAAGACATAACAATGAATTAATGCATACCCGATTGTTTACAGACTGGAAGATCGTCTGTCCAGCTGTACTGAGTATCTTGGAAAGGCATTAAATTAGGGCGTTCTGCCCTAGTAGGCATTTTTTCAAGTAAAGACCAATTTTAGCAAGTATTCGGTTTCAATGCTATTTTTGGACACAGGTGGTTACAAGCCATTCAAACATACTGTTGCGTTTATACAATTCATAATCCATTGGCGATATATCGATTTCTGACAATCGCAAAAGTTCGATGAATCGACAATCGATATGATTTTAAAATATCTCGAATGTGTTTTGAATTATCTTCATTACTGAATGACTTTTCGCATTCTTTCTTTTGAATTTTCATTAAATCGTGAAAGGCATCCGCGAATAATTTATACTTGTGCAATAAAATGAAATAAAGAATTCAATGCTGTATACGAAGTTTTTATTCTCTTTAATTATTGTTATATGAATTATAATAAATATGATATTCAAAAGACCTCTACGTTTTATACGGTATGATTTACGTTGTTTTGTTTTCTGACAAAGGATGTATGAAATTAAAAACAAGCGAAACTTCTTTGAATAATTTACATCCCACCTGCCAAATCACGTGAAATTTCGATCTATCAGTCATTCAAAATTTTCGTAATTAGCAAAACTACCCGGCATTGAGATGTCGGCGAAAACCAAATAGAAATGGGTTATTAATTTTACAATATTTTCAGCATGGAATCGTGATAAATTCTTCGTAAGACATTAACAAAATTAACAAGTTGTATCAATAAAGAGGTAAATTTTTTACAAGGTTTTAATAGCTATACTAAAAACTGTGTAAACAGCTTTTATTCATGTATTCTTCATTTGTACATTTATGAAACTTTTCATTCATAAAATCATTCTACTGTATTCTATTTCTTTCCGTTTATACCATATAGAATAAATACTAAATATTTGTTGATGTGTCAATCAGATTTTTCTAAGGTATATATTATTATATTCATACAGAAATACAATTATTTAATTGTTATTATATGTATTCAGAACAGAGGCAAGATGTTAGGTGGTCGGAATCCGCGAGCAGGAGCCAGAGGGCTCACAAAGACGCAACAACTTCGTCAAGCAAAGTCAGCTGCAATATTAAGGGAACTTGAACAGAAACAGGAAACAATAACAGAGCCAGATCCGCAGCCTGTAAGGCGCAGAAGAGTAGCAGCGGAGCCAAAAAAGGTGGATTTCAGTAAACCTGGTATGACGAAAGCAATGCTGGCTAAACTGAAACATACGGAAAAAGTTCGTGAAGAACTTGATCGTAAGAGAGTAGTACCGACACAGCATCCGAAGCGGACAGCTGCTCCAGTTGGTGGTGATGCCAGGTCGCTGCAATAATTGTATAAAAGTTAAAATGCTTAATATATCTACATTAATGGAAACATTTAATAAACGTTTATGTTCCTTCAAGTAATCCTTCCAATGCCTTTGAAATTCCTAATTTAATCAAAGATGTATAGCTAAATTACGATATTACGTGAATAAATCTTTTATTTATATCACGTGTCATTAATCCCTGTTTTATAAAATTAAATATAGGACCCATGGAAAAATTGATTAACAATTTCAACAGCAATTATTCCTATGTCATATCAATTCTTCGTTATGAGATATTAAATTATTTTTAATTAGGCTGGGTAGAGAAAGAATAACTGTGAGACAACCTCCAGAGTCACCAGTAGCTGGACCTAGTCAAGTACCTAGGAGACCTATCACTCCAAAGACACCAAAAAGAGCGCCTGCAACACCCGTATCTAAAAAAACTACCGAATTAGCAAGAACAATGAATGCAGATGTAGTCCAAGCCGAAGCAATTGGTGAAGGACCCATTGAAAATATTGTAATACCCCCTGGAATACTGAAAGATAATCGTACCACCATTATTACCTTACAACAATCAGGTACACATGCAGGTGCAGCTGCACATGTAGGTGTAGGTGCAGATGCAGAGGCTGCAGCGGTATCTGAAATAGCAAATCGTTCCATTCAAGTGATCAGGTATCTTGGCCTGACTTTATATTTGATTTTCTTATTATTACATTTTCAATAACGATAATCTTACCAAGGGGGAACAATATTTTTGATACTTCATGTACATTACCATTTGGCGATTGTTGTACTTATGAATTAAATAATTTCATTCTTAATAGCGAGACTCTTGATGAACAAGACGCTGTAGAATCTGCAGCAGTACAAAATAGATTGACCGAGTTACAGAATGCAAGGCGGGAATTTGTTATAGCTGTAGCAAATGTGGGTGGTAACGCTGTTAATATAGGAGATGATGGTCCTGATCGCGGCAGGACTGTTGCTAGGCCTCCTGTTGTGCAACGTACATCACCCCAAATACAACCTAGGCGACTATTCCGGTAAAAATAAAAAGAATCGGCGATTTATACATAATGATTAAGATTATTACAATTACTCTTTAGAACTCAAATATAATAATCCTTAATATTAGTAATAAGAGTACTCTTTCATCTGTACATTTATATAGAATTCCAGATGTAGAGGACGATGTATTTCAAGTTAAATATGGTAGAGACCATCCCGATGTTATGGCTGCGCGCGAACACATGCAAAAAATGAAGTCCAAGGCGAAGGAAAGAGAAGCAGCGAACAGAATAGAACAGGAATTTGAAAGGATAGCTAGAGAGACAGGCTTAGGCCAATTGGATTTCGATGTACCTCTTGAAGATGAAGTTTTATTCGACGGAGATATATCATGGGAGGAAGACGAACCCAAACAGCCCGAATTTTATCAATATGAACCATTCGATCCTGAACAATTAGAAAGATTTTTTGATGTTCAGCAGTATCCTCCATGTCAACCGTGTGGACCACCAGCTGGCAAAGAACACTTGCATCCTGATCTGTGGGAATTAGAGGATCCTTGGTACAGAGAGCCGTCAGAACCTGATGTACCAGATATGATACAATTTGATTGACACAAATTTGATACTTATAGCAATAAATACAATCATTGCAATTTATTTCAAAGAATTAATAATTCAGAGAAAGCAAATTTCTATACTTTAGGTTAAGCATAGCAAATGGATACGTATATCTCACAGAATTCAACTATCGCAAAAGTAATGTGCCAACAGTGTAAAATGTATGAGAAATTTAATCGTATTTTATGAAGAAAGCTTATTTATAATAAACAAATTAATTGTAAAGTAACTTAATTGAATGAATAACTAAATTTCGAATAAATTGACGATTTGACGAAAAAATTTCGTAAGCAAGTGATATATGTAGGATACAAATATCGAGAAAGAGAATAAGGAAATGAAAGAAATGCTGATTATGTAATAATGCTCGAGATTCTTTTATTTAATAACAATTGTAAGACTATTTATATTAAATTCCTTATTTAGAAAATTTGGTTTAAAGCAGCAACTTAAGTTTGGCGCGCTTGCAGATCTTGCATAATTTCGTAGCCGCACTCTGATTGGTCCGCCGCTCGGCCAATCAAACAACCGAGCTGCCGCAGCGCTGAGACCACGTCGCCAATGGCAGAGGGAGCATCGGCCTCTTTCTCTCTCCGGACTCGGAGCCGTCAACACGTATCCGCAGTGAGTGCCGTTATTTTGTACATTTTCCTCGTTTACCGATCGCTAAAAAATAGATATCTCGTTTATCACCCACGTAATATTGCTTATACTGTTCCATACCTATCAATTTTGACAAAAATAATTACGCATTTGCTAACAATCGCGAAATAACTACGACGTAATTGGTAGAGTCCCTGACCTCTCGCAACATTTACGCGTCACTTTCCTCGTGTACAACATTAATACTTGTTCCATAGCTTCATATTTCGATTTTATTGACGAAGAACGCGATTATTGTTGCTCTGAAACGTGATTATACGGAATTTTCGTACTTTTACGCAGTTATTTAATAGTTTATTCGTGTGTGCTTGCAGTACTCGGTGTACCCTTTGAACGACCTTGCGGGCTAGAAGGATCGGACACGTGCACGGTTGTACAACACAGAGTAAGATATTACAACGCAATACGCAAGTAACCCTCATTTACTTCGAGTCTTCGCGATATTTTGTTCAAATATACGCAGAATTCATATTAATTGATATCGAGTCGAACATCCGACGAGTTGAATTTACATTTCTACGAATTAACCCGGTTCTACGAAAGCATGCAACGATTGAAATCTTTCGGGATTACTTGAAACCTTTTACAATATACGAGTATTTAGCCAATATTTACAATACGATAGTCGACTTCTAAGAAATCTGCTCCTTATTCTGGCAGTGTTTATCAATTCTGGTGTTAAATTTCGACGACTACAATTCTATGCTACAAATAAATCGCGAATCGTTTTTACTTGGCATTTACATGTTTCGACTTATCCTTCCGTTTTGAGACGCTGCAATGGCTTACATAGGTTTCAGGGCATGAGTATAGAAGTAATTAAGAATCGTATTTGACATTGTAGGATATTAAGATCCTACGTTAGATTCGTCCGTAATTTCTATATCGATTTTCGTGAATTTATCGAAGGGAGTTACAGTGTTCATTTGTAATAGGGAATAAGCATGTATAATCATATAACTTTAACAGTGGCAACCCACAGCATTTATTGTTTATACATTTAATTAGTAGTATATTATATTAAATAAAAAATATTGCGAATGAATAAGACATAATTTGAAAGCAGTATTTCTTGAAGCAAGCACTTGATTCGATGTGAAAAAGAAAGACATGGTTTTTTGATTTTCTTGTGTTCCCCACCCCACCCTTTTATTTTCAGCAAAATTTGTGGCCGAGCGCAATGCGGTCTAGAGTCAGTGCTTGATTCGTATTATATTTGTATTTATATCTCTAAATATTTATTATTAAATATTTTTTCAATTTATAATAAATTCACGCGACATAGAGTCAGTGTTTGCAATCCACTATTATAATTATTAATATCTTTTGAATAATCATTCAAAATATTAAGAATTCTTTTCTCCGCGAAAGTAGAGTCAAAATTGTTCGCCGGAATTGATTCTCGGTCGCGGTAGCTTCTTGATTTTTTTTAAATTGATCGAACCGGAAGTAGAGTCAGTGCATCGAGCAGCAGCTGTGGAAAGGACTTCCATCGGGCAAGGCTTCACGAATTTTAAAAGTAAGTATAAGATGCTCGAGAAATGAAAATTTTTAATTGAAAAATACAAAAATTAAAAAATATGTATATAAACTAACCAAAATATTAATTTGTTTGTTACAGAACAGTCAAATGAGGGGATGGTTGAGCAGCGACAATCATTCCTTGGCGATGGGCAAAGTCTGTGAAGGTAAGTTGAAATTTTATCCCGTGTACTCGTCATAACTTTGATATTTGTCAATTTCCTTGCAAACTTAACTTTTTTCTTTCCATCAATTCAATTAAGGAAAATAAAGTATCAATTAACTTTTGAAGTTCTCAGAGAATACTTGCAACATTTTTATACTAAATAAATAATTAGCTAAATTTTCAAGCTTTCAGAGAGCAAATATTTTATATTTTGCGTTTTATTTTTGTTACAGACTTTGTCCGAATTCGTGAGGCATCGCTGGAGTGTTTGTTTCGCATTTTATATATACTTTAATAAGTGTTAAATTTCTAGTAATTTTACGCGAAAGTAGAGTCAGTGTTTGCTTCGTATTTCATATTATACACTTAAATTTATAACTTTACGCGAAAGTAGAGTCAGTGTTTGCTTCGTATTTCATATTATACACTTAAATTTATAACTTTACGCGAAAGTAGAGTCAAATTGTTCGCCGAAAATAATTCTCGGTCGCAAATTGTCTTTTTTTCAATTATACCGCGCCGGAAGTAGAGTCAGTGCAACAGGAGCAGCTGTGGAAAGGATTTCCATCGGGCAAGGCTTCACGAATTTAAAAAGTAAGTATCACTTGACCGAGAAATAAAAATTCACAGTCGAGAAATACAAAGATGGCATATACTAATGAAAATGTGAATTTTTTTGTTACAGAACAGTCAAATGATGGGATGGTTGAACGGTGACAATCACTCCCAGGCGAAGGGCAAAGCTTTTATAGGTGAGCTGAAATTTTAATTCGCATACCCCACAATTTTTCCCCAAGTTTCAGTTGATACTTGAAAATTTTCTCAAAAATATCCTTACAAGTTTTCTTTCAAATCTTACTTTTACTTTGTATGTTCTACCAATAAAATAAATAAAAATAAAGAATTCCCCAACATATGAAATTTTCAGGGAATAAGTATTTAAGATGTGCGCCTTATTTTTGTTACAGACTTTGCTCGAATTCGTGAGGCATCGCTGTACCCTGCGAAACTGCGACGGACCCTGCGCCTTGAAGGTGAGTAACGTAAACAGAGATATTTTATTTCTACGTACTTGTAAAGTTTCGATACATACTTCGATATATAACTTCTCCTTGAATTCTCAATTCTGAAAAACATTCTTAAACTAATCAATTTTTACGAACTACTCTTAAAGTTTCTTGATATATAATCACGATTTTTTTTTCATCCTCTATTTTCAAAATTCAATTAGTTTTCTTTATAAAATCGGAACGGAAGGCAGTTTAACGTTCTACGAATGTTGCCTCTTGCAATGCAAAATGCTTTGTTTTGTTTAGACCTTGGACATTTCTTGAGATGACGTGAGGACAACCTTGATAACAGCGGCGGAGACAACAGTGGCAGAGACAGCAGCGGCAGAAATTCTGAGGTAACCAAAGGTATTCTGGTGTTTCGACACTGGTGAGTCAAAAACTTTAACTGTCCCTCCGGTCTCCAAACCATGCCGTAGGACGAATGGTCCGAAGCGGCACTGGAGACTGGTTGTATTGTTCTATAAAGCGAGCATAGTGAACATGAGTAATTGAAAAATTACTCGTGAGTAGAAACTGTTATATATTTTCCTTGTGTACTGTCATATATATCGTAGCTTAGGACAGGGCCTTCTTGTAGCGCGATTTTTGCATTGCTTACATGAATGTAATCATGAAATGTACAGTTAGCGTTGCGAATTTATCAATACAAATGAACAATTTACGAATACTGTGCGTTCTTTATCTTCATTGGAAAAATATTCTTATAACAAAATTTGTTATAAGATCGCGCCTAGTAGATTTCTTTGAGACGATTTGTGCTTTTCATAAATCGCTCAGTTTGTGCTTTTGATGCACACAAAATCGGAATAGCTAAATTTTGTTTCGCGCCGTTTGAATGATATATTTATAAAAAATTATCTGCAAGAAGGCACTTCGCGACGGGTAGATCTTGAAGTCGGAGTGACAATTAATACATTTCTCTGTTAAAATTCTTCCTCTGACGACGAGATCTCCCGGTTTTCAATTTTCAATTTCAATTCAAAGTAAATTTTGCATATTTTCAAATACATAAAGTAGAGTATTTTGCTTGTATAAAGTTCAATTTTTCAATTCAAATTCTCTTTGCTTGAATAAATATGAAAGTCGAGTCACTTGCTTAAATAAATATAAAAGTCGAGTCATTTGCTTGTTTAAATATCAAATTCGAGTCACTTGCTTCAATTTTTCATAAATCAAACCGTTAGAATTCTACTAATCATCTTCATAGCTAGGATTTTCAGCAAAAATACACAGTGAGTACAAATTCCTGCCGTGTTCACTTTAAGCCCGAACTCATTCGAGTGCCCAGGTGCACTTCGAATGGGTAAAGGCGGTGGGCACGGCCTTTTTTTTCAAAAATCAGCGACTGACATTGCGGTGGCGAATCGTGCACGACGTAATTTCCACATGTGTGTGATGTGTGTTAGGCTGTGGATCTTGCGTCGCTTGAAATTTTCTCGTATCACAAAATAATTTATACAAACTTGAACAATATACTTTGCCTTATTCTCCTTCTCACTCTTTTTACAACTCATCGATGTATATGGTATTCCAATGATGAAATTCTCTCAATCTTTGCAAAATATGCCATATACATTGCCTGAAATATCAAACGATACAATGACAAATACTTATAATTCTATAAATATTTTCACTCGCGATAGTAATATAATGAAATAACGCAATGGTCGCCACCCTTGTCAGTCGATTTCAGGAAATTGGTACGTACATTTTAGAGTGTGAATGTTGTTTGCGAACTCGGGTGTCGGAGGAACCCCGGGGAGTCCTCTCTAGTTTAGGCCCAAGCACCCGGGTTTCTGATTGAGAACCGTGGAGTGATGTGTGTTTGTGTGATTTGTGTCGCGATTTGCATTTTGAAATATAGGTATTAGGGAGGTAGGTAATATACCGTTCTTGAATGTGAGTTAAATATAAGTAGGAAGGGCCAGGAATTCAGGATATCACATTCTCTGTGTAGGTCGGGTAAAAGTGATATGCCTGGACCTGGGATCAAACTACGGTCAAACCGAGTGTCCCCCTCTTTTTGACCGTAGTTTCTAGTATGTAAATTTCTGCGCACGTGGTGAAACTCCCGGCGCGAGGCTCGAATACTTTGCCTTTTTTATGAAAACTGTGCTACACGAGCAGCGAATACGCTCTGCACGCTCGTGGTGTGGTTTTCACTGTCGAATTTTGATAATAGTAAGACTTTTATTGGTGCAAAGTATTCGAGCATTCTCTAGGGGCAGAAGAAGTGGCTAACAAGTGCCGAAGAGGCCCGACAAACTGTCACGAAGAGGGCTGCAGCGAATGGCTTTTCATCCTAGAATCTCTTTTGGGGTTCTAGCATGGAAAGTCATTGTTAGTATTTGTTAATTCACTATGCTCGTTTTCTGTGTTTGTTCTCTGCCGTTTAACGGCGATGACGGACGTAACATTCCCGTCCAACGAGCGCATCTTGGCTGCATGCGGTTTTTCATCGCGAAATTAGAGTTGCGTATACCTTGCTCGTTAGTGTTGCGAATTTAAGGTAGCCCCGGATGGTACCCACGGATTTGTTCGAATTAATTGGTAGTTTTTAGTGTTGCGATAAGAATATACTCGGTTTTTTCTTTATTAGAATATTATAATAAATTAGAGATAGAGTCGCGAGAGAGATCGCCCGAGATGGCGAACGGGAGTTTGCTTCAATTAGATCTTTAGAAGTAGCGTTGCGAAATGAAGCACGAAAAGTGCCCGGTTTTTCTTTGAACAATTATTCTTTAAAGTAGCGTTGCGATATAAAGCACTAAAAGTGCCCGGTTTGTCTTTGAATAATTAATTGTTAAAGTAGAGTTGCGACATAGCCCTTGATCAAGGAGCACGGAAGTTTGTTGTAGTATTTCATAGAATATTTAGAATTAGTATTTTCTTAATAATTTGTAGAGTATAGCATCACGATTTCGCACATGAAATGGGTGTCCGGGAGTTTGCTTTTAATAAATTCTAAATTAGCGTTGCGAAATATGAATCATACGCGTTTTTCTTTTGAACAATCGCGAAACTAGTGTTGCGAAATGCAAAAGCAGCTGAGAGATGCGCACTTGCTGAGTTGAGACTCAGCAATTGGAGTTGCAAAAATGCAACTCCCCATGGAGTGCCTCAGGAGGCTTGCTCCCAACGATAGCTTTTTTTTCCGGATAGGTAGTGTTGCGAATTTTGAGAGCCCCCGGAATGGCAGTAGGCGGGTTTTGAAGTAGCGTTGCGAACAATGAGAGCCTCGAAATGGCAGTACGCGATTGTTTATTAAATAATATTACGAATGATAGCCATGAAATGGCAATAGGCGGGTTTTAAAGTAGCGTTGCGAAGAATGAGAGCCATGAAATGGCAGTAGGCGGGTTTTGAATTAGTGTTGCGAAGAATGAGAGCCTGTAATGGCACGGGTTTCTCGCGATTTTTATTGAAAGCGCCTTTTGGCTGCTCGATGATTTCGGGATTTTCAGCGCCTTTTGGCTGCTTCATGTCATGATTTTTATATTGTTAATCAAGTGCTTGCAAATAGAAATACTGCTGAAAATGTTTCTTTTAATACAAGAAATTTTGAGGATTTCTGTAGAATTTTTGTCAAGTTGTATTATGTAATGTCTATTGAGATCAAACAGACAATGAATTTCATCGTGGTCATTGAAACCACTCTAGAAATGAAAGTGCAAAAAGTTATATGCACATTTGATGACACAGATAGAAAAAGAGTGTCAGTTAATTTAATAAAATTCACGAAATAGGAAACATGCTGCTGGCTGTCATGGTTAAAGTTATTAATTTAATATTGCCTGGGTTTTTCCTTTGATCGCGATGACATTTTTGTGAGAATACCGCGTCGACGTAGAGGTTTCGATAAATTCTCGCAAATTTCTTACAAAAATTACGGACCACGGGTTTTGCATACTTTTTTAATAGAATGAAAATAACAAACTTGCGCCCGAAGCATATATAACGAAATTACAGTGTGATAGACGGATGGCAAATATAGATAAAGCTAAAACGCGTCGCTTTTAGATATTTACTTGTTTATTTAAATAAATAGTAGAGTTGTATTGTAGCAAAGGGGGAAGTCTGTCTTTATTTAACGCTTCTCGCGTCGCGAATTAATCAGTGATGCATTTATTTTTTATGCCCGGATGATGAAAAGGTTTCGAATAATTCCGAATATACCTGCGTCAAAATTTGCTTTTCTTCCTTTAAGTAATTTCTTTGATAGCAAATAATTGTGACATTGCACAATTTGCTAAACTGTCCATATTATTCAATTCGCGCTTGTCGACTCGATATGTAACTTCAAATTTTAAGTTTGCCTTGTTAAAGTTCTTAACATTTTTTTTATTTTAAAGTTCATAAAATTTGCATCAGACTAAAACTTTTAATAAATTATTCTCCCCTTGATTTTCGTAATATTTGATACTCGTCTATTAAATTATTCGAAGGTCGGTGATCTTTCGGTCAAGTCCGCGTTTTCGGTCAAATTAATGAGATTCTGTTGCAGACGATAAAATACAATTCTTGGTATTTAGCGGAAATGAAGTGGACCATGCACATGGAAATTAAAAGACACAGGCGTCTAGAGACGCTGGGGGAATCCACAGTGTGATGAAACTTTATTAACAAATGAGTTTTTGTTACAGGAAGTACTCGCATCGAATCACATCGAAGGGCGATCGGTAGATATTTCTAGCTAATGTCTATTGTTGCAAATTGTGTGTTAAGTTTCCAGATATTCCTTCTGAGATTTTGTTACGATCGTTTGGCTACCATTTTTTAATGGTTTCTTTGTCAAAGGTTTCGATACGTTTGATTTTTGGATCAAAGTATCGTCTGTATTGTTTTCGAAGTCTGATTCATGAGATACTTGTCGTTTGACTTCCTTCATTCTGGAAGTAATACGATGTTTCTCTTCATTCTGCTTCAAGCAGAGTGCATTTTTCATTTTCTCGCCAAGACAAGCAGTCTGGCAATATGTTGCAAAGAAATCTTTGCTGTTAATTAGTCAGGCTCCTACTGAGTTTCTATTTTCTCTGAGATAGGAGGTGATAACTGTTCATTGTAATTTTCATTTAGGTAAATATTTGGAAGATTTTCAAGACTTCTACCTGAAGAAAGAAGAAGAGCGAGAATAAATTTAAGTACCCGCGATCGCAAATAGTATTTAAGTTAATTAGACCGAAAATTTTATGGAAACAGTATTTGCATATGCACAATGATTTTCACTGTGTACAAAACTGCTTCCATATTCAAGGTCAGATTGATATTGCGAAAAGATAGTCAAATCGTAATCGTAATTACTTAGACGTTAAGTCGTCCGTCGTACGTTTAGATTAAGTTTGTTCGCTAGATTAATTTGAGTCCGTCGCGAAGCCTACAATTAAGTTTTATGATATAAGGAATAAATTTCGCGTTAGTCCTTAAGCGTCGGATGCTCGTCGCATCACGGTCGGGAATCTATCTCTCCCAGTGCGAGATGGATAAGGAAAGTAAAGTAGAACAAGAAATTTCGCCTGACACATTTTCCCGTTCATTTTGTCGTTCATTCCGTCGTTCATTCAGTCGTTCATTCAGTCGTTCATTACGTCGTTCATTCCGTCGTTAAACCTGTAAAAATGATGGGAAAATGTTTCACGCGAAAGACAAAATGTGAAGGAGGATGGATGGCAATTTTTTGGGTCCCCAATCGCAGAAACCTCCACGTGGTGGGACTCGGGTCGTTGTTGCTCGCAATGACTCGAAAACTTTTATTTTATTTTATTTTTATCGCATTGAAAGCAATAACGGGCTAATTGGCTGCGAATTCCTAAAATTCTCGAATCACCTGCTATCAGTTTCCATCTTCTTGAATGTGCTTTTAGCATGATGTTTTATTCAATAGTAATGTCGAATTCGGTAACCCTGACTACCGAATGTTCGGATTCCTAGTTTTAATTACATCCAAGACCTTGCGGAACGCGTTTATAGGTTGCGACAAGTTTTTGTGACCACAGTCTGCCGGTACGATGATAGGTCACGCTCATGACCGTACTCCGCGTCACTTCAGAATCTCTCGGAGTAGTAATAACATTTTGTTCATTCTTTCCGTTCTTAACTTTTTTTTAATACTTTCTACATTAGCTTCGATGAAATCGTAGGCGGTGTATTCGCTGGTATTGCATTCATAATTTTTTCGCCATCTTTTCAAAGAAATCGCAAGTTATTTTGTCCGCTTATATCTCAGTAACGCGACATAAGGGTGTATCGTGTTTGTAGTGTTTTAAAACAGTCTGAATGTTAGCAAAAACTTGCCATAAAAACTATAGGGTTTCATTTAAATCTACATAATTTCCTACACTCTTTTTGCACTAACCAATGGTTCAAGCTTAAATTGAAGCAGCGAGGTCGCCTTGTTGGTACATAAAATTCATAATATGTGGCGCTGCTTTCATTTGAATGAAAAGGTAGGGATTTACAATAGTGTGATACAACATGCAACTTTCGAAAGTTGATTTTTACATTAGCGATATTAATGGCGTACCAGCAGATGGCGCAGTAGCTCTTTCGGAATCGACGAAAGTAACTCTAGATATAGTTATCGGTAAATTTTAATTCAGAAGCGCCTTTTTCTGTGACGCACTTTTGTAACGTTTAGTTTTTCTTTCTGTAATTATATCATTTTCCCCATTAGTATTGCGTGTATACTAATAAAAATGTCAACTAGCGAAAATTTGCGACGATCGTCGCGAATAAAGGCACGTGTTACAGGTAAAAATAAAAAAGTGCAGAATAGGAGTAGAGAACTGCATTACAAAGATATTTGTTTACATTTCTAATTGTAAATTTTTTAATGATATAATTATACGATAGTATTACCCGTTATATGACGATGTACAATAGAATTAAAATAATGAATTAACCTAAGCGTACATAAAGTATTACTGCTCTGAAGCAATGTGCAGCAGTAAACAGCAATAATTTATGTTTTAGAACTAAAGGATGAAAATGAATTATCCGACGAAGATGAGGAATCTATGAATGATATAATAAAGTCCATAAACAGTGTAGAATTTGAGAGTATCAAGGAGAATGTACAAAAGCCAATTGGTAATTTTACAATGCTTCACGTAGTTTAGATATATTTTGCTGGTCCTTTAACAGAATGTGTATGGTATTTTTATAGAATTATTTACCGATGATGATGTCAGTGGTAAAAAATTATTTGCATTTGCAACTCCTTATAAAAAGGATGCTATGACAAAAAGAGCAAGTTTATGCCACAAACCTACTAATTCAAAAATGCCATCAGTTCTTCCTACCGCAGCAGTTGTCCTTGAAAAAATTGATTCAAATCGTACCAAAGTAAAGAGATCGAATACAGATGATAGAAGGAACTATAGTAAAGGTATGATGTACGTTTGTAAACATATTTATTATAGATATTTAAATGTAATTTACTTTTAAATGATCAGTCAATGAAACTTCAAGAAGACATGCACGAGATTTAGTATCAAGCGAAAGCGAAAGTGTAACAGAATCTAGTGATTATAGCCCCTCTGAGGATGACAGCGACGATGATAGTAGTCAAAGCGAAAACAATGAGTCGGTAGCTAATGAAAGTTTTCAATTGAAGTCAAAAGCTATAAAGCAAAAATATATACCGCAAATTAAAGTGTCAAATAGTCCAAGAAGACAGGGAGGAAAAAATAAACCTATTATTTATAAAGATTTTGTAAGTATAAAATAATTAGAGCAAATATGACTACATGCTTTAAATGTTGGTATATCGTTCTATATATTTTCATAGCACATGCAAGCTAACGAATATTTTGAGACACAAGGGGAAAAAGCAATTACATCGGATCGTACGCTAGAATGTCTTCGTAATTCTCGTTTGACCAAGGAAAAGTTAGAAGAATTGTTACTGAATCAGAATCATGTGTCAACACGGCACAAAAAAGATATTTATGCATTAAATGAAAATCACACAGCATTGTTTCCAATGTGGTATTTTATTATGCAGTGTGTACTTATAAACTATACAATTATCACTGAATTTTCCCTACAAATCGAAATAACAATGTTTCCTTATATTTTAGAGAGGGTTATACCGTTCTACTCCATGGTTTGGGTTCGAAAAGGTGTATAATTAATGAATTTCATAAAAGTATCTCCAATCATCCGTCGTTAGTTGTGAATGGGTATTTTCCTAGTCTAGCAATAAAAGATGTAAGATACATTCGTATAATTATTATAATTTTATGGTGTAAGTTTCACTACACGGAATATTATTTCAGATATTGGATGGCATAATTGTAGATCTGTTAGGTTTAAGTTGTCCATCCAGTGCAACCGAATGCATATGCCTTATTGAAAAAGTATTAAAAGATAATCCGAAAGACACGCTCTATTTGCTAATTCATAATATCGATGGAATAATGTTACGTTCGAATAAAGCACAAGATTTGCTTTCTTGTCTGGCCGATATTCCGAATCTCCATGTTTTGGCGTCAGTTGATCATATTAATGCACCTCTTTGTAAGTTTAATATGTTATAGCTAATAATTTTTAATAATAGCATCGTGTTCAACGATTTTCCATATTTTTTCCGACTAGTGTGGGATCACATAAAACGTTCGAAATTCAATTTTTTCTGGTGGGACACAACCACGTTGCTTCCCTACCAAGAAGAGACATCTTACGAAAGTTCACTCTTAGTGCAACAAAGTGGAGCTCTTGCTTTATCGTCTCTTCATAATGTTTTCCTTTCTCTGACTTCAAATGCCAAGTCAATATACACGGTTCTCGCCAAATATCAATTGGAGAACAGTAGTGACTCGAATTTTACTGGTAATTGGAATTTTTAATATTGAATTATCGTATCGTATATTTTTCGTATTGGCAAAGTATTTATTTGTTTCGTAGGAATGGCATTCAAAGATTTGTACAGAGCTGCACGCGAAGGATTCTTTGTAAGCTCAGATTTAGCATTGAGAGCACAACTAACGGAATTTATAGATCATAAATTAGTAAAGACTAAACGTAACATCGATGGTGTCGAGTATCTTGTAATTCCATTAAGTAATGGATTATTAAAACAATTTCTCGATGAGCACGAATCATGATCCCGCTCGATAAATTTGTACCGTTAAAAATTGAAAGAACAGAGAGAAAAGACCAATTATACATATCATAGGTTCGTAAAAATTTTCCTTCATTATTTTTTGTAGAAAATAAAACTATTTAAACCACATGATATGCTCTATACAGAGTAAACGATGAAGCAATACAAATCCAATGAAATATATCCCAAGCCTTTCACATAATTCCCCCAAGTGATTCGTCATTTAACTTGCATTCCACATTAATAATTAATATTCTCGTTATTGTACTCCCTTATTTTTTAAACGCGATTAATTTTATTCTTTAAAGAAACTCCAAAACATTGACTTCGTACTGTATCCATTACTTTGCTTCAAATTATCTTTGAAGAAATAATTTCATTGCATTTTTGTATATAATCTGTACGAACTTCGGCAAGCACGCGATTATAGTATGTACAATAACGTTTACTTAACATCGAAGCCCTAATCACCGGATGAAAGTATATGTAAAAGCACAAATAGGATGTATACTTTGTGCATCACGTTGGTAACGTAAACGTAGTGTTGGTATCATTCAAAGGTAAAGCGCCTGCGGTACCTACCATTGTGCATTTTGTTACGTGGAATTATGAATACGCCGCGATAACCGGGTAGTGTGAGTAGCAGTGAGTAGTACGTCGTGACAGCGAAAAGATGTCAGATATGTCATACCGTAGGCGGAATTACGCGCTAGCAAAAAGTTAAATGAGGAAAATCTGGCCGATACGTTTGACTCTGCTGTTTGATAGGTAATCTCATCGTTGAGGATACTAGATCTTTTAATGCTTTTAAATTAGATCAACGTGCAAACTACTTATATAAAACGTGCTACTTTGTTCGTACAATGAACATATGATCGTACAATGCAGTATCGAGTCGCCGGTTTCTTACGACGTTTCATCGTGATATAACCTAATTCTTATACATGCAACTCGCAACGAGGTTATTCGATCGCGCCGGGTTCTTTTGTGTTACTTCTGGTCGCGTAAATTTTTCGAAATTCGTTAGGGAAGATTGTGATTATACGTGTACGCGAAGTATCGCGTAAATTGCAGCTCCGACTTGACATTGTAAACATGACTACTTGACCTTACAATGGCAAGTTGAACGACCTTGACTTTGACAAATATACAATGACAGAGCTTTTGTCGAGTGGGATTTAAGTTTTTTGTGGATTACATCGATAATGCGGCCGACGAAAGTGCATATTGCGTTGAAGAGTACATTAAGTGACTTGTGATTTCATGAGGTACAATGACAAATTTCATTTCTCTGGAAAACTTACAATGCTTCTTGATTGATATCTTGCGTACTTCAGGGATAAATTATCCAATTTGAGAGAATGATTATTGCTTGATAACAATAATTCATTGTATGTTAGCGCATTTAAAAGTATTAAAAGATATAATTAGGATCATCAAGTAATTGTTTACTTGTAGAAGTAATGCTTTGGTATTTTTTGCCATTTTAAAGTCTAGAGTGAATGGTAATTCATAGAATTGATTTTTTTGCAGGTAAATCACGAGTGTGTTTGCCCATTGTGTCGTGACAACAATTTTGGCACACATGTTTCGGTGAGTCAATTAACACATCACTTTTAAATTGATGATAAGATATCTTAACTCTCCGATATTGATATAGCATATCATAATATGCTATGCTTTAAGTTCTACGATCTGTAGGCCTTCATGATGACACTCTATTAAAAGTTATTGATACATATTATAATGTAAGAATTGATCTATGAAAATATTCAAGTATTTCTGCTTTAATTGAAAATTGAGTATTATATAAGAATAATACTTTCATGCATATCTATTTATATTGAATGATTTATATAACTAGGCTTATTAATGTTATAAAATTCACAGTAGCAGTTAATTAGCTGAAACTGGCAAATTTCTATGATAATTATCTATCCAGTTATAAAAGATTTTGGCATAAAATCAAAATTATTTAATATCACAAACAGAAGTTACAAAAAGAATTCATAAAAGTATCTTAGTAATAATGAGAAAGTAAGTCTTGCTATAAATCATTTCGGTTGAATAATTAACTATCTATAATATTCTTATTTAAAGGTGTTAGTTTGTTTAACAATATTTATCGAATAGAAGTATACTTCTTACATACTGTAGTTCACCAATAACTGTGTACAGTTATGTCTTTTCACGTCATAAATGTTTTTTCATGCATGCATAGCTCATTCTTCACTTTCATTTAATGCATTAATTTGAGAGACTGTTAATCATTGATATGATGAAACAGTAGAAAGAAAAGGGAAAGTAACACAATTGAAACTCTGATGAGCATTAATTTCTTATTCGTATAATAAATTAAATACGACAGTTTATTATTAAAGGAACACGAAACTGATCCATGGTCGTGTTCTTTTAAAATTATATTTTTAACTATTGAATTAATAATTTCTATGGAAAGTTAATGTTCAACCAGGTTTATTTGGTCATTTAAATTCGAGTTTGATTAATTCGAAAATTAAGCACGAGACATTTTAAAAATTTAATTTTCTAAGATATATTAGAAAGAAGGAATTTTTCGTGGGGAATTAAAACATTGAAAGATTTTAAGGTAAAATTTATAATGCAACGACCATCTTTACCGACGGTTTTACATTCTCGACTGAAGTTAGCTTGTAACTTCGCACCATCAATCGCTAGGTTACGTTGCAGTTTCTTGTTTTCTAAAGTGATCTTTTTAACGTGGTTTTACACGGTTCCCAAGATTTATTAGTTTTTGATATTTTACACTGAAACGCGACTATAGAAAACTCGTTTTATACTTCCTTAAATACTTCGTAATAGTTTGTGCAAGTGAGGGTTTAGCAACGCAACCACGAAACTTCAGTTTCCGATAATCAGCCCTAATTTAAGTAAGTACTACTCAGAATTCAAATAGTCTGTAGAATCTCCATTAACCGAAATTGAATTCTATCGATTGTTCGATTTAATTGAATATAGAATTTTAATATTTTACAAAACAAAGCTCCAAAGCATGGATCAACGATGTCGTACATTTTCTATAATATTATTCATTAAGGATGATTTATTTCGATCGCAACCGAAAGTGCAAATCTTCCATGTTTAACCTCTTTCTCCTTGAAATAGAATCACATTAAATTCCCTAGGGTATTTTCTTACGTAGTACATTTTCTATTTAAAAAAACAAGGTTTCTTCTGACTTTATTCTTTATTTCTCTCGATTTGGATCAAATTAAATCTCGATTTGGGCCGAAAAGAGGCCCCAGGGCGGGTGAAGGTTAACCTGCAAATTTGATTGAAACCCCACAGCTTTTTTTCTATTTGTAACGCAAAATGTTAATACGATATTTGACATATCGGATAGTTCAGAACGTGGCTGAATTAATTTCCGATTTTATACGTTAGCCCATCGTTTCGCGACTCGCTGTCACGTAACGACTCTCGTGCGGATTTCACTTTTGTCAAGACAAACCAATTTCACCAAGTGGTATCTCGCCATTTCTTCAGTGGTTATTACCTTTTACTTTCGTGCCATGTTACTTCACGTATACTGCACATAGAACATGGCTATTGCGACGTATTAATATTATTAGCTCTAATTTATAAAATACCACTCACGTTGAAAAGATTTTTTTTCCTTTCTCGACAATTGATGCGATTTAAATTATCGCGTTAATGAAGATACTTCGAACGGTACGATTTACCCGAGGAACTTATGTATTAGCTGCTAATTACGACAGCGATGAAATTATTCTACGTTTCGAGGTAATTAAACTTTCGTTTTACGGTTAAACGGTTCTTTATTTTATCTTTTCTAGGAAGTAGTTTTACCGTATCGCAATATACATTGGTGAAATACAAAATAAGCGATAAACGTAATTTCTTAAATATTCTAACTAGATGATGTTTTTAGACTTCGTTGCGCGCAGTTTACGATATTTATCTAGAACGAAAGGTATTTACCTTTTTTAAAAACAATAGTCATAATTGCGATTCGAAAATTCTCAAAGTCTAAACGATAGTCATACGTTAGATATTTAACATTTAACTTGTAAAATACAAATTACCGAGTCGATCGACTTTTGCGCCTCTGGATTCGTCTTTCGTCAAAGTAGTCATTTAATATATTTAAATATAATAAATTTAACGCTGGTAGGCCAAGTGTTAATTCAATTTAAGGAAATAACGAAAAAGATACGCTATCGTTGTTGCGTTTCAAGTAGAAAAATTATCATAAAATCAACGTGCTTTCAATTGTTCGAGATTCGCTGACTCACACGCGAGAAACTAAAGTCCGCTTGTGTGCGCGTAGACGCTTAACCAATTTCCGCTTATTTTACCAAAATCGAGGTCGTGGAGCCGTTAAGCGTCAAGGATCACTTACGATCATCAAGTCAAGATTCTACGTGTATGACTCATGCGTCTCTTTTATCTTTACTATGATTCCTTCCATATGCGCCATCGTATTCGTACACAACCGTGCATTTCAATAGTATCTTCACTGTTGAAATCCTTTCCCCGTGAAAATTCGAATTCACGTGTTTATATGCACACGTACAGTGTTGCATTTATCTATTCCGATAGAAATTTTCCTGCCATCGAAAGCAGTAAAACCTAAACACTGGAACAGTTAAGTCCTATAGCGTCAAAAAGAAAAGGAGGTATGGTAGATAAAGAGTTAAAGTTTCGCGCTTGCAGTCAGTGGTCCGCAGTTCAAATCTCAATTACCTTCGGGAAATTTCTTCCAATTTGTTATTTAACACTAGAACCACCAAGGCTGTCAAAATGACCGGTTTCCAATTTTTTCTAAAAATTCCCGAAATTGATAGGGGAGCCATACAGTACATATTTCACTTGTATTTTATAAAACTTAAATGACTTAATTGATCATCTTTTTCACCTTGTAAATTTCTCTTTTTCCAAAGTACTTATTCGGTATGTTTAAATATAACAGATATAAAGCCGGTGTAGTTCTAGTGTTAACACTAGATTTACCATACCAGTCAAAATGACTGGTACACAATTTTTTCCAAAAATTCTCCAAATTTATATGACAGTCATAGAATAGATATTCTACGTCCATCTTATAAAACATAAATTGCCGAATCGATCAAGTTTTCCACCTCTTAATTCCCCTTTTTTCAAAATACTTATTTAATATTTTTAAATGTGATAGATTTAACGCCGGTAGTTCTAGTGTTAATGCAGCATTACCTCGGTGGTCCAGAACCGACCTGAACATTAGGCGAAATGACTGTACCATCGAAGTCGCAAAAATATAAAAGCAAAGGCAAACAATCATCCCTCGCACGCTTCTTCCTCAACGCGCGTAGCACAGAAATCGTCTTACGCATAAGCTCCAACGAAATTTTGCGGTAGAGGACTCGTAATTGATCGGTCTCTTCCATAGAACTTTCCCGGTGTTACCGAACCCATGGGCTTCGTGTGCATTTATCCAGTGCGTCGGTTTGCGGTGGAAGTGGAAACTCTAACCCCACTATGGCATATTAAATATCCCCGAGACGGGAGAGACGACCGGGGGTGCTCGAGGGTGAATGCACAACTTCGCCAGACCGGTCGTCTTTACCCGGCAATTCCTGCAGATTTCGCCTCGACGTTGGAATAGGGGACCGCCCTCGAAAAAGGAAGGGAAAAAAAAACCATCCACGTATTTCGTGATTTTCCTCTTCAGCCGTTATGCTTCGCTTCCATGCCTCTCCTTCCGCGTTGCACCGAGAACCTTAACTGCAAACGTTGACGCTGCGAATGCGTTCTTTTTCTGCGTTTAACCCCTTTGCCTCGTCGTTCTCATCGACGAATGGCAGAGTTGGCTGTTTAAAGTCTGCGGGACGGATGAAAGTGGAGATTGGATGTTGCGATTTAAGGAGGGCAATGTTTGTTTGCTTTTAATTGCCTTGAAATGTTTGTGAAGTCCATTTTTCTAGTGTTTCGTGTACTTCAGTTTTAATTGGATTATACTTCGAATTTTCTTCGTCGGAGTAATTAAATTTACGTTATGTAGAACGAAGTTACTGGAATGAAGTTTTTAGAGGTGGTTCTGCACCCGTTTGAAACTTTAGGTGCTGGGTGAAATGACGGTAGCAATTGGGGATGGAAAGTATAAAGTAAAATGCGAAGTTAGGGTTGTTTTTGATGTTGAACCTCTTGTGGTGGATTGATTACCGTCGAGCTATTAATTATCATGACTGCTAGAAAAATTGTAAGTCGGGCCACGTGTCTGACACGAGGGTTGCAACGATGGGGATAGGATCTCCCGTTTCCAATTAGTAGACCAATTCCCAACATCCGCGTTCCTGCCACTAGAAACTATTTTTCAACGATGCGCCATTACCTCGGAAACCATTAAAAATTGTAGATTGGCAAAATGACCGATGTCGAAAATGAAAAAGGCCCAAACAAAGGCAATCTCTCTGGCAAAAGTAATTCGATCCTCGCATGGTTACGTGCAGTCAGGATAAACCTCGTGCAAAGGTTCAAGTATCATTTTCACCGGCCATGTTGAGCGTGCATTTAAAGCGGAACACGTGGAACCTCCTCGAAATTGAATTACAAAAGGAAACAACGAAAGCATTGTTCCTATTTCCTTGAACACGCCCCTTCCGAAAGTTCTCCCCGCCTTTTTGCATTTCACGCTTTACGGACTTCGTGAAATTCGCTCTCCGAGAGTGGCAGGACTTTTCTGCCGGCGTTCTCCAACGATATGCGATGTTTGGAGAAACTGTTTAGCGATTAAATATCCTTTCTTTCACGGGCTCCATTCGTTTGCGAAGATGGTGCCGAGTTGCCCAGCACTTTGGCGACATCGTCGGATTATGAAACGTCCTGTACACGCCACTTTCACTATCGCGGCCAAGTTTCATAACTGTTATTATCGAGGTCATACGTAGGTTGGAGAAAAGACGGGAGAGAGAGGCGGAGAAAAGGGCCTGGCACGTCTGCTGCCAATAATTGTCGTCGGTTGCCGATGAAGGTTTAATTGAAATATCTCCGAGAGTCGGGTCTTTTCTTCGAATTATTTGCAATTAAGGTCTGTAAGGTCTTATTTGAATCGTATTTGGAATAAGGTCTGCGCATTTAGAGAGGAATAACTTCAGTGGCAGAGATAACTGTCGGTGAAGTTATCTTGCGGATGTTGAGGTTGAAAATTGGAAGTATAATATGGGAACAATTTGTGGGGGTAATAATTCCTCTTTATCTTGACGAATCGAATGGAGTATAAGCAGAACTTGCGAAGTAGTGAAAGAAGTGTTGGAATGAAAGTATATGGAAGTTATTTTGAAGTTTGGGGAAACGGTGAGAAATATGGTCGTCATAATTGACCCTAGAATTCTTTAATACGCTACAAAGCGACAGTCCTTAGAAAGGACCGATAGTTTCTCCTCCAGGTGTTCCATTCGCAACGGCATCCTTGAAAGACCGCCTCTACGGATGATCCTTTGTCCCACGAACTTAACGCTAAGAATTCTCCTGGAAAAAGGATCTCCCACGATTTCTCGTCAAGTCTATCCAAGTCTCTCCATTCGTTCAATTAAAATCAAATGAAATTAAATGGAAATCTCCAACGTGTCCCTGTCGAAAGTCAAAGCCAATGAAATTTCCCGCCCCTCGATGAAATACTCGACGAAAACCACACGTCGTATCGCGAGACAGGGCAGCTGAAATTCAAACCAACGAATAACGCATTCGCGTCAATGTTACAGAAAATAATAGCGAATAACGCAACCCGATGGTTTGTCAGTTGCATTGACACACATGTTACGTGCATCCCAGCGTGGCTGATGCGGTTTTCTGTGCGACCCACGGCACGCACTCGCGCTGCCTCTCGACGCACTAATACGCGCGCGTTCGTATACATTGATAAACGCGCGCGTGCGAGCGCGTGCGCGCATGCTGACGTATATATGCGCGTGTACTTCTATCCATACGTGTCGCGGGTGATGATACAAAAACGTGTATATACGCGCGCGTATGCGTAGACATTCGAAGGTGCGTGTACTTACGCGTATGCCGACGTATATATACGCGTGTACTTCTATACATGCGTGTCGCGGGTGATGATGCAAAAACGTGTATATACGCGCGCGCGTGTGTGTACGTAACGTGTATTCCGCGCGTATATATGCGCGCGTAACGTGCAGGCAAACGTATATATACGCGCGTAACGTGCAGGCAGACGTACATGCTGCACGTGTATTTCTACGCACAGGTGTCGCGTGTAATGATTACGCAAACGTATATGTACGCGCGCTGGTCTCGTAAGAGCGTGTGCGCGGGTATACGTACACGCAGACGTATATATTCGTGCGCGTAACATGCACGCACACGAACGCCGACGCGGAGGGTTACGCACACACCTCGCCGAGGCTGTAACATAATTTTCTGGTGTTTGCACGTGTCAGGGCTGCTGCGCGGCGAGTGCTACTTTAGTTTTACCTTGCATCGCGATCGTACCTCGGTAAAATGTTACAGCTTTCTTGCAAAGAACGACAGTTAAAAGCGTACGCGCAATCAGCGATAAAAGTGTTCCACGACGGGCGGAACTTTCGCGTTTGGCGGGCAGAGAGCGAATACCGGGCGGTCGAATTGAGGTATTGTCTTGTCGTGAGATTACGAGCTCGTTAACGTGATTAATAAGCTAGGCTGTGGCTTACCGATGAAACGACACGTATGAGCACTTAATCGTACGGTTTCGACGTTATCGCGCATTGTCTTGGGCATTGATAATTGCTCGAGGTGTAGCCGTCGAGTAACATCGAGGAAGAGTAACACCGTTGAAAGTCACTTCGATCGTTTTCCTCGTGTCGATGGTCATTCCGTTGCTCAATTGATCGTAAATATCGTAGATTGAATTTACTGTATTTGGTAGGATAAATTGTGCAGAGTGTAGGCTGTCTGTTGGGATGAATTATGACGGAGATGTTTATGTATTGCACGGTTTACAGTTCAGCCGAGATAGAAAATTTATTAATTGCACCGTGAGGTGAGTAACGTAATGCGCACGCAATTATTTAGTGGAATAAAGGGTGTAGAGGTGGAATGGAAAGTATATAAATCGTATCGTGTAATAGATAACGCACGTTTATATCCGGAGATATAACATTTTTTTATCAAACCGCAGAGGAATTTTACGTGAAACGATTGTAAGTTTCCAGAATAGTGAATCATCGTTTCACGTTGTTAACGTTTTTCCAACCGTTGGTACTTGAGTCGCTCAGAAGCCAATGCGGTTATGTTCATTTATAGACAAAAATCTAAAAATGTCCAAAAAATGGACTTAACCACATTGGCTTCTGAGCGACTCACTCGACGGTCGTTTAGTTCGAGAGTCCTTAATTTCAAGGATCTTTCATTGTCGTCGGAAAACGCTGGTTCGCGCCTTTGAAAACTTAATTGGAAAAGTTTTCGTGCCTTCGAATCCATCTGTATTTTCCACGCGGGCATAGAGCCTCGGAAATTGCACAATTTTTCATGCAAAAAATCGCCGGAGGTTTGTCTTTCGTGCTCGATGGTAATTTGAAACAGGAAGATTCGGAGGGTTCTTCCCCCTTTTAAGAGAAACGCGGCGGCTTATCGTGCTTTGCTTTTCAAATGGCTCGTCATTCGTCGCCTTTTCCCTCGTTTCTCTCTGCCGTCGACGAATCCCCCGTCCTTATTTTTACAATCGATCGTAGGATACTACGCGGTGGTTTTACAATTATCGCGAAACCTCCGATAACTCTCGTCGACCTCGCAATACTCGAGCGTTCAATTGACGGAAGTTCAATTACACGAAGCGTTATCGCCCTGAGTAATTTCCAATCTTTCGAGTGCCCCGAAATTACGGAGGATCGGGAAAGAAGGAGGTGGAAATCGATTAGCATTCGCGCGAAGTGAATTTAATTCATTCTTTTCAAAAGGAACTGTCCCTTTTTCTTTCCCTCCCTCCTTTTCTTTTTCTTCGCTCTCTTCGAACCTTCCTCTATCGCTTTATCTCCATTGCCGCCTTCGTCGTCTAACGATGTCATATTTTTACGCTCGAGAGATCCTTTACAAGGCGTTTTTCACCCATTAAATCCTCGACGAGAGCGTCAGCTGCAACGGAATTCGCATCGATGCAAACGAGCACGCCTCTTTGAGGCCATCGGGGGAAAAAACTACCTGCGCCTGTTTCTGTTAAACTCTTCTATTTATTATCCTTTTCGGTTCACCAATATTTGCCATCGAAATCAACAATATTCGACGCTGCCCCGATCATCGTGCAAAAGCATAATATTTGCCCGCTTGACTTTTTGTCGAAGCTGATCGCCGTAAAGCAAATATTAAACGATACACCCGATGAAATCCCATTTTTCATCGTCAACCACGCGAACGTTCTTTCCACGATTCTCGACGTATCGGAAGTCAAATCGCGCCGAGACTTCTACGTTGTTACGAGAGCCATGGGCAATCTCGTTGAATCTAATAACTTCTCCGTCTCACGAAAACAACGAGTCCGGACTTGGTGGTTCACGGCAATTTTCTCCACTTTCACTCCTAGCAGCCGTTATACCACTCTGATTTCATTTCCTCGCGCTACGGTTCCCCTCTCCGGCCTGTATCGAGCCGTGCGAATAATAATGTTAATAAGAGGAGGAAACATCATTGGTATTCGGTTAATCAATTGCAACGGGGTGTAGAGTAGACCCGGACGAGAAGGAGCCTCGAGGTCGACGAGGTTGGGGTTGCTGTACGTGCATTGCGCAAGAGCATTCACCCCGCTCAATACTCAACGACGGCACACCGAGAGAACGGGCTGCCTCGTTGAGGTGCGAGTGAAAAACCGTATGCTGGGTGAGAGAAAGAGAGAGCGAGAGAGAGAGAGAGAAATGGCGAGAAGGGTGCGCGAGAGAGAGAAACGGCGAAAAGGGTGTGAGAGAGAGAGAGAGAAGGGCGAGAGAGATAGAAATGGCGAGAAGGGTGCGCGAGAGAGAGAAACGGCGAAAAGGGTGTGAGGGGGAGAGAGAGAGAGAGAGAGAGAGAGAGAGAGAAATGGCGAGAAGGGTGCGAGAGATATAGCGAGGAGAGACAAAGAGAGGAGTAGCGAGAAGGGAGGGAGAGAGAAACAGAGAAATATGCAGAAGCGAGAAAGAGAAAAGTAGAGAGAAGGAGAAACTAGAGAGGTGAGAGAACTAGAGAGAAGAAAGGGAGAGAAACAGAGAGAGAAGAGAGGACGATGAAGAGAGCAAAGGGAAAGGGAGAGAAACAGAGTGAGAAGAGAGGGTGACGAAGAGAGCAAAGGAAAAGGGAGGAACAGAGACGAAGCAAAAGCAGCTAGCCAGCCACCCCCAAAATGGGTTACCTACCTTTACCCACTTTGTGTACGATGAACCCCGCCTTTGACAGTGCTGCCGTGGATCTTTTGTATTCCCCCTTCGTATATGCGCGTATAGCCGAGCTTTCCGGAATTTTGCCACGGGTAAGACTCGAATTATAATCCTCGATCGCTTACACCTCGCTCCTCTTCTCCCGTGTGAAACGAGGAAAGAGGCAAAAGTACGAGAAAGAGAGAGAGCAAAAACGACATTGCGTCAGGTCTCCATTGGAAATGTCATTGAGGAGCAACAGATGTTACATTCTTACGGTGTATAATCATTTTCCTTCCACCTGACAATAAAAACATCTGCCCTCGCCGTTGATTTTCACGTTGTTTCGACGGATGTTTGTGTAAACGTTGCTTTATCGAGAATCGTGTTTATGGTTGGAGTGTTCGTGGAATTTCTGGAGTTACGAGGGACTTTGTAGCACGGTGTTGGGTTTGATTACATTTGGGATGGTTCCGTTGGTCTTTCGGATCCCTTGGGAGGTGCGTTGTTAATCTTTTGGGGGTGGAAGTTGTTGTGTTTCCCTTTTTTAGCTTTTTCTCGGTGCTTTGAGATCGGCTTGGGAAATTTCTGTATTTTCTGCGGCAGAGTAGTTTTTCTTGGTTGAAGGTAATTCCAATGACTGATAGTATTTCGGTGATTTAGGAGTAAAAGTTTCCTGTGACAACTAAATTTGAATCTATGTTTTCGAATTAACCTCAGATCTTCTAATCGAACAATTACTTTGCTTAAATAAATATCCCGCAGTTGTCACAACTCTCAACTGTTAGTAAATATTCGACGACAAATAATTCCCCAAAATCTCAAATACTTCAGAAGAAAAAGAAAGGAATAAATTACACCCTACAGGGTCTTTCACAAATAGACAAATTTCAATATCCATAAACTACGTTCAATCCAAAAACTCTCGCATCAAATCTTCTCGTTTGTTCATTTTCCATTTTTTTTAATTCAACTGCTATGATTTAATTTGGGAAAAATTTCTCAGAGGTGACAACGGAAAATTTGAAAGTCGAGCCCCGATCATAAGTCCCAGTCTTTATCAATATATCCACATTGCCTCTTCCCTAATCTTCTCGTATTTCCAACGCACACAGTCCAAACACGTAGCCAGAGTTTTTTCGTATTTTTGACCCAAATAACCGGAAACAAGGCCAGAGATCCGCCGTTATCAGTGGTCCCTAACCAACGTGGACTGGCATTTGGCCGATCGCGAGGGAAAGTGAGCGAACTCTCTCGGCAACGTGCTCCTCGTTTGCGAGCTCTGTCTGTCGTATTGCGAAAAAAAAAGAAGAAGAAGAAAAGGTCTAACCGGCTTTCTACGAGGTGGCAAACGCTGCCACGAACGTGAGAGAGTATTAAACTGCCGCTCTAGTGATCCTTGCTTAACGGCTGCCACGGAATCGTGTTTTTCCGAACGTTAGAAGGAGAGCGAACGAGAGAATCGACGAGATATCGAGGAAATGCTCGATGGAAAGTGTCGAACGACTGAATCGTTGCGAGACACGATTCGTGGGCTTTGATTCAGCTAATTTAATTTATCAGTCCGAGACTCTGGCTTGGATTGTTGGCAAATCTGCAGACAATTGAGAGGTTGCGCAAAGAGAAATTTAATTGGTATTATAATCGAAAGTCTCGCTGATTTCCTGGATGACAAAAACTATTGGTCGAAGATCGTTTAACTCCTCGGAGGCTGCTCTGTGGAATTAATGGCAAATTATAAGGCAGTTGTGTCTACAAAGTTCTAAATAATTGAGTCGAAATGTCTTCTAAATAAATGTTTATTTATATAAGTAAGCTGAGCTTTATAAACTATAAATAGATCTGCCGATCCCGTGAAAATTATATACGATTTCATTTACTAGCTCTGCAAATGCACCCATCTCATTGAATATACATTTGACGACTAAGATTTCCCATCTTCCGGATAAATAATCGTTTGCCAAAAAATATTTAATAACAGTAGCCTATATATTAATTTATTTTATATTAAGGGGACTGTGAGCAATCTAAAAAATTCTGTGTAAATCGTCACGCAGGAAAATCTAAAAAAGTTTGAGAGCCACTGATCTACAGTGATATCCATCTGAGACTCGGTCGAGTGCACTTGTACCGAGTAGATTTTTAAAGTGGACTTTTTCCAAAACGACGTCTCAATTGACAAACTTTTATTCTACATTTTCAACTTATTTTTCCACTCAGCCTCTAAAACAACTGTGAATCAGGTTTGAATCAGCTCAGACTGATATTAGAATCAGCCTTTATCCGATTATACCAGCAGTTAGACGAAACCCTGTTGAACCGATCGCAATGAAGGACCAAAGATTCTCCTTTTCGCTCGTCCATTTGTACAACGAGAAGTTTCTCTCGAACAAAGTCGGATAACCGAGCTCACCTCGTATTTGGGTTATCATCGTCGGTGCCGAGGCTTTCTAGCTTTCTATGCTTATGCCAAGGATGTCCACATTACGAAGGATCCCCCACGCATATTTAGTCTCACGTGTTAGATCGGCCATTATGTATCAGCCACAAATCCTTCGTGGCTCTTTTATCCTCTCGCGCCGAGTTACATTAATCTTTTCCCGCGTTGCCTGTCGGCTCATGTTGATTCTTTCTTTTTTTTTTGCAATCTAATAAAAAGTGGCTTTGAGAAGTCAATGGAATGTTCGTTAGTTTCGATTGTACGCTCGAGATGGTTCTTCGCCGTTGTTTGACGGTGATTCGATAGGAGACGTTGGATTATCGATGATTTTCGGTGTAATTGATTTTATGGGAAATTGGTAAATTGGAAATTTCATATTCTGTATTAATCCTTTGCGGACGGAGACATTTTTCAGTGTTGAGAGATAGACATTCATTTTGCGATGCAAAAGCACCTTTTTATCAGGAAGTTATACTGTTAATCTATGTACATTGTTAATTATTACTTGTTTAATCATATTTCACCGGTTTTATTTCAATTTTTCAACTCTGACTGTATATACGAGCGGCTATAAATTATAATTAAATTCTTTCTCGGGCCTCAAAGGGTTAAACCCTGGGCCTACGGCTTCTTTTGTCATTGCCTTTCCAAGGATTCGGAGTTGAATTGCTAAAGTAAAAATTGGTCAGTGATTTTTGAGGTATCGTATATTTTAATATAATATTAACATTGTCGGAATAATTTTATCGGGTCGCGTCTCACTGATATTTTCAAATTTATAGGGTTTATGAATTTTTGAAATTTTCTATTCCATTTACCGCACTGTGAGTGTCGCACGTTATTTTAGGCTAAAGGGTTGATGAGTAAGAGTTTCAGGGGTGAAGAGGGGAGGAAAAGAAGTTGGAATTTTTCTTTTTAGATATTTAATTGGGAAATTGACTCTCGCTGAGCGGAAAAGGGAAGAAAATGAGCTTGAGATTTGTGACAGTTATTATATTGGAAAATTGGGGGGACAGGATTGCGCAAAATTATTTTTATGTCTGTTTTAGTCTAAGGTATGGAATGTAAGAGAAATTGGTGGTAGATTTTTATTTCTGTAATTTAATCCTTAATTAAAGGAGTCGAACGAAATCGTAAAGCAGAAAGTGAAACCTTGGATGAGAATTCTTTGGTAGGAACTTTTTCCAAGGTTTCTTCTGCCATTTCCTAATTCACTGGGAAGTTAAAAATACATCGTACTTCGCCAGCTTTGAACTGTCGCGAATAATTTCAGTCGCACTTGTTGTTCGTTACAGAAACACCGTCGCTCGGGAATATTTCTAGGTTTGTGTGTTGCGTGCAAATATTACTTTCGCAAATGCGGCCTGAAACGGCGAGATATTTGCGCGTCTCGCTAAACACACGATACCTAAGATAACGATTGCTCTTAATTAACGAACGACACAGATTGATTTTTTTCCCCAACCATCCGGTGCCTGGTGAGCATTAAGTTATCTCTATGCAAAACGTACTTCTTATCTATCGTGGTTTACGAGCGCTGCCACAGATAACCTTAATTCAATCAGCGAATAACTTTGAAAAAAAAGGAAGAAGAACACAAAGAAAAACGACGAGACGAATTCGCCGGGGACGAATACAATGATACAGATTTCGATCGGAGCTTTTGCTCTGTAAAGATGCCATTTTAACACATTGGAGACGGTACGTGATGCAAAAGCATGTAGCCTGAATTCCCGCATACTTTGTTGCAATTATAGAATAACACTGAATAATAATATATAACACTGAATTGAATATAACGGTTCTTTATTATTCTAATTCAAACCAAGTCTATTCCTTGGCAGTAAAGCTGGAATTAATAGATTAATTAATAAATTAATTATCATTCTAATTCTTTAATCTTTATTACTGTTTATTATTCTATAATGCACACACTTTCATCACATGTTTGTTTCTGACAACAATTCCAAGTTGTAATGTTTTATTTAATTATAATTGCAGTTTTTATGCGATGTTGCTTGAAATTTAAAATAACGTGAATTATCGTCAGTCGTTTCTAAGGGTTGAAAAATAAGAAACGTGAATTCATGTCATCCGTCTTCAATGTGTTAACAGAAAAGGTTTCACTTTGATAAGAAAATGGTGAATCTGGCGAAATACGAATGAGATTGAGAGTTTCGAGTATGTCGAATTGATCCTCGATAGATCCGCTGTTAAAAAGAATAAAAGCAATTTAACGTTTTCCCGTATCGCGGCGATGTAAAAAGCGATTTTCCCAAGTGACGACAGCTCCCCGAAGGATTACGCGTTTTAGGTATTTCCAGCATAATTGCGCAGAACCGTGCAATGACGACTGCACGCGATTACGTGTAACGCACATTCCAATTCGTAGTAGCAAATGTTCCGATCTGAAATTGCATCGGGCGCGTCCTCTCTTCCGAGACGCCGAGGTCATCGTGATTCAATTCTCCTACGCTCCAACAAACGCGTATGACTTTCTGTACGTAGTTTGCCAGCAAATATTTCATTTAAAGTAGATTCAGGAAACGTTAACACCTTCCAAGACCATCGAGGTAAAAAAATCCGTGGTACCATCGAATTATTTTCACGTTGCTTGCATTTTACGGTATGCGATACCGCGGAAAACACTGAGAAATCTCTGTTTCAATAATTTAACGCTTCTGTGGTATCGCAAGAATGGAATTATGTCGTAGGGTGTGTTAAATCCGTGGTTAAAACTAGCGCTTGAAAATCTTATTCGAATTTCTTCCGTTATCTTTCGAGCCATCGGAATAATAATTCAAACGACAAAAGCATACCGTAGCCTCGGATACAAAGAAAGTCTTATTCGTCGTTCCCATGGCCGTACGTTCGACGAAGAAAGTTCGAGAGCACTTTAATCAGTCGGGTAGCAAGGAAAGCGGAAAAGAAAGTTTCCATTATTGCAGCGAAAAGGGACCGAAGTACCGCCAAGGGAAAAGATCCCTGGCAGGATCTTGTTTTTCGTCCTGCGAGCAGGTAGACGATCTTGGAACACCGTACGACCTTTCCGTCGAAGGTACTTTTATGGTCCCCCCTCAAATACTACACCATGGACTAATCTTAACTTAATGCCAACGTTCGACACTGTATATACTCCAACTCGACAAGTGGAGAACGCTTTAAACGATTTTACGATCGATACGTTTTCCGGTGGTCGTTGTTTCACGCTGTGACTAATGCCATTAACATTTCATGGTATTAACACTGGAACTTCCGACTTTATATCCATTGTGTTTAATTGTAGCGAGTAAGTACTTTGAGGAAGAGGAATAAAGAAGCGAACAAGATAATTTAGAAGATAGAAGTCATTTTTGTTTTATGAGATAGTCCTGGAAGTGTATGGCTCCCCTAGCAATTTGAGAAATTTCTCGAAAAAATTGGGAGTCGATCATTTTTATCGCCCTGGTAGTTTTAGAGTATTAACGGTAGAACTGTCGGCGTTGAATTTGTTACATTGAAATGTAATAGATAAGTGCTTTGGCGAAAGAGGATTCAAGTGGCGAAAATATAATTTATTAAGTAATTTACGTTTTACAAGATAAATATGGAATATTTACTGTATGCCTTGCCGTTCTAACCGGCGTGGTAGATTTAACCCTTTGAGGACTACTGACGCATATATGCGGGCTATACACGAATTGAATTGAAAAATTAAAATATAACCGTTGAAATATTATTCTGCAAATAGTAATGTATAATTCAGATACATTAACAATCGAACTTTCTAATAAAAAAATAGTTTTTCATCGACAAATAAATGAGTATCTCTTAACGCTCAAAAAAGTGTCCGTCCGCAAAGGGTTAACGTTAAGATGTACAGTTAATCGAGGAATTTAATAAAGCCGCTTCTTATCCGGCGAGAGAAGGTGGCATAATCTCTCGATTCTCTTTTACATCGAAAAACACTGGGGACAGTTGTTGCACATAGACCGAGAACGGCATGGAATAATGGAGCGTTTATGTAGAACGTACGAATACGGTGCATGGATAATGGACGACGATATCACAAAGAAGGCACTGTTATACCACTGACAGAATTTGATGGAACTCGATATCAACTCGCACGTAACCTCGAAAACGGAGGCGTGCCTGTACAGCCAAGCCTGTTACGAGTAGAGGGGAGCACGTTACACATATTTGAGGTCAGGAGATATAAATAAATGCTAATATCAACAGGCGCTGGCCAGTTTGATATCCAAAGCCTCGTTTCGTTCGGCCTGCACGCAGCTGGCCTTTCTGTACACCTCTATCGAGCACAGGTCACCATCCAATTCAGATAACGAACGATAGGAAACGTTTCGTCTAGGATTTATGGAACTACGGTGAACGCGTTTAATACGATCGATCCTCGTCCCTCTTTTCACATCGGTGCAACGTTCTGCATCCGTTGCGTTTATGATTGCGGAGATGTCGACCGATGGAGAAGTGACAAATTGGATTCATGGTCTGGAGAATTCGAGATGCTTTATGACGATGCTCGGTAATAGGGGATATAAGCTTCTTTTGATACTCTTCTGTTCATTTTGCATTTTTTGGAATTCAACTACTATTATTATTTTGTCTCTGATGCATTGAATAATGATTTGGGAAAAATTTGTCAGGGTGACGAAGATAAATTTGAAACTGGAGCCGCGATCATAAGTCTCAGTCTTTACCTCCATGTCTACCATAGCCTTTTGCCTAATCTTCTCGTTTGTTCATTTTGCATTTTTTTGAATTCAACTGCTATTATTATTTTGTCTCTGGTGCATTAAATAATGATTTCGTGACTATCCCCGCGATGATTCAGAATTGAATAGCTAAAATAAAAATTGATCAGTGATTCTTGATACATCGTATAATTTAACGTAATACCAACATCGTAGAAATAATTGTATAGTGTCGCGTCTCAATGTTGTTTGCAATTTTATAGGTCTTACGAAACTTGAAAATTTTCTATTCCATTTAACTCACCTCGAGTGTTACACGTTATTGTGGGCTAAGGGGTTAATAAGGGAATATAAGCTTGTTTTGATTCTTGTCGGAGAGGAAGATACTGGTTTTTTTTATCTTTTCGGCGTCAAAGAGTCGACTGAAGAAGGATTGGATGCAACTTTTATACTTGTTCCGCCGGAGAGCTACGGTTTTAGATGAATTTCCAACTATAATTATTACGTAAAATCTCTTAGAGGTCTTCTTCCTCTCCCGTTTCTTCTTTCGTGTCCTACCACTTCATCTCCCGTAACTATTACACCTAGGACCCACCTCTTTGGACTGTTAGACTTTGGACTTATAGTTTTTCAAGCCATCAAGGTCACGATATACATATCAGCTGGACAAAATGTGCCAGAAACGATACAGAAGTTGAAATAATTCGATCCGTAATCAAAGTTCTTCCGGAGATGCTACCGGTACTGGTGTATCACACCTGCAATGTCGGTCGTACGATGTATCGGGAGCCCACATACTCACTCGGCAGAGAATTACATACAGGCGTATGTGCGACGACTTATCTACGTAACCTACTTCACTTGTAACTGTTTGCGAGAACACTTCCTCATTACACGTGAACGCGCCCACAGTTTTTTTATCGATTGGGCCTCCTGCCTCGATGCGACGATATTTTATCTTTGGCCCGAGCTCTTTCGTCCCGTTTCGTTCCTTGCTTATCCATACGGTGCTCCTTCTTTACTGGCGTTTCAATTTACGTCGACAAGGGTAACGCGACTTAATCGATTCGTGTTGCCAACGCGGAAAAGGCTGCGTATTTGCATCTCGATGCGAACGAATGCACGTGGGATTGCGACGATTGTGGTCCAGGATTTTTCGGTGGTTGTTGCGAGTCAAACCTCGGTGGAGTCTTTTCTGGGATTTTTTGGACTTTGAGGGGTATGAAGGTGAGGATTTATTGGTTTAGGTGGGTTCCTACTCGCTGAAATTATCATATATTAACCCTTTGCACTCCTTGATTTTTTGTTACCTACCAACAGCTTCTTAATTAGCTTGCAAAATATATAAAGTAAGGGGGCTTTAGTAATTATTATTACTATCATTTTAGAAATTGCGTTGTGTAAAGTCGAGTCTAGCTCGACACTAAAGTTGGCATAAGAAATGTAATGTTGAGCCACACTCGACATAGGAGTGCTAAGGGTTGAAAGTATCATCTAAAAAATCACGTTAACGGTATCACGGGTGTAATTTCACCCCAGCAAATGAATTTTATTTTAAATAACCCGCCTAAGATGGTGTGGGCTTATCGGTTGAGATCTGCCATTTTAGATGGGTCCCGAATCACTAAAGTAATGATATATGAGGTAATAAATTGTGAAAAATTTGTCAGAGCTTATGGGGCCCACTGATAAAGAATGAGAGTTTGTATCTTCTTACTCACCATAGACTCTAAAGTGATACGGTTCTTTCGCCTAGAATCTACTGTTTCAGGTGGTTTCCGAATCACTGAGTCGTAAAGGGCGCAGTCGATGATTGATAAAATAAATCGGGAATTTTCCAATCGTTCACCGGTGCATCTTATGAATTCGTGAGACATAGATCGGTGAAGCGAAACGGAGGAAAGGAGTGCAATCGATGCAAGAAGCGCATCGCTGTCCTTTACGTGTTCTCTTCGGTGCGTGTTTTGCGAGACCTTGCGCGGTTGGTACAGCGTTTGACTCGATCGATCTGTTGTTTTGTCCCTGACCTAAGCGTATGCCTAAGTTTCATTTCAAGCAAATTTCTGCCTCTAATGTCACGCCTTACCAGGAATTCTTGATTAGCGATGTCTTTGAGGACTGAACGCTCAGAAAATTGGAGCAGGAACAAAGCTCTTTTCGATATTGCGGCTTTGTAATTCTTATCGCATTAGTGCACTAGGATTTTACTTATTTCTTGTTGCATTGGTCCACTAAGATTTTATTAATTTCTTATTGCATTTGTCCAGTAGGATTTTACTAATTTCTTATTGCATTGGTTTACTAAGGCTTTATTAATTTCTTATTGCATTGGTCCACTAGGATTTTGTTAATTTCTTATTGCATTGGTTGACTAGGATTTTATTCATTTCTTATTGTTTCTTGTACTTTTTGTTTTCACCACAATAAATAAATAATTACAATGAGCTTGAGGAGGTTTAACCCCCAACTGACTCCCTGGGGTCAATATTGCCAAGAAAGCTGTATAATTCAGCTAAAGTCTACTAGCAAAGAGTTAAACAAGTTTGATCGAATTGGAATGAGATTGAACAAATGCAAACGGGACGGAGAAACAATTAAGAAGAGTCTGACAAAGTTTGAAATACGACTCGTTCCCTCAAATCGCTTCGATCCGATCCAAATCGGATAGCTTCGCAGGAAATGGATCAAAGTACACCCGAGAAGGTTTGCGCGAGTAATCTTCGCTCACAGACGATTCAATTCTAGGTAGAATGAATAAGTATCGTTTAAACGAAGTTCAAGTAGATCCACTGAAGTCGATTCCTCTCGAAGTAGAAATGTCTAAAGAATTTCCCCGAAATTAAAATATCTAAAATTTGAAATCTTTAGGACAATTTTCTCTTTCTAGAAAGTAACCACCCGTTGATAGTCGAGCTAAGAAACAAGCGGGTGTTTTTCCTCTTTATTTATTAGAATAACGGTATCGACGAACTTTATGCCAACGATGCTGGCCTGGTTTCGTTGTTAAGCTGCCTTCTAGACGTACGAACTATTAATCTGTTAACCTACCTGGTTACAATCGCTGGTCTCGTATCGACCAACTCGAACGTTCACCGCGATGATCTCTGCCGGCTGACGGTTGAAACAAAATCGTTTCACCGATTTTATGGCATTTTTACGATTAAACCGTGCCTGACTGCACCAAGGGAGCCGATGGCGGGGCAAGAAACACCATGGCAATTTGTGCTTCCTTTGAGAGGAATCTTTTAATAACACTTAAACCTTTTTACCTTAACTTCTTCCTTCCTTTGGCTTTGCTAGAGGAATGGTTTGTCGGTCGACCTTCTTCTCGCACTTGCACTGCGATTGGTTTTACATCGTTTTACACTTCGTCTTATTTTCTAACAATTCAATATTGACTTTCCAAATTCTTAATGATTTTGCCGTCAGTACCTATAGTTATTGCTGTCATTTAAAAAAATGAATAATCAGCGATGGAGAACGTTGTGAAATTAATTTCATTTAGATCGCTACAAAATTGACAAAATAATTCGGACCGCAAAGGGTTAAACGGTGGTTCGGTCGGTTACATTAGGGTGTTGGTTAATAAAGTATCGTGAGAATGATAACAGTTGCTTGTAGACGAGGACGTTTTTGGATTATCCGGTTAAAGTGTCTTATCACTTGGTCGAGCGGTTTAAATGCGGATGGGTTATGAATTTCCGGGGTCCAGAAATGAACTCGAAAAAAGAGACCAATCCCACAAATTCTAGACGACCGAAATGACCGAATTTTGGGGAGAAATTTCCTAAATTGATGATGCAGTGAATATTCCACTTCTATTTTATAAAATCTAAATTGCTTTATTGATCATCTTTTCCACTTCTCTTTTTCCAAAGTACTCATTTAACCCCTTGCCGCACGGTTTCTTTTGTGACTGCCTCCGCAAAAATTCAGAATTAAATTGTTCAAATAAAAATTAATCAGCGATTCTAGATATATGCTTAATATATTTCAATACACCAAATGTAACGTTCTAGCGTTAACACTATAACTACCATGCACTGAATATTCCATAAAATATCTATCATATAAAACTCAAATGACTCAATCAACCATCCCTTTATTCCTCCTACTCCGAACCACTTATGTAATATATTTAACCGTAACAGATTTAACAGGCGTAGATCTGCCGTTAAATACACGCGTATCGATTCAACGAGGAGTCATCTTATAGCTCGCACGATTTGCATGTGTCGGGTCACGGTAATAGGTAAAAAAAAAGAGCTTTATCAGATCGTTTGGTACACGCGGCGAGAATCGCTTCTACCGGAACAAGAACGGCCCGCCGCGATGGAACGTGTACGTACGAACCGTCGACGTCTTTGTCGTCGTTTCGCAGTGGGGCGAGCGCTATCTTCATTCCGCTGTGTCCCTCCCACGGAGAGACGTTGCTCTCGATAGAACGAGAACGCAGGTGACGGGTCACCGGCAGGCTATTTACCTACTTTAACCTACCTCGCACCTACTTCACCCGTTGGCCTAAAGTGGTGCTCCGACGCCTCGTCCTTTCGTTATTCTCGTCCACGCGATCATCCTGAATCCTCGCCTCTCTGACTTTGCGCTTTTCTTACTTCCGTTGACCTATTCTACGCTGCTGGGTTTGACCCTGCTGTTCTCCCCGTTTGTACAGCGTATTCGTGCTCCTTTGGGTCATGGTGGCACGATGAACATGGGTTCGTGTTTTAAAGGTGTCGGGTAACGAATTAATCGAAGGTGCGGTGTCTTTTTTAGCGGGGTTTAGACAGAGTTAACCCTTTGAGGGCGACGGGCGCATATACGCGGCCTGAGGAAAAATCTGATTATAGTTTATCGGTGTATGTATACAAGGTCAGAGTTGAAAAATTGAAATATAACGGTTGAAATATGATTGCACAAATAGTAATTTATAATTTGTGTACATCAACAGTCTGACTTTTTGATAAAAAGGTAGTTTTTTAGCGACAAAGAAATGATTATTTCTCAATATTCAAAAAAAGTCTCCTCTTAATTTCAATTTTTTTTTAAATAGAATGTCTATTCTATTTAATCTAGAATTCTATTAAAATTTACAAAAATCAGAGAATGTAAATAAATGGACTTAGCTGCATAGGATTCTCGCGACTCAATTCCTGATACTGTGAATGGCAGGCAAATTTTGGTGTCTCATCTACCGTATCTCGAATTCATACGGTATTCCATGAAAACTAAGGAGCTTGGAAGTTTCCAGGACTTTGATTTCTACTCTTCCAAAGACAGCGTGTTATCTTCTTTCAAGTACTTTCTCATTTTTGATTATTTTTTTCCAAAATCACCTCCAATCTCCGCAACCATGGATCACTCAATCGCAGGTTTGCTTGTACAACACAGCTTTGAAAATTTCCCCAAAATATTGCACGGTACGAGCGTAGATTGAATTTCTTCCGCGCGCAAACGAGCAAAATGTATCGAAAAAGTCGTCCCCTTTGAGCGAGCACCTCGACCTGGCGCAATAATCAGCTTTAACCGGCTTCGGCGTGAAACGGATGAAATATCGACTAAATATAACCGGGGCCAGGAACCGGTGGAAAAGAGGGGCAACCAGACACGGTGGTAGCCTCGTGCCACAAATGTAGGACATCGCCTCGTCTTCGAAAAGATATACGAACAGGAGAGGGACCGATTACGTTACTGTTAATGCCGGCGATTCTCTATGGGCACGATCAAAACCCTCCTCGTTCTTCGTTTGTTCTCTTTTGCTTACCGACAATGTCGACACCCACACTCTCCTCTCGGCTTATTTACAGAGCAATTTCAACCGGCCGAGAAAGTTTCTCTGCTTCGTTTTCTTCCTCTTCGTTCTCCGCTTACTCCTTGGCTTCTCCTTCTCCCCCTACTTCTTCTCTCGTCGACGATCGCATATTGGTAGCTCGTCGTTCTAAATGAGAAACGTATAAAAGCGCAGGTAGAAACGATAGCGTTTCTTACAATTATTCCGATTTCTCTTTGTCTCGGCCATTGTATCGCCCCGAGTCGAAGTTTGGACCGTGCTTTCACCTGAGGAAAATCACTTTCGCCTCGGTGCCGGCATCGTCCTGGAATAATACCGTCGTGATTTTGCTATAAAGCCGTATCGATACCATCCCCTTCCATAGAAATCGAGTTAAACTCCGTTCGAGGTATTTCGTAGAAAATATTCTGCGTGGGAATACTTTTGCCGAAGCGAAAGAACGTACTCTCGGCGAGTGTATTTCGTACTTTCATCGCGGCGGCCTCCTGCCGCGAAGGTCCTTGAAAAATCGTCGACAATTCTGAAAACTAGTTCAATTAGAGAAAACCGCGGAAAAGGAGATATCTCTACTGGCGCATCGAGGTATGAGGGTTTCGGGGGCAACCCATCGTCGTCGGCCCGTAAAAGAGCGGGAGCTCGTGAAATCGGCGACCTTCTCTCTCGTCCAGTAGAACCTTCTCCACGATAGGCATCTCCGACTCGATGGTTACGCCCCTGGGCCACTTCACCGATATGCCATTTTGCACCAGCTGCACCGATTTTACGCTGTTTCGATCCTCCTTTTTCCATCTTCCTTCCTTCGTCTTCGGCTGCACGCCGAGCAGCAGTGAAAATGAAATTCGAGTATAAACCGGGAAGCTTCTTCCTCGATCGTTCTCTTCGTCTACTTGGTCCTTGTACTCGTTGTTTTCCTCTATTTATGGATTTAATATGAGGCCAGAGGAGAGGAGAAAATAAAGGAAATGTGAGTGACAAGATTTGCACAGCGTGATGGGAATGTGTGCAAGGAAAATCGGGGAAACGTGGTGCGATACTCCTCGGTGGTTTTGCCTGCTGACGTAGCGAGATAATCCAGTTCTCGGTCCGAAAGCACGTTAACGCGTTGCGCCAGTAAATTCTCGTCGGACTTGTTTCTCTTGTTTGCGGGTCAGAAGGGATTTAGATATCATCGGGCGAGAGATACCTCTGCGTCGAAAAAGAGCCGGATACGCGTCATAGGTCCTATCTTTATTACGATCGACTGGAACCCTGACGAAGGTACGGCGACGAGAGAAAAAAAAGGGAGAGCCGACCCGCAGGGTCAGGAATCGAAAGGACGAACGTGTAAACGACGTATCCGAATGTTCGGCTGGATGTCATCGTAGACGTATCGACGATCCTCACTGTGATTTCATCACGTTCACGAACGATACGATGGCTCGTCACCTCGACAGAGTGCTCCGTGAACTGTGTAGATACGTCGACGTTGAGAAGAGATAGAGAGGATCGTTTTTCTTTTTTTTTCTCTCTCTCTCTCTCGATACACCAGTCGGAAGACGTCCGTTCGCGGGTTATTGAAAAGCGGCTGGCCGAGACGTGGTTGCGTAGGTGAGAGAAAAAGGATTCATAGTCGCGAATCCGAAAGGTCTCCGAAAGAGTGGCTCTTGCGAGGAGCGCAGCTCGGGACGGCGACGAGTCAGACGTGCCGAGGCTATGACCGCGTTTCTTGGTGGGCTAAGTGGCACGCGCCTACCTGCCCTCTCTTGCTCTCTTCTTCGCCGCCTCCACCTCCTCTCTGTCCTCTCCCTTCCATCGCCACGTTTCCCACCTCCGATCAAATAGGCCGCACTCAATGCCGTCTCTTCTCCTCTCTTTCCTCCACTCTTCTCTCGTTCCTCCACTCTTCGCTCTTTTCTCTCTTCTCGCTTTTCTCTCCCCTTCCGCGGCTATCTCCGTCGCTCGTTTTCCCTCCTCTCCTCCGAATCGGCGTCAACGAAACGCCATCGTTCTCCGTTTCCACTGATTCTTGCTCGCGACGACTGTCGCCGCCTTTTTTCCCTCCACTTTCTTGCTAGGCACACGTGGATCTTCACTTTCCCCGTTTCGCATGCCCGGAAGTGTGAGCGCTTGAGGCCGAGCGGTGTCCTTAACGACGTTTCCCCGTGTTTCCAGCAACGGGCCACGTGCCGGTACCTCGTTCACGTGGATTTCGGTGTACCCGACCTGAAACTTCAATTGCCGGTCGTTGTAGGACGGTGAGGTGGCTTCCGAGAAGATTAGACGAACGAGACCAACGGTCGTTCTCGATTTTTATATTCGTTTTCGTGTTTCTATGCTTCTGGAAATCAGGTGAGCCCTCGAGCGTGGCGAGGGGGTGGGGGACTTGGACTTGGGCCTGCTGATTAAGAGTCAGGGCTTGGACCTTGTTACTCATGGTAGCCCTTAAGATTGTGTGGTTGTTTCGACTAGACTTACTGTTTTAGATGGGTTCCGAATCACTGAGGATACGATAGGATTAAGTGGGAATTTAGGACACATTTGGCAGAGGTCGCGGGGCCCGCTGATGGCAAGTCAGGGCCTGTACTTTGTTAGTCACCATAGCCCTTAAAGTGGTGTGGTTCTATTAGGTGAGACTTACTGTCCTAGATGGGTTCCGAATCACTGAAGTTATGATAGATTAAATGGTAAATTAGGAAAAATTTGTCAGCGGTCGTGGGGCCCACTGATCGCGATTCAGGGCCTGTACCTTCTTACTCAGCATAGCCCCTAAAGTGGTGTGGTTCTATTAGGTGAGACTTACTGTCCTAGATGGGTTCCGAATCACTGAAATTATGATAGATTAAATGGTAAATTAGGAAAAATTTGTCAGAGGTCATGGGGCCCACTGACCGCGAGTTAGAGACTGTACCTTGATAGTCACCATAGCATTTAAAGTGGTGTGGTTCTATTAGGTACTGTCATAGATGGGTTCCGAATCACTGAGGCTACGATAGATTAAATAGTAAATTAGGAAAAATTTGTCAGAGGTCGCGGGGCCCACTGACTGCGAGTTAGAGCCTGTATCTTCTTATTCAGCATAGCCCTTAAAATTATTGTGATCCTTTCGTCTAGAATTCACTATTTTAGATGGATTCCGAATCACTGAGACTACGATAGATTAAATGGTAAATTAAGAAAAATTTGTCAAAGGTCATGGGGCCCATCCATCGCGAGCCAAAGCCTGTACCTTTTTACTCACCATAGATCCCAAAGTAGTGTAGTTCTTTCGGCCGAGATCTTCTGTTTTATGTGGGTTCCAAGTCACCGAGGCTACGACGTGTTAGACAGCAAATTATGAAAAATTTATTGTTACTGGCGGAAGAACATTTAAACTCGGGCTTACCGTTCTAGGTCGTCCTCCATTTCGATATTCATTTTCCTGTCCTCCCCATTCTGGAAATGTGTTAAACTTTCGATCGAGCCGAAGGAGGGTTTAGAATCCAATTATTCCTGAAACTTGCTCCACCAGTGACGCGCGAGTAGAAAACGGTATAATCCTCATTGAATGGCGAAGCGAAATTTAGGTGGCGATCCGTGATACGCGTAGGTAATACAATAAGGTGCTACAAGAGAAATCTTTCCAAGTTGCATCTAAGCGTTACGCCCTCTTTTCTGTCGCGACCGATAACGAAAAGGGGGCATTTCTATTGTACAGGTGATTTATGAGCGATCTTGGAGCAACTTGCGCCGGTATTTGTGAGCCATGCAAATACAGAAGTGCGCCGTTTAGAAACAGGGTCGCATCACTCGAGGAACTCTCTCTCTCTCTCTCTCTCGCTCTCTCTCTCACCTCTATCCTATCTCTCTAATGCCTTCGTTGCATTCCTCTCCTCTCTCGTCCTCCTTCGCCATACTCATTATCACGCTTTTCCATTACCCTCGTTCGAATTTCCACGCTCGGCGACTTGCATGGGACGTTACACATTTTGCCCTTATTAGTGTGGATGCGATCGTCGTCGTCGTCGTCGTCATCGTCATCGTCGTGGATTTTTATTTATATCGTCGAAACGAGTCGTAGTTCTCATCCGCGCCTTAATACGGCAAGAAAGCCAAAGGGAAATGGAGCGAATTTTTGCCACGTGTATGAAATCGTTCAACCTATTTCGCGATCCTCTGTCGTGCAAATTGCCGCTTAAATTTCCAGCAATCTTTTTAATATCCCTCGGCGGTGGGATTTAGAGGATTGATTGCTCGACGAGGACGTTTCAGCTTCGATGATCTTGTTTCCACTGAAATTCCTCTGCCTTCAAATCACCTTTGAATCTCGCTAATCATCTTCACCATCTGTATCATACATTCGAGGATTTATTTCAGGCTGAAATTCACAAGGGAAGGTATCTTTTCTTATGCAGAGACATTCTGTGCTGAGGAACACACAATTAGAAGGAAAATAAATTTCTTTTGGACTCTAGTTACCGAGATATTTCAAAGAATGCCCTTTCAACCCTCAACTTTGGGTGCATTTTCATCCCTTTGGTGTGGACGATGGCCGAAAAAGAAAAAAGGTCAAATATTTTATTGAGAGCTGTAAAAAATTTCTTACGGTTATTGCTACGAAATTCGGACACTTGTGTTACTTTATGGTGAAATTGAGATTAAAAATTTCCACTCAAATTGTATGAATTATTTCAGTATTAGAGATCAGAAGTTTAGAATGTTTGAACACCAGTCAACAGAGCGTGGCTACTTTAATTAACTTTTAGCAAAAAATCACGGTGAAGATTGTATCAAGGATAGATTTCGGCCTCTGCAATTCCTATCGATCTTTCGCACAGTCCACCAGAGAATTGCAAAACGCTAACATTCTTTTGACCCGCAGCTCCTTTCTATTTATACGCGAAAACGCGAGCGTTAAGTTACAATGTTTCGGCGCTTTCCATGAGGAATAATAACCAAATATTTACATACATGCACGAACCTCGAGGGAATCGCGAACGTATTATTTCTATTCTCGCGGGAAAACGTGGACGGCTTTTCATGGCATTTTCCTGAATATTGGAAGAGCCGTAACAACGTCGCGTACATCTGCTTCGATGTGTCAAGGACTGCGAATAATGGCAGCCCTAGGAGGATTTTTTTTAAAGTGCTCTTACAACGAGTTTCAACGACGTAAACGTGAAAGTTAACGTGAGACCGAATTGAGAAACAGCGTGGATGTATTTTGAAATTTTCTACACCCGCAGAAGTCTTCGCAATGGAAGCCTATTTTTGAAGCAATCGCGTCACTTTCAGTTCTTTGAGATTTCTAGTCATTTCTGCTCTAATAGCAACAGCCTTCTTCCTTTTTTAGCGCCGTGAAAATTCTGTCAAATTGTTTACATCGAACGATTTTGCGAAATATTGCATAAGCCGCACCGCTTTCCATTTATCATTGGCGTAACGACCTTGTCCTCTGCTTTCAAACGTCAAAGACTTTGAATAATTCAAGTCTCGGGGCTTAAAATAATTTCATCCGCTGAACTTGAATTATTTGAAGTTCTGTAAGTCGAAGTATTTTCTCAAGTTCCAAGACTCCAACAATTTCGAGCCGGCAAATATCAATTATTTCGGATTTTGTGACTCAAATTACTTGAAATTCTGCGAGTTAAATTATTTTCCTAGGTTTTGAGATTCGAATCACTTTGACCCTGAGATTATAACTATTTGAAGTTTCGTGAGTTCAGTTACATTCTCAAATTCGAATTACTTTTAATCCCAAGATGGAAATTACCTGAAATTCTAAGTCTCATAGAAATCTCAGGAGTCAAAGTAATTCAAGTCGGAAAACTTAAGTCCATCCAATTTTACCTGAAATTCTAAGTCTGATAAAAATCTCAGAAATTAAAGTAATTGAAGTCAGGAAACTTAAGTCTAGCGTTAAGATTCCACCGTACCATTTTTTATTTCCCTCTCGATACAATTTCACCTGAAATTCTAAGTCTGATAGAAGTCTCAGAAGTCAAAGTAATTCCAGTCGGAAAACTTGAGTCCATCGATTCTACCGTACCATTTTCTATTTCCCACTCGGTACAATTTTTCACAGCTCTCGACGTCAGTCGTCGAATCTATCGGACGATTTCATTGGCAATGAACCTCCTCTCACTTTTTCTTCCAAAGAGTCGCATGCCGGCGTTAATGAGGACCCGTTGGCATAATCTATTTCTCTCGCGATGTGAAACGGCATTAGATCGAGTTCGGCTCGGACGAGTACTTAGAAAGCCAACGTGCCAACTGGTGTAATCCTATATTGCCGACATGGTTCAGGTTAGTCGCGTTGCCGTTCTAATGCAAGTAGGCGAGTGTAACTAACCAGCCGAGCGAACTAGGCGAAATTAGAATGTTTGCTCGATCGCGCATTACAACGTTTGTACACACGAAATTGATCGTCGGATCGGTTATCGAGGGACGAGGGAAACGAAGGCTGAATCCATGAAAGGAGAGTACGCTGGATCGCCGAGGTACGATCGTGATTTGTGGATCGGTGTTATCGTGGAATGGGGACTTGAAGTGCAGAAGGAAGCCGGAGAATTACTGTCTTATGATCTGTCGTTCTTCTTTTGTGTTTTACTGCTGCTTCGCATCGTACCTGCAGCTTTAGTTCGAGTTCGAACATCCCAGGCTACAATGATTGAATCTATTACTTGAACTTATCAGCTCTGGAGAACAGTTCAGGCAACTAGAATATGTAGAACTTCAACGCTGCAACTTCTGTGGTCATTTGGCCTGCGACCTTCAATTTTACTTGAATTTTCGAACCATCGAGGGTACTGTGATTCAGAAAAAGTATCGCAGAGGTGATAGAGGGCTTGAACCTAAGACTATTAGGTTTGGAGAACATTTAGAACCTCCCCCGGTTCAACTTCTGGGGTCATTTCACCCGCGAGCTTCAATTTTACATGAATTTTCTAACCATCGGGGGTACAATGATTGAGAAAAAGTATCGTAGAGGTGATGGAGGGCTTGAATTTGAGCCTATTAGGTTTGGAGAACATTTAGAACCACCCGGATTTAATTTCTATGGGCATTTCACCTGCGACCTTGAATTTCATTTGAATTCTGAGCCATTAAGAGTACCATGATTGGAAAAAAATATCTTAGAGGTAATGGAGGGCTTGAACTTGAGCCTATTAGGTTTGGAAAACATTTAGAACCACCCCGATTTAATTTCTATGGGAATTTCACCTGCAACCTTCAATTTTACTTGCATTTTCTAACCATCGAGGGTATAATGATTGAGAAAAAAATATCTTAGAGGCAATGGAGGGCTTGAACTTGAGCCTATTAGGTTTGGAGATCATTTAGAACCTCCCTGGTTCAACTTCTATGGGCATTTCACCTGCGACCTTCAATTTTACTTGACCTTTCTAACCATCGAGGGTACCGTGATTGAGAAAAAGTATCTTGGAGGCAATGGAGGGCTTGAACTTGAGCCTATTAGGTTTGGAAAACATTTAGAACCACCCCGATTTAATTTCTATGGGCATTTCACCTGCGACCTTGAATTTCATTTGAATTCTGAGCCATTAAGAGTACAATGATTGAGAAAAAAATATCTTAGAGGCAATGGAGGGCTTGAACTTGAACCTATTAGGTTTGGTGAACATTTAGAACCTTCCCGCTGCAGCTTCTATGATTACTTCGCCAAAGGAATGACTTCCCGTTTTAGTTAAACTCTTAAGCTCCTCTTCTTCTTCATTTGCATCTTTTCACTTCAACTCCCACAGTCGTTCCGCGTAGAACTTGCAGCCACAGCAATTAAAGGCAAAAAGCACGAAAGAAAAAAGCGAAAAAAGAACTTATCGAAACTGTTTCGCAGTCGTGCACCGAATAGCCGATTATTATATTAACGCACGTGACTGGACGTCCGAGCGTAATCAGACGATGACACTCGAGATGACGACCGTAGCCGGCTCGCGTTATGAGGACGGGGTTACGCTCCCATTTTGGAGAACGCTACTCCAGATACACTATCGCGTATCTCGCTCTGCCGCTGGAAATTGTATCCTAGGAAGATCGGCATTGAGATAGTCGCGAGGGTCTTTTTGGTAACCGGAAAACGAGGCCGCTTTTTTTTCGTCCACGTCCGGTTCTTGTGTTGCGCGGGAATTCATGAGATGCTGGAGGAAGTTGGGCGTCGACGCGGAGGACACAGATGGCGGGAGTTTTCTAATTGATGATAAACAATGTAATTAGTAAAATCGTTTGCGCTAAGCTCATTGGGATTGAAGTATGGAACAATGAAAGTAGAATGGTGCTGATGCTAGCTGTTGATGATTGGTGCAATGAGGAGAGACGATATGGATGGAGAACGCCTGATATTCCGAGGAAAGAGGAATTCTCGGTGAAATTCCTACAGAGATAGGCAGTTAGCTTTCAAATCATCCGAAAGATACAATTACCAGAATCTTTATAATCTTTGTCAGGTCTTTGAAATTACAAAACTAGACGAACTTAAAACACAGCTCTCTCTACAGTGCACCACTACATTACTACAAAAGTATCAAAAATCCAAAGAAATCAATCGGGTCAATTTTCAAAATTACAACCCAGAGAGCAAACTCAAATAACAGACCTTCCAAAAATTTCAGTAAACATACATCTCACACTTAACCAGTTAACACTAGAACTGCCAAACCAGTCAAAATGACTGGTACACAATTTTTTCCAAAAATTCTTCAGGATTATAGGAGAGTCATAGAATAGATGTTCTACGTCCATCTTATAAGACATAAATTACCGAATCGATCATCTTTTCCACCTCTGAATTCCTCTTTTTTTCAAAGTACTTATTTGATATATTTAAATATAACAGATTTAACGCCGGTAGTTCCAGTGTTAAGTGTGGCGATCTCTTTGCAAAGCGCGCACCAGCGTGTTTCACGATAATCACTGCTTACGAGTTGGCTCTCAGGAAGTTTTGAATCCAACTCAGATTATTTATAATTTTGATTTGCTTGTTTCATTTCGTCTTGACCTCTAAACATTTTAAACATATTAAAATTTACGAATATAATTTAGTTTCCGCCCAAATTCCAATGTAAATATCAAATCGTAACAAAATTTTACCCATGACGGATATAGTCGTCATGACACAAAATTCTGCCACATCTCCATGACGGACATAGTCGTCAAACACACGTAACTGGTTAAAAAGACAATGAAACCGAGACCGCCACTCTCTCCAACGGCAGTAGCTGCCGAAACGCGATAACGCCAGCGAAATTAATCGGAACGTTGGGGATTTCGAAGGGCAGGAAAGAGCGTGTTATCCGATCGTCCGATTGTTTAGCCACTATCCCGGTACAGTTACGAGATCGGCGAGCTATAAAATCGTATTAACTGTACAATCACGCGTCTCGTGCCCGCGAACCGCCTAAGTACTTGCGTACCGCGTGGGTGTGATTTAAGCTGGTGTGCAGAGAGGAGTGTGGGTGTGGTTTGTTGTGTTACGTGACCTCGTCGTTGTCGTATGGCTGAATAGGCTCGTCAATGGCTCGCTTCATTGAATTAAATAGGCCATTCGTGCACGAACATAATTACTCCCACCGAGAAATTATAAGGCCCTCTTGGACGATTCGCCTTTTGTCGACGTGCTAATTTCACTGGGCTCTCTCGTCATTGCGAGTTTACGCTTTTTCTTTCTCTTTCTCCTCCCCCTCCCGCGCTCCTACTCCTTTCTCCTCGATGTTAAAAAGTCTTTTGTAACGTTCGATTAAACGTATGTAAGACGATGCAAGCATTAGATGAGCATTGGGAGGATAATTATCCAGGAAAAATGTCGAACCGGCGGGGAAAGAGTTTGGTGAAGTTTCTACCGATCGTTCGGCGACGAAGAGCGCAAGAAGACGAGCAAGGAAGACGGAGAGAAAAAAAAGTGCTGATTGCAAGTTTCAACAGCGATCGTTGTGCAAGCGAAGGCGTCTCTTGGCAAACCGAGGCGATCGTGGAATCGCATTGTTATGCGAGTTCTACATTTTTGGATGCTCGTGAATTTGGGTTAACGCCTGAGAATGCGTACCGCGAGAAGTGTACCTCGATCGCGTGTGCTCTTTGGAAGCTTTTTTTTCGGTTAATTTCTTACCCTCGGATCGATGAGTGAAATGTTCATTCTTTGGAGAATGGGGTCTCGAGAATTATTATTGATTTATTTAACCCATTCACTGGCAGGAAATCTAAGCAAATATTACCTTTGCTTGTTAAAATTTGAGAAGATGAGGGAAAGTTTTTGGAACATTGGTTTCATTGATCAGAAATATAATCTCGACATTTGTAATGATACGAAGATTTTTGTTCCGAAATTTCTATGCACGTGTGACCATTATTGTTGATTTATTAATTCAAACTTATAGTGCAGCAATGGAATCGTTATTAACACTAGAACTGCCGATGTTAAATCTATTATAGTCTAGCATATTAAATAAATATTTTGAAAAAAGAGGAATCGAGAGACGGAAAAGATGATTGATTCGGTGATTTATGTTCTTTGACATGGACGTAGAATATTTATTCTACGACTTTTCTATAAACTTGGAGAATTTTTGGAAAAAATTGTGTACCGGTCATTTTGACCGGTTGGTAGTTCTAGTGTTAACCCTAGATTCACGGAAGTCGTATAATTGACGGGTTTCTCCTTTTTTTATAAACATTTTTCGAATTTGACGTGTATTTTATAATACAAAAGTGACTTGACGAATTACGATCTTTGCGGCTTCATCCCTCTCTGTCCGAAGTCCTTATTTAACACGTTGAATGCCATGGGGGTCACCGGTGACCGGCGCTATTGAATTCGATGAAATTTTGTATGGCTTTTGAACTGCAATATTTACGGATTTCTTGATATATTTAGTATTTAAATATTACCATTAGAAAAGTAAAGTATCGCCGAGTATGGCAGTATTTTTATCTGTAACGTTTCTATTCTAAAAAGGGGTTATTTTTATAGGAAAATTCTCGGTCAGATAGAAATAATGGATTCGCGATATACGTATGGCGTTCAACGTGCTAATATTGCAATATAACAAATTTCACGCCCGTAAATCCAGTGTTAATGCCGTTGCAATAAAGGACGTTAAGTCACCTTCGTCCGATCGTCGATTGCGCAACGTGCCGATCGCTTCGCGGTGGAAAGGAAAATTTTAAGGACGTAGGGAAACATCAAACTGTTCTCAAAATTCGACGAAGAAAAAATGAAAAGAAAGGACACGGCAGTTTGCTCGATTATTAGCAGGGAGAGGCTGTAATTGCGTCCGATTAAACATAACAGTTTTCAGGCATTCGAGGGATACACGTAGGTATCTCAACGTGCTACGTGTGCTCCAAATCGCAAGTAGAATGTGTTTGTGACTTCGCCTCGCGATAAGTGGACCGAGACGAACTCCTGTCTCGTCACAACGAGCCTTTTGTACGTGCCTCCGCGATCTGCCGGATAACGACTAGCTGTTTTTAGGCGTTAATCATCCCAACGATCGTAACGGTAGTGTTAATCCTGTACGTTGACATAAATTTGAGAGTACGATCCTTATGATACGTGCCAGCGTCAAACGCGATAATAACAGTTTCGATGGATGGAAGCGATAGAATGGAAGGCTGTGCTTTCGATGGGGATTTCACGTTGGAATTGTAATTTGAGGTTGACTGGTTCGCTGGTGTGATTTTAATTGAATTAACAGTAGATTTACGAGCGTGAAATCGGTTACATTGCGATATGTTAAATAAGGGTCTTGGAAAAAGAGGGAGTAAGCGGCAAAGATGATATTTCGTTAACCCCTTTACCTATAATAACGAGTGACACTCGTTATTAGGTAAATGGGATAGGAAATTTTATTAATATTATTTCTATAATATTAATATTATGCTAAATTACGCGATACACCAAGAATCACTGATCAATTTTTATTTTAGCAATTAAATTCTGAATTATTGCGGAGGCAGTCGCAAAACAAATCGTAGGGCAAGGGGTTAAGTCATTATTGTAGTGTAAAATACACGTGAAATATCTGCTGTACAGCTTCTTTGAAAATTTGGGGAATGTTTATAAAATAAGTGGGAACCCGTCAATCTGACGGCTTTCGTGAATCTAGTGTTAATGATAATTGTTTAAATTAGATTAAAGTTTACTTGAGTAGGGGTGTCGCTGAAAATGGGATGCTCCTTGGTCGGGAAGGGAGGGGAAAATTTGAAAATTGGATTTTTGAGAAGATTCCTGTTTATCGTAAGAGAAAATTCTTAATTCTAATACACTCTAAATTCTAAATTCTAATACGTAATTCTAAATTGTAATACAGCTACAAATCTGAGCATGCAAAAAGTCACTCTTTGCGCCAATGATTACTGAAAAGAGAAAATTTCTAACGTCAAATTATAAATAATTATACTATCCGATATGGATAAATTTTTGAAAATTTCTCTCTCCCGCCACACTTGAACCTGAGAAAAAAATTCCAGTAGTAAATTAGAGCTTTCCTCGTCGAGATTCATCTTCCGATTTCCTCTCGCGTTACGAAATCGACGCTTTCGAGAAAGAAGCAACGCTAAACAACCGAGAGCAGCCTTTTTACGACTTCTGTCTGGTTCGGCTAGCGATGCTTAGTTACTATTACGTTAACGACGGGTTTCGTAATAAAGTGGCGAGGTTAAGCGAGATGTCTCCGGGAAAGCAGCTGGCATTTAGGACCCACGGTTATATATTCGTAAATATATCTCCAGGGTCGAGCTGAAAAATTGATCCGCGCATAGGTTCCCCAAGTTAAATCCGTACGGCCTCCGCGCGATCTTCCACCTGGAATCCCGTGTGCTGGGAATTTTTAACAATTACAACTTCTATACATATCTTGTCAAAATTTTTGCCAACTTTCACTTTACACTTTTCACAGTTTTCACTTTAGAATTTACGTTAATTATGAAAATTAAATGTTACTGTTTCTGCTTACTCGTATTTTTGAGATTTAGCTGCCTTGCTTTGAGCCTACAATTTCAGTTTGGCCTGAAACCTAAGACATTTTGGATTAAAAAATTTTTCTAAGCTGATAGGAATCCATTTTCAGATTAGAATTTATATTAATAGGGTAAATTGTGAGTTATGAGAACTAGATGTTGCTGTTTCTATTTATTTGTGTTTTTGGAATTAAGCTTTTCATTTTGATTTGGATCTACAATTTTAATTGGGTCTAAAACCCAAGAGATTTTGGAATAAAAATCTCCCAGAGCGAATACAAATTCATTTTCTCCCAGAATTTAAATTAATAATTGTTGTTCGGGACGGTGAATTGTGAGTTATGAGAACTAGATGATGCTGTTACTATTAATTTGCATTTTTGAGATTTACCAACTGTGGCCATTTTGCTTTGGATCTGCAATTTTAATTGGGTCTAAAACTAGTAGGTGATCGAGCCTCTGCCCCAATAACCACCATAGTTCTCATAGATAGTACAGAAAATGATATAATTTCACGAATTTCTCATGGAGAAGATATAGTTACAAATTGTTCGGCGTCTGATTCAGGTATTTTTCAAATAGACGGCAAACGCGTTAAATAAATAGCGCGTCGTAAGTTTATCGACCGAATTCAAATATTTCGTTGAATTTGTACGTTCCAGCTGAACATCGATCTCTCGGAATACCCGGAATTCCGAGAGTCGATCGTGTGCACGGAATTCGAACGTGCATCGATGTTTATTCAGTGGATATCCGTTATGGGAATGGAAATTTTGGGAACAATTCCCCGTCAACGTTGAAATTGATTGTTTCATTGGCAAAGCATAGGTCGACGATGAATTTGTAATTATGGTATTCCTGTGCAACGAAATACACGAAACAATGCGGAGGATTCCTTTCCGTTGGCACTCTTTTAAAGTTTCTCCCGGGCTGTTCGGTGAATGCGGATAAATGTTTGAAGAGGACCGATGCAGGCAGAAGGTAACCAGAGAATATTGAACGTTTCGAGAGAGCGAAAGGACCCGAAACTGTTGGTCGAAATGGTGAAATCTGAATGTACTTACGCGAAGGTGACCTAAAAGTGAAACCATTTGCTCGTCGCGCAACGCCGAGGAGCTAAAGAGTCTTCGTGACGATGCAACGAATTTGCTTCTTCTATTTTTTGTATTTTACGGCTTCAATTGCTCTGGTCATTTCGCCGAAAACCTAAGCCTTTAGATGGGTCTCGACCTACCAGGCTGTGATACATTAATTTTGGACAAATTTGGAAGATTAGAGATGAAGATTTCAACGGGACTAATTGAAAATCGCAATCTTTAGCTCCCTATGTATCATACTTCCCCCAAAAAGATCTCCTCCTCTCTAAATCATTACTTTTCTGCCATTAATTTCTACTTTAACTGCCCTAATCATTGCCACTAGAACCTCCAATCTTAGAAAGGTTACGAAATACCGACCTTACAACCTATCAATTATTAACCTATCTTCCAAAAATGATCCTACTATGAACTCAGTCCCACTAATTGCAAAAAAAAACGGTGGTATCCTGACGTAGGTGAGAGGAGAGGCTCGTGTGCTCTGTGATCTAGGTAAATCATAATTTTTACCTCCATAGATTTTTTCAGACATTTTCAGTCCATCCAAATTTTCAATTCCCCAAAAAAGGGTCTCGCCTTCGATACACAATTATTCTTCTTCTCCAGATAGTTTCAATTTTAACTACTATGATCGTTTCCACCAGAACCTGCGCTTTTAGGCTAATTCCAAACCACCAATCGATGGATCGTTTTTGCCGATGTTATCGTTCTCTCTGGGCAACGGTGTTATCCTGACGTAGGTGAGAGGAGAGGCTCGTGTGCTCTGTGATCTAGGTAAATCATGATTTTTACCTCCATAGATTTTTTCAGACATTTTCAGTCCATCCAAATTTTCAATTCCCCAAAAAAGGGTCTCGCCTTCGATACACAATTATTCTTCTTCTCCAGATAGTTTCAATTTTAACTACTATGATCGTTTCCACCAGAACCTGCGCTTTTAGGCTAATGCCAAACCACCGATCGATGGATCGTTTTTGCCGATGTTATCGTTCTCTCTGGGCAACGGTGTTATCCTGACGTAGGTGAGAGGAGAGGCTCGTGTGTCTCTCTGTGATCTAGGCTAACCGCGTTGTTCTCGTAAGTAGGAGCGTAACCCCGTCACTGTAATGCCCTGGTACCATCGTCGTCATCTCGAGTATCGCTACGTGGTCACCACGACAGCTATGCATCAGCGTACACGGACGTGGTATCGTCCACGTGGCTGTGTTTCATGATTACTCGCTTCAGGAAACACGTAGTGTACGGCAGATGGTGGATAGCTGTGTGTACAGGGTGTACCTTAATTGCTATAGGTGGAGAACGGAGGTGAGAGGATGAGACGCGGGGAAACAGTTGCAGCTGCTGGGATAGAGTCTCGAACTTGCTGTGTTGCTTCTAATTTCTAATGATCATTTCGCACATACCGTTTCACAGCTTTAATAGACGCAGTTAGCGCTTAAAGTGTAGGGCTAGGAAACGAAGAAAAGTACGGAAAGTCTGGAAACTTTTCGTAGGACTTGTAGGAGGTTTTAGGTGACTTTTGAACCACCGAGACTATGGTATGAGACGGTCATTGGTACTTTCTGATTTTTGTAAATTTTAATAGGATGAAGTTTGTTCTATTAACATTTACAAAACTCGGAAAGTATGAAACGAGATGGACGTAACCGCGTTGGCTTCTGACCGACTCATGTATTAACCCTTTGCACTCGGAGCCGTCCCTGACATTATTTATCACCAAATGGCGGTTCTTTACGATTTTCTGCCTTTGCCATTTCAATAGAAGAGCGTAGGGAAGCATGGATTTCTTGAAATGTTGCGGTGCAACAAGGTCATCCTTCGAGTGCAAAGGGTTGAACAATAAACTAGGAAAAATTTCCAAAAGTGACTGGGTATTCAAACTCGACCCTATCGATCGCAAGTGCAACCCTTTGACCCCCTATCCACCGTAGACCCTCGCAGCAAACTCTCTTCCGAATATCCAAGTACGAACGACTCGTTCTCCGATCAGAGAACCACGTAAGATCGTTCCATCAATCGGCAGAAAATGAAAAAACACCTGTAGAAAATTAAGGAATTTTCAAAGGGATTTTAGTTACATTTTATAGGTTGGTAATATTTTCTCGATATTCATATGTTTTTTTATCGTTTCTATTTTTCAAATATACATAAAAGACGTGTAACGTAAAAGGCGTTTAAAAGGAGTAATAAAAGAAAGTTTTAATACGATTCTGATTTAACTTTATCTCTATCCGGGACAACGGAGGACCTACAAATTAACGAGGTTCTCATAACACCCAAGAGGCAGAATCCAGAAGAGAATAGGAAGCGTCGAGGAGATCGGCAGAAAATGAAAAAAACACCCAAGAAGCAGAATCCAGAAGTGAATAGGAAGCGTGGAGGAGATCGGCAAACGACCAGGGCACGCGTTACGTAGGCAGAGGTGGAAAAAGAGGAACGGAGGAGGAAGAGGTGGGTAGAACCGACGAAATGTGAGACGCACGCGAGCATGCGTGCGTGTGTATCTCTTGTGTGCATCGTTGGAAGCGAGTTCGTGAAGAGATCTTGCGGAGACCTCGTCGTGCAACCTACCTACCTACATAAACACGATGCTCCGCTTTGCTTTCCGTTCTCCTTACGAGCCCCTGCATTGCACCTCCTCGAGAAAATGAGAGAAAGAGGGGCAACCGCCGCGGGAGGGAGAGGGAGGGATGAGTACGAAAAAAGGTCGAGAGTCGAGAGAAGGCAACCCAATTTTGCGACGTGGCTTCTAGCTGTGTATTTCGATGTATCGCATAGGTCAAGGTCGCGCGAGATATTCAACCACGGAGGCGTCGGGTCCTCGTAAATGCTCCTCCGGACGCAGAGAGGAGAGGGGAAAGGGGGAGGAGAAGAATTCTCCGGTTTTTAGCGCTACCTCTTTCAACGTCGGAACCGTGCCCCGGGTCTTTTTTTTTCGGTGGTCGTACTTTTGCTGGCGGTTCGGTGAAATTAAGACTCGGCGCTTTTTCGTCTTCTTCAGGAATTAAAAAGGAAATGCGCGCTTGAGATTACGAAAGTGGTCTTGAGCCTTGGTTTCCGTTGGACCAGTGTGCATTATGATACGGTGAAACTGAAGAAATGATGATTAATAGGAAGATTTAAATTAGGAGCTTCATAATCAGCGGCACGTACATTTAACCCTTTGCCGACGGAGGCATTTTTTAACCCTTTTTAGTGCCAGATGACGATATATTGTCGTTAGCAATAGTCCTGGCGCGGGGCATCATGGGATTATTATTTAGCTTTCTCACGCTATATTAGTAATTTTATGACAGATAATTGAAAATACACAATTTACGCTTTATATTGCGGCTTCTGTATGAAACTATGACCAGTGATAATTCTTTTTATTAGCAACTACATTTGTCATTAATTCAATCAATTTTTTCGACGGCACTAAAAGGGTTAATATTGAGAGACAATCATTTATTTCGCGATGCAAAACTACTTTTTTATCAGAAACTTAAGCTATTAACGTTTATACATTATAAATTACTATTTGTTTAATTATATTTCAACAGTTGTGTTTCAATTTTTCAACTCTAACTGTATATACAGGCGGCGATAAACTATAATTAAATTAGTTCTTAGATCATATATATGCGTCGCTGGTCCTCAAAGGGTTAATACCGTGCAGAAACGTAGCGATTGTCTGTATATCCTTTCTTCTCGCCATCAATTTCCCAAGATCGTTAATCGATAGACATATCGACCTTTTTCCATCGATTTCTTTCCTCCTCTTCTTACCTCAGCCACCGAAGTGACTCCTCTTCGTTTCCAGCGTTGCTACTCCACTTTCCTCGACTTTCATCTCCCTTTACCCTCGTTCCCGGTGACAATAGAGAAAGTTTCGGATAACTGGAAGGACTTAACGTTATCGATAACCCCCCGGAATAATTTCGGGGATATATGTCGGGCCGATTGGTAACGGAATTCGATGGGACATTCGCGACGCGATGGAAGTAGGGCATCCTCGAAGTGCCTCTCGATGTCATCGATCGGAATTCTGGAACTGCTTCATCATCGAATAGACAAACTCGATTTAGCCGGATAACACACGTCATAGACATTTGTTATGAAGGAGGCAGAGCATGCTCGGCAAAGAGATTGCGTTACTTTCGACCGTTATTTAACTTTCGAGTGGATGCTTTCAAGAGCGAAGCGTGGGAATCAATGAGGCTGTTTGTCGGCCCTCGATTCGAGTATCAACGCGTCGTGAGAATCTGCGGGAGATTGCGATAATTGAGTTTGGTAAATGACTCGTGTGTCTAACTTGTGAAATACCGAAAGATCAACTGACGGGGAGAAGAATTAAACCCTTGCAGCGAAGAGCGACGCTCGTGACGCGGTAAATGGAATAGGGAATTTTTAAGTTTTTCAGAAATGTCTGTGCAGGCTGAGTCACTTTATTTTCTGAATTCCCATGCCTCAGAGAGTTAATATTACTTCAAACGAGACGGTGTGTCAGAAATTAGCGAGGAATTCTTCATTTCTGCAATTAATTCTGAGTTATTGGCCACGTAGTCGGAAAAGAAATCGTAGGGGACGAGGTTAAAATTGAAATTTAAATTGGAGGAGTATCTCGAGATCGGAGGAAAGCTGGAACTTCTTTTAGGATTGCACAGGCTTGGGAATTTTCCATCGGCACGATAGTTAGATATTTGAAGCTGTTATCGGAATGACTACATTTTAGATTGAAATAATGTGGTACTTGCTTCAAAAGTTTCATTGTCGACGGCTCGAAAGTCACCTGGAACGTTAAGTTCTAAGATCAGGGTTGAAAATGTCTGAAAAAAGAGAAATTGAGGAGGAAGATTGCAAGGAATACGGGCTCGTAAGTTGCTGTAATATTCATAAATTACAAAGTTGTTATTTTGACAAGCTCGTCGGCTTGAACGTTAATAGAAACGGACGTTATATAAAGCAGATGGTAAGACGTTGTTTGAAGGGAAGTCCTCGCCGGTTCTTCGGCTTGAGCGCCAATGGAAACAGGTACTACCTCTATTCCATTGTGCGTGATGTAGTTTAAACGGGCCATTTTACTACGGGAACATTCCTCCGTCTTTGTTACAGCGTTGTGTCGTAGATAAGATAGAGAGGCTCTTTTGTGTCAAGTCGAACGCCGATGCCTTCACGGCGACCTTTCGTTTACGAGGGCGAACGAATACTATTTCACGATAAACGTGCCTTTTATCTCTGATTCACCGTTCCTTCAAATCTCACACGGTTTAGATGGATGCCTCTTTTAGCTGTCCTAAATACGACACTTTGAATTTTCTATGATCTTAAGTTTGATAGAAAAATATCGAGCTGATTTTAATATTTTTCATTCACGCTCGTTCAAATCTCACGCAGTTTAAATGGCGGTTCTTTTGGATGCTCTAAATATGGCACTTTGAATTTTATATGATCTTAATTTTTATAGAAAAATATCAGGCTGATTTTAATATTTTTAGCGGTCTTCGTTGCATGGAGTTTTCCTTTCTTTATTTCTGATTCTCCGCTCTTTCAAATCTCGCGCAATTTAAATGGCGGTTCTTTTGGATGCTCGAAATATGGCACTTTGAATTTTCTGTGATCTTAAGATTGATAGAAAACTATGTAACAGACTTGGATATTTTTCGCGGCCTTTGTCGTTCAGCTTGTTAGATCTAATGTTAAAAGAATTTGTAATTTTGAACGATGCACAGGTTTTAATTCCATTTTTTATCGGATATTTTAAGAGAAACAATTTGCAGCACTGACGTTGCAATTAACGTGGAAAACGTTCTCTCAGCGCCTAACGAGCGCGAAAATGAAATGATAAATAAAGCGTCATTGAGTAATGTCGTCTCATTAAAGTATATTACCGTCTACGCTATTTTATGCATTGGTATGCATTAATATGCAGGATGGAATCAGCTAATATCATCTCACGAACTGCAGCGTTACATCCACGTGGATTTAATGTCCTGCATCGTCATCCGGGAAATCGATCATCGCCGTCGTCTTGTTACCCGTCAAACTTTATCGCTGATGTTTAATTCACCGAAGCCCGAGGATATAATTAGCAAGTTTTGGCCGATAGAAAATACAATGCATCGTTACACGACGACGACAAAGTTCCATGAAAGAAGTCGAATTTCAAGGAAGTCGAAGAGCATCTCCGATGCATCGAGGAAACGCTGTCCATCAGTTTTGATCGTCGTAGTCGGCGAGAAGTTCCGGTATTCGTTCAGAATCCGGCATCTTCTCTCATCTCCTTCCGAGATTATCGATCTTCCGCATAAACTTGCTCTGTAAAACGAACTTCCGGGCATGTGGACGAAAGGTGAACATTAATCGACCTAGAATATTCGCTTAAGATCAGCCCCGTCGGGGATTCCGTGTCTGAAGGAAATGGAGATTACCTAACTTTTTGCGACGGTGGCTGATAAATCCTCTTTCATCTTCGCTGTTCCAGGGATGTGCTCGATAAGTTTGCGCCAATTGCCGTAGACTCTCGATAGTTAACCCTTTGCACTCGATCATTTTCACTGTGAGCTACTAGTTTTGTTTAAAAAACTCCAGGATTGTTTAACCCCTTCAGACCCGAATTCTTTTCTTTCGCCTAAGAAAAATTATTTTTATATTGAGATTAACTTAATTCATATGCACACAGAGAAAACAGATGACGTTGCAGACGTTATTTTTTCATATTAGACGATCACTGGCAGATACATTAGGTGTTGAAACTAAGTTTAAACTTATATGTAATAAGATACAGCACGAAAAGTATTGTGTACATTATAATGTGCACAGGGTCCGAAGGGGTTAAAATTGTGCGGGTGCATATCTGTGGAAAATTGAAAATCTTGCTCTGTTATTAAAAAAGAAGCGTGTACATTTTAAAATTATGTTTTACGATATGAACAAATATAAAGTACACTCACTGTACATCACTGATACAGCACTACTGGGTAATATTTGTCCCGACGAAATTTAAAAAATTTGGTTTGCGTAGAAATTAATTCTGCATCAAAAATATCTTCTTATTTCTCAGGTAATTTCTCTTGGTATAAAACATAATTTTTCTCAGTATTTAAAAAATCATATTTCCTGTAGCATTTCTTGCTTGAATCACAATCAGTTTAAACGTTGTTTGTCCCAAAGATCGTCGATCGTTGTATTCTCAAGAGGATAATTCGTGTACGATGCATGAAGTAAAACATTTCTGACAAATTGCAGTCGTTGATTTCACATCTATTTCATTTCCAACGAGAAATTATCGTTGGAGTGAAAGGGTAAAGGACAAAGGACGAGGAACAGGGGAAAATGAAATCAGCGACAGTGGCGGGAACGAGTCTTTAGAAAAGGGAGACTCGAATAGCGCAGCAAAGATTCGCGTTAATCGTCGGATATAAAATGCAGCTTTAAGTCCGTGCAGAGAGTATAATAAAGGGATTGGCGAAAGAGCAGAAAGTCGGAAATAGCTGCTTAAACGTTCGTCCCTCGCCGGGGACGTATTTAAAATGGGTGCTTTCTTTCGCGCGAGATATTAATGCAATTACAAGAGAACGCGTGCGCTCGCGGACGAGTTAAGATCTGTTTTTAAATAACCCCCTTTGAATATCCGACGTCTACTTTACGACGCTTTGGCTCTGAATAGTTGGCGAATTTTCTCTGACCTCGGCGAGATAATTCCACAATTTAAAGTCAGCCACCGTAAATGATCTATCGTGCATGGAAAGAGGAAGAGGGAAAGAGGACGAGAAAGATGGAGAGAGGAAGAGAGAGAGATGAAAGAGAGAGAAAAGAAGGGAGATTACCTGAGTGAAACGCGAAATGCCCGGAGATAATTTCGCGAAAAAATCCAACGAAATAGCCACGACGCGAGTGATTTATTTAACGAGAAGGCGAACAGAAATACGGGTGATTTATTGCGAAACATTTTATGACAGTGTTTCTTTATAATTGAGATTTAACACTAGAACTACTAAACCAGTCAAAATGACTGGTACACAATTCTTTCCAAAAATTCTCCAAGTTTATAGGAGAGTCATAGAATAAATATTCTGCGTCAATCTTATAAAATATAAATTGCCGAATCGATTATCTTTTCTTTCCACCTCTTAATTCCCCTTTTTTCAAAATACTTATTTAATATTTTTAAATATGATAGATTTAACGCCAGTAGTTCTAGTGTTAAGCTTAACACTAGAGCCATACGGTTCGTATCTATTTTATTTAAATGTACTGAATAAGTACTTTGGAAATGGGGAATCAAGAGGTGAGAAAAATCATCGATTAAGACCTTTTTTTTATAAAATAGACTGGAATATTTATTGTATAGTTTCTCTATCAATTTAGGAGTTTCATTGGTAATTCTTCTGCCGTATTTAGAGCTGTGATGCAAATGGGTTAATAGAATGAAGTTTATTCCATTAAAATTTAGAAAAATCCGAGAATATCAAAAAATAGAATTAACCGCATTGGCTTCTGAGCGACTCAAATAACTGTTCTCGGTATCAAAACCTCTATCTTCCCGGCACTTTTATACAGGCAATTTGAACTTTTTAATTGCCAGCAATTAGATCAATTTCTATCCAACTTGCCTGAAATATCTCGGCGAGAATAGAAATTCCAAATTCTATTCCAGCAACGACAAAGTTAGCACGATTTTCTATCCAGCGATTAACGCGAATCTTTTCCAATTGTTCGCCAGGGATTTCTCTCGGTGGTTAATGGACTGTCTCGACCGTCTACTTCTCTCTTCATCCATTCGCTCTCGCTCTCTTTTCTGCAAAACCTCTCTCTCTCTTGACAATTTCCCTCTCTTCCAGTCTTTCTCTCTCGATCCGCCACGTCGCTCGACGTTCGCCGTCTCCGTTGCTCTTTTCCTTCTCTTCGCCGTCTGCCAGGAGAAGGCGACCACGCGGAAGCTTGCATGTCGCTCGTTCAGTTATGCACGGTGAACGTGCTTTAATGCAGCCTCGCTAAAGAGACGCGTGTGTACAATAGATTGCACGCTGCACCGCTTCTATCGGCTTCTACGGCCTTTTCTGCCAAATACCAGACGATTGGCATCGCTTTCCGACGATGGAAATACAGGGGTTTTGAAAATAACGGAGGTGGAAGGTGTTTTGACCAATTGTCATTTATTCTTTCGAGAATTATCGGTCAATTTGGGATATAGGCTTTGATATTTGTTGGTTCGACGATAGGTTTATTTGCAGGAACGCAAATTGAAGATACGAAAAGATAGGAGTTCGCAGAGATGACTGATTCTAAGATGAAATCAGTTGCGGAGAGTTGTGGCTTATTTTTTGGAGAATTGTTGGATAATTGAGGCACTTCAGTTTCCACAGTCTCTATACTTGACGGTGTATCAATTAAAATAGTAAGCAGTCTTGCCAAAATTTTGAAACAACTCTGAAATTCCTGACAGTCCAATTTTTAAACTTCCCGCGTTGCCTTTCTCCCGCTATATTATATCTATTCTCTCTAAATATGTTAGATCAATTAAAATTAAATTATACCAAGTCCGACTGTTTAAGAAGAAGAAATTCCAAAACCGCAGAAAACTCTTTCTCGTGAATTCTCCGGGAATCATTGTACAGCTTTTACATTACAAATGGCAGGGGAATCGCGTTGCGCAAAGAGATCGGTTAACGTCTCTACGACGATGCGGTATTGCCGAGTCCCGGTATTACTTATTCCGCGAATATTATTGCCGTCTATTAGGGTACGATGTGGTTTTTACGGGCAGACTAAATTGTCGTTCGGCAACAGTCACGTCGGCACTGTGTTTAGTATCTAGGATCGTCTACCGGCTCTGGTCCTCGAGCAACGGATAATATTGCGGCATGGGGAGTGAAAGCGACATGGTGAACCCGCTTACGAGGTTACCCATGTACTTTTACTCGATTCGAGCCGTATTATAGTGACTACTTACCCGGCAGTCCCTGGCATAGTTACCACCAGAAATATCGTTGGAAAGCCTGCTTGCTCCATTCGCTACCCACTCGGCGAGCGAAAGAATCCGTGTCTGCAAAAGTTCACCACGGATTCCTCCATATTGTTTCCTCCTGCAGACATCGTTCCTCGAAGTTCCAGAGTTTCGAGAATTTTAGAGGTGTCTTGTCATCTTTCTAATTAAAATGGTGCCCTAGTGCACTTTTTTTTATGGCTAATATTTTAACACTAGAACTACCAATCGGTCAAAATGACCGGTACACAATTGTTTTCCAAAAATTCTCCAAGTTTATGGAAAAGTCATAGAATAAATATTCTACGTTCATGTCAACGAACATAAATCACTGAATCGATTATCTTTTCCGCCTCTCGATTCCTCTTTTTTCAAAGTACTTGTTTAATATTTTGAAATATGATAGATTTAACGCCGGTAGTTGTAGTGTTAATGAGATTGTGGTGAAATTGGTTTAACAGTTTCGTGGGCAAATTAGTCTTTGGATGATTCTATGTTTAGAATTTGAAATTGCTGCATGTTAAATATTATTATGTGTGGTGAAATTGGGAATTAGGTGTGTACAAGGAGTTTCAAAGTGTGGGAGGTATATTTTTCATTGGCCTTTGATAACAACAAGGAAGATGAACATTATATAAAAATATTTGTCATATGGATTCTGCACAGGCTGAGCATGTTTTACTCTGAGAAGACTGTAAAATCAGAGGAAATTATGGTAACCGCTGTCCACGAAAGGGTTAAGGGGTGATTTCAGCTGCAAGTAGCAAGTTTGATAGTCAGTTTCACAGTATTTCATAGTGTAAAAAGGAATTACCTTTAAGTCATAAGTATAATTATCCAGCAGATTTAACGCTAGACCTACCGGCTTTACACCAATTATATTTAAATGCGCAAAATATGTGCTATGGAAAAAAGAAGAATCAAGCGGTGAACAAAATAGTTTAGTAGTTTTTGTTTTATAAGATACACGTGGAATATTTGCTGTAGGGCTCACCGATCAATTTTCTGAATTTTAGAAGCAAATAGGTACAAAAGTATTTATTCTTAGATCATAAAAACTAGTGGAACTGCTTTTCCAGCACTGTCTTCGACTTAACGTTCGTATTCACCCGATAATCGTAGCTTTTATTCTCTACGAAATCGCATGAAACACAACGTATATCTTGATGCAAAACTTGCAGCGTGTTTGCCCGAATAGATTTGCATTTTTGCGAGTTCGATAATATGCAGACGTGTTTGTCCTACGGGAGAGAAGCCGTCGAGGCCGAACAAAGGGCTGCCATATGCTGCCGGGGACAATGAGGACGAAATAAGAATCGCCGAAGGGTGGGCACGTAGGGCCCCATTGACCAGACCCCGCAACCCTCGCACTCGGCCCCTCAAAGATACGTCCTCGATTCTTTCGGCTGCCCTTGCCAACGATACCGAAACCTCGAGGCCTCGCCCTCGCTTCGTTTTACCGACGTTGAAGGGGCAAACCCACCCCGATTCATTCGCTCGTTCATTCGTTCATTCGGTCGGCAGAGAACGGAGAAGTTCGAGAAGGAAGAAAGTCAATCAGTGTTCTCAACCAATAACTGGAGACGTTGGGAAAATTGAGGGACTGTTCAACCCTTTGAGCACTACGGACGCATTTATTAGGGGGACCGGAAAGTAAGGTCGTTTCTCCAGATATTTTGCTCAGAAATCAATTGATTTTTGTCGATCTGGCATTGCAAATTTGCACACTAAATGGCAAAAGGTTGTTGATAACGAGGGTGATAACATCATTAGAAATAAAAACTTGTTAAAAGTTTATTTCTTTGAATTTAATGTAAAAAACGACATTACTTTCCGGTCCTCCTAATATTAGTCGCTGAGAAGCCAATGCTATTAATTCCATTTTTTTATATTCTCGGATTTTTGTTAATTTTAATGGAATAAACTTCATTCTATTAAAATTTACAAATATTAGAAATTATCGAAAAATGGAATTACCGCATTGGCTTCTGAGTGATTTATATGTGCGTCCGTTAATTGAATTAAGTTTATTCTATTAAAATTTAGAAAAATTAGAAAATATCAAAAGAAATGGAAATAACCGTATTGGCTTCTCAGTGACTCGTGTGTGGCCTGAGAAAAATTCTGATTATAGTTTATCCATGCAAGTATGCGCGGTTGGATTTAAAAATTGTAATGTAGCCTTTGCAATATGATTACATTAATAGTAATTTATCACGTCTATACATTAACACTGATTTCCTGATAAAAAGGTGGCTTTTGATCGCCAAAGCGTTTATTTCTCAATATTCTAAAAAGTCTTCGTACGCCAAGGGTTAACACATTCTCTGATTATACTTTAAAATGTTTCCTCGTCTTTAACAAATACTGCGATACAATGAAATCATGCAATTTGCATCCTACACAAACATAATTTCTCACTTCCATCAAAAATACAATTTCACGCCCATAACAAGCCAACAAATCCTCGATTATCGCCCAGAATCAAAGCAAGCCATCCGAGATTTTGAAAATCCAACCAATTTCCCTCCAAAAGCGCTCTTAGAATTCGCGCTACCTTTAAGTTTATGCCGGCGCATGAAGGAATATTAGAAAATCGTGGAAAGTTCACACGAGGCGTTTTCTCCTAGCCAGGCTGCTCCACTTTCCCGGAAAAGTTGGAAAATGAGTTATCGCAGTTGGCAGCAGTGGAAGAATCCGAGTCGGTTCGAACACATCTGCCACCCTCTTCGATCACCATCCCTCGGTTCGACCTGAACCGGATCCATACGCGTACCGGTTCGGTAGGAAAAGGGAGGAGGACGGTGAAAAGAGGATGAGAGGATGGCAGAGAGAAGACGAGGGAAGAACCCCTCGTTCTTATTCCATCTACCACCCACAGAGGCAGACCGTCACGAGATCCTAAATGCGGGACTAACCGGACCAGGGATGAATGTGTCCTGGGATCCCAGGCTCTCTCGGTGGGGCTCTACCGGGTGATTCCCTTGTTACGCGTACGAAGACCTTCGTAATAACTTGCTTCCTCGGTGTAACAGCTGTTGACGGAGTATTTTGAATTTTCCTAACGTCCTGGCGTTGGAATAGCCAAAGATGGAGGTCAAAGAAGAGCTGGTGACGTTAGACGAGCTACAGTGGTTACATTTTGGTCTGCTTCTGCGATCTGTCGCGCGGTTAAAGATTGGCCAATATTTAAATACTGAATTCGTAAATATTATAATTTCAAAGGTTTAAAATTTCATTGAAATTTTTTTGCATTTTACCCTGCTGTTGACGGAGTATTTTGAATTTTCCTGACGTCCTGGCGTTGGAATAGTCAAAGATGGAGGTCAGAGGAGAGCGGGGGACGTTAGACGAGCTACAGTGGTTACATTTTACCCTGCTTCTGCGATCTGTCGCGCGGTTAAAGATGGGCCAATATTTAAATACTGAATTCGTAAATATAATTTCAAAGTTTTAAAATTTCATTGAAATTTTTTTAGATTTTACCCTGCTTCTGCGATCTGTCGCGCGGTTAAAGATCGGCCAACATTTAAACACTGAATTCGTAAATATAATTTCAAAGTTTTAAAATTTTATTGAAATTTTTTTAGATTTTACCCTGCCTCTGCGATCTGTCGCGCGGTTAAAGATCGGCCAATATTTAAATACTGAATTCGTAAATATAATTTCAAAGTTTTAGAATTTCATTGAAATTTTTTTATATTTTACCCTGCTGCTGCGAGCTGTGCAGCTATTAGTTTTGTAAAAGTGATTTAGTAATACTCACGGTCATGCTTCTCTACAAATTTGAGAAATGTTTATTAAAAGCTCGTTATTTCACGGCTTCCATAGATCACCCATTCCCCCATCGTCCGAAATTTCCCCCGGCAGAGGTGAAGAAAGAGAAAGTAGAAAAAGCAGCAGATAATTGTAACAGCGAAGCGAGAAATGTACAATTACACCGTTCTCCATCGATAACACGGCAATCCAATCGCGAGTATTTGAAAGAGCTCGAAGGAAAAGGATGATTCACCTCTCGCAGATTAATACCCGCGATTGTGGCTCTCGCGAAACAGAGGGGGCACCCTGTGTACACGTCGATCCACTCTCTTCTTGTACTCTCCCGAAACACGATCGTTATCGAGGGTGAAATCCGAGGATGCAGAAAATTCATCGAGATTTCTTTCGGACACGAGTCACGTGCACGTGTATATATACCGATAATCCGCAAATGCGTCCGGCCAAATTACTCGTCGGCCATTTCGGGCAAAGGTGGCGATACACGAGTGGCCGTTTCATCGTGTACACGTGACGAAGGTGCTTGTAGTCATCGCGGGGTTAAAGATTGGCCGATATTTAAATACCGAATGCATTAGAAAATTCGTAGATATTACAATTTCCAAGTGGGATAAAATTTCATTGAATTTAATAGCGCCGGTCACCGATGACCTCCATGGCGTTCAACCTGTTAAAGTGCCAGTGAGAGAAGCACTGTATATGAGTCGCTCAGAAGGCAATGCGGTTAATTCCATTTTTCGATAATATCTAGTTTTTGTAAATTTTAACACTAAACCTACCAAGCCGGTCAAAATGACCGGTGCACAATTTTTTCTAACAATTACCTAAATTGATAGGGGAGTCATGCAGTAAATATTCCACTTCTATCTTATGAAACCTAACTTACTTAATCAATCATTTTTTTTCACCTCTTGAATTCTCCTTTTCCAAAGTACTTAATCAGTATATCTAAATTTTGGTAGACATAACGTCGGTAGTTTTAGTGTTAATAGAATGAAGGTTACTCCATTGAAATTTAGAAAAATCCGAGAATATCAAAAAATTGACTTAACTGCAGTGGCTTCTGAGCGACTCTATCTGTTCTTGGTGTCTCAACAGCTCAGCAGAAAACGATCGAACTTAGATTTTCCCGACACTTTTGTAGAGTCAATTTGAACTTTTTCATTTCCAGCAATTAGATCAGTTCGTGTCCTACTTGCCTGGAAGATGGCCGAAGTACTCGTCGGCTGAATTCGCAAATATTATAATTTCAAAGTTTTAAAATTTCATTGAAATTTTATTGAATTTGATTATTGAATAAAATTTCATTGAATTTAATAGCGCCGGTCACCGATGACCCCCATGGCGTTCCACCCGTTAAAGTGCCAGTGAGAGAAGCACAGTATGTAACTATTCTCGGTATCTCAACAGCTGAGCACAAAACGATCGAACCTAGATTTTCCCGAGACGTTTGTAGAGCCAATTTGAATTTTTTAATTTCCAACAATTAAATCAGTTCGTGTCCTACTTGCCTGGAAAAATGGCCAAATTCCTCGTCGGCCATTTCGGGCAGAGGTGACGATACACGAGTGGCCGTTTTGATCGCGCATACAAGACGAAGGAGCTTGTGCTCATCGCGCGGTTAAAGATTGGCCTCGATCTAATGAGCAAAGATTGGCCTCAATCTAACAAAGAAAGTGTATCTCCCGAGGCCGGTTAAAGCGGACGGACGTTCTCGTATTCGTGCTACGTATAAGCGAGCACAGATGAGGATACGAAAATGGCATGTAGAGGGGATAAAAAGGAAAAGGAAGAAGCAGAAGACGAAGAAGAAGAGGCAGCAACTCCGCTCGAACCATTTCCAAAAGCGTATACTTCATTCTGGCGCCGGGAGATTATCGTACTCCGATGACTTCCAAGAGTTTAATGCTAATTTAATCGAAGTCAACGCGAGCCTGTAATCGAGACGATTTATGGGAAACCAGTTTGACTACTCTTACTCAGCCGAGGCGGACTTTTAACTCGATAATGTTAACGGGGGCCAATTTTGGTGGACGATAAGATCTGTATTATATTATGGAGAGCGTGTACGAGCTGGGACAGCGATCCGCGTAGGTTTACCCCTTTGTATAGGAGGGCTTTTATTGGATATTGAGAAGCAATCGTTTATTTGGCGATCGAAAGACACTCTTTTCGAAATTGTAAATTACTTTGTCATATTTCAACGAGTATTTTCCAGTCTTTCGACTTTAACTGTGTATATACGCGGTGATAAAGTGAGATCGGATTTTTTCAAGGGGTTGATGCGACGATCGATGGTGAATGCGTGATTGAGGCTCGTTTTTACGAATTGTGGGATGTCTTTCGTTGACGATGGGACTGGAATTATTGGGATTAATGGGTTTCTAATCGATCCTTCTACCTGGTCGACTTGGCCGCACGGTTTAACTTGAGGAAGGGTGCAGGGAGGATCGAGGTTAACGGTAAGTCCTTCGCTTGCAGAGTAATAAACGTCTAAAGGGGAGGAATAATAGACTGTTGAGACTGACCTATCGAGTGCAAGAATCGAATCGCAGGTTTCAGATGGTTCTGGGAATGTAATAAAGCAATTGAGTTTAGACAGGGCACACATTTAGCCCTGTACGTTCTTAGGGTTATAGTGCTCGTAGAATAATTTCATTAACGCGCGAGAAATTATTAAAATTCCTGTAATTAGTGGGCCGGAATCGAAATCCCTTATCGCCACTGTTAAATTTCCCCTAATTTAGTATTTAATGCTTCATATTTCGCTGCTTCGTAATCCACATAAAACTTCAAAATAATAAACTAAATCAATTAAAATTAAAATAAATGAAAATTGAAATAAATTAAAACTAAAATAAATTAAAACTAAAAATAGCACTCAAAACTTCAAAATAATTAACCTCTCGCATTACAATTTCCATTCTTCTACCCCACGTCTACAATTAAACTTCTAAACTAAATTTCAATCATCCCCGCCACGTCGCACGCTTAAAAACAATTTTCTAGCATTTCCCGTAAATCTTGCAATTTTATCCTTCTAAAAATCTCAAGTCCCTTCCATTTTCCTGCTCGCTGAAATTCAATATCGTAACTCGGAGGGTTAAACCGTAGCTCGCGAAGGTAAGAAAATCAGTCTTATTATCCCGTCTTGGAGTGGAAATACGACGAATAAAATTCATTTATCGACGAATGAAATCCATTTATAACCGTCCCAACCAGAGATAGAAAAATCCAACGAATTCACGGTGAGAATATTCTCCTGGAAAGGTTCGCGTGTGCAATTTCGTGTACACAAGAATGGCGATGACCGATACACGAACAGAACAGGAATCTAGTCACGGTTCCGCTCCAATAGCCACCCGCTGCGCGGCTTGTTCGTCATGTTCGGCAACACCTATGGATTTAATCGATTTACGAGCGATGTTATCGCTCAGCACGGGCGTAGAATGTACATCGGCATTGTTCGAGGCGAACTTAACTTTTCCAAAGCGGTTATATTCGGTGAAATTGATCCCGGCTATGATCGGCATGCCGGCCGCGCGAAATCCCGAGGCTTCGACGAGTATTTTCAATTCGCGGGAAAGATTTGAGATCGGGGCATCGTAATTCACGGTGGAAATGAATATCTGGAGCGTTTTAGCCTCCGGATGAATTATTTATTTATTGTAATTTTGGACGATGCTATCGCGGGGGATTTTCTCTTTTTTTTCTTTCACGGAGAGAGGGGAGTTGGGCGTTGATGGACTTCGATGAGGAGAGTTCTTGCGGAATTTCTTAGAGACGGGTTTAGCAGAGTTTTCTAGGTGTGGTGAAGCTTCTGGGAAAGTTTACGTGTTACCTTGGTATCGCTGAAACTGATATTTAGATTGTTTTAGGTCAAATTTGTCGACTAACCTTTCCCATCTGAGAATCCATGGGGAATTATTGAAAGTTGGTGCTAAAAATGAATAGAGGATGGAATATCTAGTATTGTAAATTAAAAGAATGCGCGAAATAATGCAACAAACGATGCCAGGAGTCAGATACATCCGCGTTCTCCATAAATAGATGAGAATCCTCCGAGAAGAAGCGCAAATACGCGGATCCATCGAAGTGTGAGCGCACGCGCCGTAGTTTGCGTCACCGCAGAGTCCGTCGATCGTGGAAAAACCGTCGAAACGGTGCCGTTTAATTATAACAAATTATATAAGCGCTCTGCAGGAAGTAACGTTTTCCATATTCATAGCGAACGGATGTTCTTGCGCCGTGGACACTCGTCCCACGTGTAAACGTTCACCAGCGCGAAACTATGGACAGGGTCTTTCATCGTTTTCCGTCCTCGTTGTCTCGTGCAGTTTCTACATACTGGCTCGCGATTAAGACGCCTTGCCTATTTGCCTTCTTTTTTCCCCTTTTCTTCCACGTTCGACACGTATTAACAACTCGTGAAGCGATAGTCACACGTTGCTAAGTACTGGCAGGAGATAGGACACGACGGAAAGGAAACGATATTTATTAACACCGACATTCCTCGATAAGGAGCGCGACAATTTGAGAGATTTCAAGAACGAAAGTGAAACTGGCCATTGTTCTATTTGCAGCGGTGTAATGTACTAGGTGTATCTGGCTCTGTTAGATTCGAAATGTCCGTTGTTAATCGGAATTTAATGCTGGGACTTTCGTTAACACTGGAACTACCGGCGTTAAATCTATTATATTTTAATATATTAAATAAGTACTTTGGAAAAGAGGAATCGAGAGGTGGAAAAGATGATAAATTCGGTCATTTATGATTTTTGAGTTGGAGGTAGAATATTTCTCCTATAAACTTTAAGAATTTTTGGGAAAAATTGTGTACCAGTCATTTTGACTGGTTTGGTAGTTCTAGTGTTAACTAAGTACTGTGGAAAAAGAGGAATAAAAAAAGATGATTGATTCGTTTTATGTTTTATAAGATGGATGTAGGATATACATTCTATGGCTGTGCTGTAAATTTGGTGAATTTTTGCACAGAATGAGGAACCAGTGGTTTCGACTGCCTTGGCAGTTCTAGCGTTAAATGAACTTTTACCTTTTTTCTACGTGGCGTATTAGGGCCAATATCTCGGCGCCACGCTGTACGATTTATTCAACCGTTGACCGGTTTTCGTTAGAGGCTCGTTCTGCGATTTATTCAACATCGAATCATACACCGATATAAGCACAAGCCTGAAAATAATTGGCGCCGCGATATATCCGGCTACCCGATTAACCTTTTCTCCATTCCATTGCGTGCCGGAATTGCTTCAGATAGGACACTCCGTGCCTTAAAATTTCATCGCGGAATATCGCCGATAATCTCGGCACGTTCTACCGATAATTCGTAATTGTAATCGAAGAAATTCGTCTCCGCCGATATTCCCATCGAATCAATGTCAATCGAGGACGGAAAAAGAGCCGGAGGAATACAAGTGGTGCCCGTCGAAAGATCAACGAAGCGTTATAAATTCCATTATACGCCGGTCGCTCGAGGAATCGGCATCGCTTGGCGGCCGGCCGAAGGACGAATTGAAATTTCATGTTTATCGACGCAAACGTAACACCGTGGATTACATTTTTCCGCTTATCGTAATTCCATGCCTTTACGATCGAGAGCCGGAAGGTAGCGATTAAAAGTGGCAGTTGCTGCTCGGTTTAACGCGACAGCAGGGCAACCCGGGCGGCGAGGGGTGGGGAGGGGAGGGGAGGATTACTTACACGCGTGTACGACTTTACCTTTGCACACGTGCGAGGGGCACGCACACGCGCGTGCAGGGTGCGAAAAGAATCGTGGTCGTTTGTCGAAAAGCGACGGAGGATTCTCGGCGTGTATAATGGAGGCTCGAAAAACGAGGCGAAGTGAGGTGAAGAGAGCTGACCTACTGTGGCAAGTGGCTCAGGGCCGTCGCTGTCCAAATCGTCCCCCCGACTGCCCCCCAGGCCTTCTCTCCATCCGGTACCAAGCGTACGCAGTATTCAGGTCTCTCTCTTCTGTAAAAGCCCTCGTGGCCACTGTGGGTGCCCTCCTGCTCCCTCTTGGTCGCTCTTGGTCCCTCCTGCTCCCTCTTGGTCCCTCTTGGTCCCCCTGGTGCCGCCTGGTCCCGCCTTCTCCTCCCGTTTCCTTCACCCTTTGCCCTCGACTCTGCTCTAGGAGGCCGATAACGACGAACGTCTAGGAGAGAAACGTCTTTGTGAATCGTCAAATGTATCGTTTGCTCGGTAACTTGGACCGTGGATCGCATTGCCCCGAGGCGATGAGGAAACGTTGGAGATGTTGCGAGGAGCAGGGCTGATGGAATTAAGGAGGAGGATTTGGTGGAGGATGATCACCGAGGCTGTTTCTATTATTCTTTTGGTAGGGATCAGGTGCTCGGTAGAGGATGACGGGATGTTTGAAAGGAACGAGAGGTGGGAATTTCTTTGGGAATGAGGTTTGATTCTTGAATTATCGTCCGGTGGTGTCGAGGACACCAATGGAGGGGGTTGATGGAATTGGAGAGTAGACATTTAAGCCTTTGCGGTCCGAATTATTTTGGTAATTTTGTAGTGAGCTAAATGAAATTAATTTCACATTTTCCATCGCTGGTTATTCATTTTTTTTAATGATAGCAATAACTACAGGTGCTGACGGATATTAAGATGATATTGCAAAATTATTATGAGTTTGGAGAGTCGATATTAAATTGTTAGAAGATAAGATGAAGTGTGAAGACACAGAATTCTGAACGTATTGTCCAACGGATAAAATAAACGGTGCATTCAAACTTATCGTTAATAATTATGTAAAGTATTGGGATTTAACACTAGGTTTACGGGCGCGAAATCTGTTAAATTGCAATATATTAAATAAGGAGTTTGGAAAAAGAGAGATGAAGCTGCAAAAATGGTAATTCGTTAAGTCATTAGTGTTTCATAAAATACACGTGAAATATCTACTGTACAGGGTCTCTGTAAATTTGAGAAATGTTTATAAGACAAGTAGGGACCCGTCAATTTGACGGCTTCCGTAAATCTAGTGTTAAACATTTCTAAATAACTGAGAATATTCGATTCCACCGGGCATTTCTTGCAGTTGCAGATAGATAAAAAGTAACACCATCAAACTGCACTTATTTGATCATTTTTACTTCATTCCAGCCGCATACACCTCGCCAACTTGACATAACTTTGGAAAAAACCGCGCCTCTTTTCAAAGTTACATTAGATATTACGCCTAATCGCGCTACTTTTCTTATCTCAGACAGTAAAATCAGTCGACGTGCCGTGAACGTTAAAAACACTTTAGAAGATAAATATATTCAGATAACTGCGGACCTTCGTCCCACGTCCTTTAAATCCGACGTTGAAAAAGGGATCGAAAGAATATACCGTATTTTTCTCACACTCGTTAAAGCAACGATAAAACGTAATATTCCGACTATCGTACAATTTGATTCTTCCTCTTTTCTCCGTCTTTTGTACACCGTTCACGCAAGAATAGACATCTCGGAAGTGCCGACGCGTAGGTTGAACCGAAGGAATTGCTCAACGTGCAAGCTGCTCAGACGGGGAAAATTCTCCCGATCCCTTCGCAATCGTTCGCTCTTTCCCTGCTACTTTTTTCCTTTTTTCTTTTTTATTGGATCGACGTGAACGCCCACGAGAGGAAAGTGAATCAGCCGGCGAGTGAAAAGCAAGCAGTGAAAATGTGGTGCCCAGGTAGAATGGCGATTTGAAAGTTCTGCCTTTAGCTCCTAGCAGCGATTTTCACTTCGCCAACGTGGGCACCAGTGGTTGACAATCGAAAGCGGATGCCAGAAAGCTGCTGCCGTTTTAATGGCACACGGTCGAAAGAACGCTGAATTTTGGGGCCTTTTGTGCATTCTATCTTTCTGTGCCTCTTGAAAACGTTTCCTTTTTTTTTCGTGTGGCTCTTCGTAACGTTTCCTCCTTTCTGTGGCTTTTCGTGGCGTTTCTTTTTAATTCCCTTTTTTGCGAGAAGCTCTTCTCGGCGAAATTGCTAGTATTTTCAGGCGGCTTTTTTTCTTTAAAGGATTTCAGTCGACTTGGCTTCTCGAACGGTGATAAATGAAGTAAAAAGAAAGGAAGGAAGGAGTTGGGCAATGTGCAAGAAACGAAGGCTGTTTCGTTGGGCTTCCCTTCATAGTTTTCTTTTGCTTTCTGTTTCAGATGTCCTCTGTTTGAGCTGTACTCAGGCGCCGTAGCCTGAGAAAAGCGAGCTATGCCGACGAGTGAGTATTTTCATCGATGCAAAGTCAATTTTCTCGTTAACCCCTCTAATCGTTGCAATGAACCTTTCCCTTCGTTCGTAAAGGGCACTTGAATCGAACGATTACACCGAAGACTTACGATTCTCCTGGCGAACGGAGAACACATTTATTTACTTTCTTATTTGTCGTATCGCGATAATTGCTAAACAGACCTCCTACGGCAGAGCCATGCGCGAAACCTGTTTCCTGTTTACACGAACTTCGCTTCGATTTGTAAGAAAACGTGTCATTTTTTTCTTAGCCTTCGCATTGCAATTAAGATATCGGGAATTAATGAATTTTTCTAACGATTACAATATTCCTTATGAACTTAACGCTTTACGGTCGAAGTTGCTTCTTCGATTTAAAGCTAAGCAAAAATACTTTCAGAAAATATTTTAATCTTCCTCTAATTCAACAGTGCCGGTCACCTGTGACCCCGTGGCATTCGACGTGTTGATAGATAAAATATTAATAACGCCACAAAGCTGTGTTCACAGAACTGCAGAGTGTTTCGATAATTATTATTTGAAAGGCATAAGAAATTTCTTTGAATTCGATAATGCCGGTCACCGGTGACCCCCTGGCATTCGACGTGTTAATAGATAAAATATTAATAACGCCACAAAGCTGTGTTCACAGAACTGCAGAGTGTTTCGATAATTAACATTTGGAAAGCATAAGAAATTTCTTTGAATTTGATAATGCCGGTCATCGGTGACCCCCTGGCATTCGACGTGTTAATAAATAAAATATTAATAACACCAGAATGCTGTGTTCAGTTTAGCTGAACATAGAGCTGCAAAGTGTTAAACATCGCAACTTGTTCAAGATTTTACGGTGCGATTATGCCTCATAAAATTGACAATAATTCTCAACTATATTTAGCAATTGAGACACAGATTTCTTTTAACGCTAACAACGGCAGAATTCGTTGTTTGTCTTCTCTGACCCTCGATTCATTCTCGTGTGACGATGCTTGCGCGAGAATTTTACTGGCGTTAAATGAGGATGAAGAAGTAACCGGCAATTTGTACCGTGGCACGGACGCGACGTCTCGCAGCTATTGTGAATATGCGAAAGTGACATCACTCGTCCTCGGTTACATAAAGATATTGTCGCTAATATCGATGATCCTTATGCCTCGATGCGCAGGCGCGTTAATTTGCACGTTTAACGCTTCCTTTCTTTAACGCGCGCCGCGTTTCGAATTAACGACGACTTTGGTGTCAAATTAATCGCACGAGGCGTTAGGAAGAAGAGCAGAGTTGCAGGAAGGAAAGAACATTGTTGGTTTCTTCGAAGTGTTTAATATTTCAGAATTTTAAACTTACTTTTCTTACGAAGCTAACAATGAGCATGAGATTAACACGTTAAGCGCGGGCGTAGAGCATACTTTTTTCACAAAAAACTGTGAACTATTTTGGTAGCTTCATCTGCAACAAAATTTGTAACAAATATTTTACATAGTTCCAAACATTTAAATCCAGTTTTATCAATTTTCAGTTAGTTAAATTGTGAGGCATCATGTTTACACCTCATCGTCTTTAACCCTTTGCAGGCGGAGACTTTTTTGACTATTGCGAAGTAATGATTTATTCAGCGATGAAAAAGCTCCTTTTTGTCAGAAAGTCAGAGTGTTAATATACAAGTTATAAATTACTATTCACTTAATCATATTTCGATAGTTGTATTTCATTTTTTCGTCTAACCGTTTACACATGTGCCAATAAACTATAATCAGATTTTTCCTCAGACCGCATATATGCGTCCGCCGTCCTCAAAGGGTTAAGTAAGACAGTGATGCATCATCGTTATGCCACACCGTGCCGAACGTGTTAATGACTCGGACTCTTAATCAGTGGGGTCGAGTTCAAATCTCTGCCACCTTCGCAAGATTCGTCCCAAAGCCTCAATGACTCACAACTCATTTAAAACTGTGCCACCTAGGCAAGACGATCGCATTGGTTAAATTCTAAGAGAAAACCCGTTACACAGATTCAAAGAACAACTCACGCTTCGTGAGACCTCGTCAAACCTTCCGCTATCTACACCTAACATCACCTTTAGTCAAGAAAATTTCTCAACTCCAATCCAATCTCGACAATGACACGACACGTACGACGGAAAAGTACAAACGAAACCAGAAAACAATCCGGCCGAACGTCCATTCTTTCACGAAAGCGCGGCCGAAGGGGAAGAGCGCTTCTTCCCGTCGCTTCCGGGATTGCGCAAGTGTATACGCGATCGAACGGGAAAGCACAATAGGTGAGAGAAGGCGTGGGTACTCGAAGCGACCATCGAAATAGTTATTTTCGACGGTGAGGTCGTCTAGGACGCGTAAAACGAGCACTCGAGGACGTCCTGTGCGGCACCTCTCACCGTTGATCCATTCTATGCCGTGGCGAGCCAAGCCCACGGAGGCCTAACCCCGGCGGACGACCTCCGCTGTTTCCTGTTCGCTTCGTCGATCATTTCGAGAATACCGATCCCCGTGGATGTGGACGATGTGGAAGCGTGCCTTGGGTCAACGAATTAGAGGCACGAGAGGCCATGGAAGGTGCGAAAGAGACCCTGGCATCGCGGCGAAACTTTCGACGTTGCGACAGCTAATGCCAAATAGACGCCGGTCCTCTTTTACGGGCCGCTCGGTGGCTCTGGGATTTTGCAAGAAATTTTTACCTAACTGGAGAACGTAAAGTTTTGACGATTTTCAAGTAAAATAAGAGAGATGTTACGTATCGTTTTCATTAGGTTTGCCAAGATTATTTTCGTAATTTCGAAGAGATTCTTCTTTATTTGTAACGATTCTGGGTGCGATTTAATTAACAGTGGGAGAAAAAGACTTCAGGGAGTATCCGTACCTAATTTTCGGCTCTTTTGAACGTTTCCTCTTTGATCTCCGAAAAAAGGGAGGACCTGGTATACATATAAATATCCTTCTTTCTACGAGTTCCTGGGATGAAAAAACAGGAAGAAGATTGAGCGCGACTCCGTTTAAAAGCAGGGTCCTTTGATAACGGGAAGTTAATTAGCACGATTGAAAACGCGCCCGGAAGACCGTACCTTCGAGACCCGTAATCTCGCCGGGTTCCTCCTTTTCCATTTTCATTGTAAAATCCCTCGTCTTGTATATTTCCGTTAAAAGAGTAACTCCGTCGTAAGTTCCTCTGCGTCTGACGTTGAACGCTGCGCAGGGTGCAGTTTCACGGTGAAATCTTCGTGGAGCTTTTCCAAACTGAAATGAATTTCCCGACGGCTCGTTTCCAACTACAAATTGCACTCCCGTGTCTGACAGGGCGTCGTGTAAGCGCGATTAGTCGGTATCGAGCAGAAAATCAATGATGCAGGCAGAGAAGCGCGCGCGGAACCGTCCAGCCTTTTCTATAGCGTGTTTCTGCAACCCTGTTTAAACGATAGGGTAACCTTAACCTCGGTGTCGATAATCGATGGAATTGATCGTAGGCTCGGCACGAAAGTGTCCCAAGGTTCGCCGCGGGAGAGCTCACCGAAGGCTACGCCCGGCTAAACTGGACCTCAAAAATTATACTCTTGAAATCTTCCCGAGGTATCGAAGGCGAGGCCGGCTCTTTTACATTTTTTCCACGGCGATGCTATCGGAAAGACATCGGCCTGCAACTTTTTCCACTTGTTCTTTTTAAGGCTGTCCCACTTTAAGTTGTTGTTTCGTGTTTCGGCTTCGATAGCTATGCTTATTTCGCCTGGGACTTATATTTTTGGTGGGTTCGTTAGACTCGCTGGAACCACCGTGGCTATGGTGTATATAGCGCTGGGGAAATATTGAATATTTATTGGGGACTTCAATTCGGGCCCACTAAAGCGTTACGGTGCTTATGCGTAGAACCGAGTTCTTCAGGTGGGTCAGGAACCACTGAGATGAGTACATTAAATAGTAAGTTGGGAGAAATTTTCCAGAGGTGATAGGAAATTTGAACTTGGGCCCACTGATCGGGAGATTCTGACTCTTTATCTACTATTGTTGCTAAAGTGTTACGGTGCTTGTGCCTGGGACCTAGTTCTTCAGGTGGGTCAGGAACCACTGAGATTATCGTATATTAAATAATAAATTAGGAGAAATTTTCCAGAGGTGATAGGAAATTTGAACTCGGGCCCACTGATCGGGAGCTTCTGACTCTTTACCTACTATTGTTGCTAAAGTGTTACGGTGCTTTTGCGTGGGACCTAATTCTTCGGGTGCGTCAGGAACCTCTGAGATTATCGTACATTAAATAATAAATTAGGAGAAATTTTCCAGAGGTGATAGGAAATTTGAACTCGGGCCCACTGATCGCGAATTAGAGAATGTTTCTTTTGGCTGAGATTTACTAGGTGATTTGCTAGGTGACTAGAATTCACTAGATAATTTACTTCTAGGCGGATTCCGAATCACTGAGGCTATGATAGGTTAAATTGCAAATTAGGAAAAGCTTATCAGAGGTCATGGGACCCATTGATTGCGATCCTAAAAGTGAAACGGCCCTTTCAGTTCGTATCTACTGTTTTAGGTGCGTTTCCAATCACTCAGGCTACGATACATCGAATACTAAACTAAATTAAATGCTAAATTAAAAAAAATTAATTAAAAGTGACGAAAAAGCATTTGAAGTCGGGCCCACTGATTGGGGGCCTGAGTCTCTGTCGCCTTATCCACCACTTTAAGCTTGAATTTCGAAAGGTGGGAGGAGAAACCGTTAGAAACGATATTTTAAATTCGTTTCTTCTGGAATATCGATGGAAATGGAATCGATCGGGAGAGCGTAGCCTTGTACGCGAATTTGGAAATCGGCCATTACGATCGGAGAGTCATTGCCGGCGAGTTTGATCTGTCCTTCACCTCCTTCGTGGAACGGAAAATATTCTAGACTAATTTTGGATTAGGTGGTAATTAAGATGTTTCACAGGGTTGTCTCTTGCTTCTAGTATCTCTTTTTAGCGTTGATTCGACCTTTCTTGCCTTACTTCTTCGAGTTTCGATCTTATCTGTAACTTTAAGTACGTATCTTCGAAGATTGCGTTTCCTACATCGATTACGCCTCTCGTACGTGTTTTGTTTCGCTAGGAGGATACGTGAATTATGAGGGCGAAAAGGAGGAAAGGAATAAAGAGCATAGGGCAGAAAAGTTGCCGCTAACTTTTTGATATATAACATTTTCCTTTTATCGCGAGCAGTTTGTTATCCGGAACGTTTCGAGCTTTCTACCTCCTTTCCCTCCTCCGTTCCTTTCGACGGAGATTATTTTATTTATGCACGAAATTTAATAAACACTCACCCACGTTTTTATTCGTGCTCGTAAACGTGAAATAGTAGTCCATTAAACGCGAAAGGTACAATAAAGAGAACGTTGTTCGCACGATTCTTCGACGACGGGAAATATATCGAAAGATCGAGCAATCGAACGGTGCCGTTAACGCGTTTTTGCTTTTTGCCTTTCGATGCATTTGTTATTTGGGATCTGGAAATTGGAACTTTTATCTTCTACCTTGCATCGGTCCAGGTTTAACTTTTTATTGTCGAAAAGCACGCAATAGATTGGATAGAATCGCTGAAAATCATTGCACCGTGAGGATATTCAAAATTCGGGGTCCACAAATTGTCTTCCACGGAAGCGCGGGGTTCACCGCTCGCTCTCAAATGTTTCCGCGCGTAAATACAAATTTCACAGCAGCTACTTCCATAGATAATTGATACTCCTCGCTATTTTCAATAATTACATCCCTAAAATACAATTTTTCCATGAATCGCCACTCTACATCGTATTCCTCAAAGTAAAACAGGCAGCAGAAAAATAATTTCACCGTATTCCGACCCTCTGAACTCCGAACCTCAAGCTTCTCCAAATTCCGCCGCTCCGAAGCGTCAATCTTATCCCAAATTCGTTTCGCCCTGATCCCAGCAACGATATAAACCAATTTCAACTTTGCAGACAATTCTGCAAACGACTCGTCGTAAAACTTAACGCGAGAAACGCGCGATCGGCTTCTCCCCGTTCTGCCACTTAATAGTTTTACGGTCGAGCGATGCTGAACTCGCGGGCAATTAACTTAGCGATCCGACCCAAGCACCGTTAATTAATTAGTCATACCGGCCGTACTCGGAATTCCTAGGAAGAACCACTAAATACCCGCCTCATCGTTCCGCAATAATACTGTATGTGTATTACGGGATATTCGTGAGTAATGGCCACGTTTAACCTGATACGCGCTTAATAAGTCTCAATCAGCGTTGCCGTGTGTCTTCGCTGCGCGAACGAAACATCATCGTGACGCGTTTGCCCTCGCCGATTTATAGGATCTCGTTTTACCATCTGCCAAACTGTGCAGTAACTCGTGTATCACGTTATGGGACGGTATTATGTAATTGCATTCGTGATTTACATGGGATTACACAATTATACGGCCACTTAGTCCCGGTGGTATTACGCGGATGAAGGCAGAATTGCTGGAGGAGCTTTTGGGGCTGATGAGCAGGTGTTTTTGTCGGGGAAGAGTGTTTCCACGTTATTGAGTGTAGCACTGAAGAGAGAGGTTTAAATGTGGATTGATTTGGATGATGTGGATTTAACACTAGAACTACCGGCGTTAAATCTATTATATTTCAATACATTAAATAAGTACTTTGAGAAAAGAAGAATCCAAAAGGCGGCAAAGGTGATCCAGTCAGTGGTTCATTTTTTTTTAGATGGACGTAAAATATTTATTCTATGACTTTCATATGAACTTGGAGAATTTTTGGAAAAAATTGTGTACCAGTCATTTTGTCTGGTTTGGTAATTCTAGTGTTAAATGTGACTTTAATTGTCGACAAGTTATTCTAACCAGATTACTTCTTGTTCGTTTCTGAATGAAAAGAGGGTAGGGAAGTTTAGGTCCGGGTTGCGTTCGCATCTGAAGTTTTTAAGTTATTCCGAAGAAATTGCAGTTAAGCTGTGAATGGAAAGAGTGTAGGGAAATTTAGGACCGGATTTGGATTAGGTCTGCATCGGAATTGTAAGTTGATGAGTTATTCCGAAGGAATTGTTTGTAATTAATCTCTGAATGGAAATTGTATAGTTTAATTTAGGACCCAGCCGGAATTAGGGAATTTTTCTCTACGCAGAGTTAAGTATTGAATGTAATCGAAGCTCGTTTTATTCGATTGAACGTGATACGCTTTTATTGCGTTCAATAGGGTGCAATTAGGATAGTTTCAGCTGTGCTTAAAATAATGAAATAAAGTTTCAATGAGACTATTATTCAATGGTCTCAATGATACGTACGATAAAGCAGCGCGTAAAAATTTCCGTGCATTAATTATTATCGTTCCATGTCAAATTACATTTTTATCTGACAATTTTACCGGCCAGAAACTTTTTCCAATTTAACAAAGACGATCCTACACCCGACAAAAAATTCTCCAACACTCTCAAGCAATTATAAACCGCGCTTAATTGCAAAACTTGCAACAATGTCCCCCATCTGGTATTCTTCAAACGCTCCATAAATATTCATCACAGCGCAATTATTCGACGCGATATCGAAGCGCAAAATTATCGTTTTTACGCTTTAAAAAAAAGAGAGGGAGAGAGAGAGAGAGAGACTAGAAAAAAGAAGTCACCTAACGATCCTCGGAAGACCATCTCGTGAAACGGCCGCACAAACTAAAAACTGGTTTAACACGATCGAGGGTCAAGATCTCCGCTTGTTTGCGCTTACGATCAATGGAAAAGCGACGAAAGCGAGGAGGCGAAGGTCACCGGTGACGCGATCGTGGAAAATCTCGGGGAAAATCTCGTGCCTCCTCTTTTATTTTATAATAGCACCTTCGGACGCGCGCAACGTTACGTTATTGATATGCAATAACGCGTAACACGGGATTACGATAAAGGAAAAAGGTCAGACGTCGGTGAGCCTCTGCGTCTGCCGTGCAATATCCAACAGAGAGAGGGAGAGAGAGAGGCAGAGAGAACGTCCGTGAAGGGAAAATACCTTCCACGGAAATTAGGCCGAGTGGGAGACCTTGTTAAGGCGTTTTATTGGCGCGAATAAGGGCGAATCTCTTTTCAGACGAGGCTGACGGAAACGGGAGCAGTCGTGTTCCTCTTAGAAATTTCATCGAGGCATTGTTGCTCTTATTGTTCGTAATCTAATATAGTCGTAACGGTACAGGATTACAAGTTGTACTTGAGGGGACATGTTTTTGATAATTGGAAAATAATGGAGGAATATTCGTGGATGAAGTTGAAACGATGAATTTCATAAATTGCTAATTAGTATCGTGTTAAAAATGTTGCTCCTGTAAATTCGAACGAGACTACGAGTTGTATAATAATTGACGAACGGAGATATTTTTCATAATTGGAATTTAATGGAGGGTTGAATATTTGTGGATGAACTCGAAGCGATAAATTTCATAAATTGCTAATTAGCATTGTGTTAAAAATGTTGCTCCTGTAAATTCGAACGAGACTACGAGTTGTATGATAATTGACGAAGAGAGATATTTTTGATAATTGGAAGTTAATGGAGGAATATTCGTGAATGAACTTGAAGCGATAAATTTCATTAGATACTAATTAGTATCGTGTTAAAAATGTTGCTCCTGTAAATTCGAACGAGACTACGAGTTGTATAATAATCGACGAAGGGAGATATTTGAAAAAATGGGAGAATAAGGAACAGATTGAATATTGGCGAATGAAATATATTTATCGATATTACATTAAAAATTTGCAAACGTTTAACCATATAATTCTGTTATGGCCGCGATCCGATGCTGTGAGTAATTTGTCGAAATTTTCGTGCGTTTAACTTTTTAAACGGTGAATACGGCTCGTTCGTTCTGTCGTTGCTTAATTGAAGGTAATTTCGACAGATTTCTCTGTTATCGGATTTTCATTTGTATTTGAAGATCGTAACAGCGCCGCGATGTCCCGTTTTGAACGTATAGAAGCTATAATTAAACGAAGGCAAACTTCGCGTCATTTACGATGTAACCTGCTATCTTTAACGGTTCTATCTGCTTTTAATATATTCAATTATTTCGCTCACATTATTTCCCGTTGATCCGCACGAAGCGCGGAAAAAGTCGCGCACATTTCACGATTAATGGCAACGCCGAGCAACGTATCCCGTATTTCATTCCGCGGAATCGCTCTCGAAAACATTGCGATGGGAAATCCGTTTGAGGGTTGCAACCCCTCGGACACGCTTCGATGTGCATTCGGTAAAGGGATTTCAGGCAACATGGAAAAAAGAACGTTTGGTATTTTTCCTTTGACATGAAACGATTTAAACGAACGTTTCTTACGATGGAAGGGTTACAGGGCACTCCCTTTAAGTATTTGCTCAGAGAATTCCCTCCGTGTTTTCAAACTTTCAGAATGACGTGCAAAATTCCCTTTCTTTGTCGGTTTCCTCTTCAAAGGAGCATGTGATATTTGAAAGAACAAATTATATCATACGTTTACCACTAGATTAACGGACTGAGCTAATTTGACTCGTTAAAAATTTGATTACTATATATATGTAAAACTTAAATATTATTTTTTAAAAAGATATGTTGGTTTTTAGTTACGTAGAAGATATTTATCTTCTGTCGTATTTGGAGTTACGATGCAAATGGGTTGAATTGATTTGGAACTATTTTCATTGCAAAGAACTTCACTTTTTTTGCGTGAGTCAAATTGGCTCGCTTCGATAACAATAGGTATATAATCAACATCCGTAAATCCAGCGTTAAAAATGCAGATACATTTTATTCGAGCTGCCTGAAGCAAACGAGGCACGTATCACTTTAAAATTGAATATACAAATCGAATAAAGGATTCATTCGCAAAACGGAATTCGTATTTTACCGAATAAAAGTAAATTCCAGTCGCTGATCTATCGCTCCGTTTTTTTTCGAGTGCTCGTTGAATACATCGTCGATTAAATCTGACTTTTATTCCGAGAAATAGCTTAAACTCCGCGCTTGAATACTCAACGTACTTTCGGTCCGATGCAATATATTCCATCTCGATTCCTCCTTTTCTCCTTTGCTGACCAAAACATGACGAAATAACCCGTCCACTAAATATTCTTGGCTTCTATTCCAAACGATCGATAAAGGAGCCAAGAAGAGGGAGAGGGAGAAAGAGAAGATTGAGAGCAAAAGAGAAGGTAGAGGGAAAAAGAGAAGATGGAGGGAAAAAGTGACGCAGAGAGAAAAGATAGAGAGAAGCGACGAGAAAGAGGGAGGGAGAGCAGAAAATTCGCTTCCTTGGCGAAACAGCGGATAAGACTTCGCCATAGGTAAGGTCGACACCTATGAATACGAATCGCCGGTGTGAGAAAGGTAACACGTGTAAGAGATAAGTATCACGGGAAAACTTAAGCGGTAAATAGTACGATTAATAATTCTCACCGGCGTGTACGATTGTTAGCGAACGCGAGGATCACGTAACACGCGCGACACCTTGGCCCACGAAGGGGGATCTGACCCCATTTTTATCGCGGACGAAACGCGTTTCTCCCCCTCTCATCCAGGAAGGAACGTCATTGATCGCTAATGGATTAAACGCACGAGAGAAATTTTCTTTGGCACTTAAAAATGGCTACTCGAAGCGGCGTCGATGATTAACGGGCCCGCGTTTTGGCTTTCGTGCTCGTTAGCCCGACGAAACTCGGTGCATCTCGGGTGTCCTTAAAACTACGATGCAACGTGCGCCTGATAAATTTCTTCTTACGTGGATTAATTTATTGCTAGAGTCGAAAACGCGTGTACCGTTATAAAAAAGGGAAAATTTCATCATCTTCATTGATGCCTTTAGGTTTGAATCATTTTAGCTTATCGAACATAGTACAATACGCTGTTTCGATCATTAAAACTTTTAGTGCCGACCGAAATATTGATTGATTTAATGACACATGTAGTAGCTAATAAAAAAAATTGTCATTGGCCATAGTTTCATATAGAAACCGCGATATAAAGCATAAATTGTATATTTTCAATTATCTGTGATAAAATTACTAATATAGTGTGAGAAAGATAAATAATAATCCCACGATGTCCGGCGTCAGGACTATCGATAACGACGATATATCGTCGTCCGGCACTAAAAGGGTTAAAACTTTGCGATCCGAATTGTTTTGTCAGTATTACAACGAGCCAAATGATATTAATTTCACAAAAATTTCTGACGTTGGTTATTTTTTTTTTGTGATGATAGCAATAACTGTAGGTACAGACTGATATTTAGGGGATGTTGCAAAGTCATTGTAAAATTGGAATGTAAGAAAATAAAGTGAAATGAAAAACTATGTCGAGGGTAGCTCGATATAGGACTGCAAAGGGTTGACACTAGCAAGGTGGTCGAAATGACCTGTTTCAAATATTATATAAAAATTTCGGATTGATGGGAGAGCCACGAAGTAAATATTCCACTTCTGTCTTACAAAACCTAAATTATTCGATCGACCGTCTTTTTCACCTCTTCGGTTCTCTTTTGCCAAAGTATTCGGTGTATTTAACACTAGAACTACCGACGTTAAATCTACTATAGTCTATCATATTAAATAAGTACTTTGAAAAAGAGGAATCGACAGGCGGGAAAGATGATCGATTCGGTGATTTATGTTCTTTGACACGGACGTAGAATATTTATTCTATGTGTTTTCTATAAATTTGGAGAATTTTTGGAAAAAAATGGTGTACCGGTCATTTTGACCGGTTGGTAGTTCTAGTGTTAACACTAGGTTTACCGGGCGGGTCATTTCGCGAGGGAAATTAGCGAAATCTTTTACATATTTTTCCGCCACTTGTACCGACTTTCATCCAATCAACGACGTGAATATAATATATTCGAGATATTATCTCGAAATTCATTTTCTCCAAAACCTTCCAATTTTGAAGTTCCCTATCTGGTACAACTATGACCCGTATCGGTAGAGACAGGCATATAATAAATATCGGTAAACCTAGTGTTAAATATAACAGATACAAAGCCGGCAGTTGTAGCGTTAAACGGTATCATGAAACATCTAGTCCAAAAGAATCATCCTCCGTAAAGCAATCGCCGTTAAATATCAATGAAAGCACTGTTCGACTACTCGGACAAAAAGCAGGTTGCTCGTAAAACTCGCGCACTCCCCCCATCCCTCGTCTCGCCCTCCGCATTTTCAATAGGTCCGCGCGAATCGAGAGGTAAGGCCGATTTATTGTCACGTTCGGCCGAAGCATCTGCTTCTTCAAGGCGCGATACATTTGCCGTTGCGTATAAAGCGTGTCCTACGAGCTCTAACGGTCTTCTGCCTTGACCGAGTTGAGCGAGGTCCGTGTCAGATCTCCGTCTTGACTTTGACTCCGTTTTATCGTAAAAGTCATTTCCACGATCAATTACACGGCCATGGAGCGCTTCGTGGGGTTCTGAAAGCGCGGACAATCGAACGGTACACCAGATGCGCCTTCCGTTTGTCCATCCTCGCGTTTCCGACTATTGCCGGCGCACGTACGGAATCGCGTATCGATAACAATGAAACGGCGGAGCGGCTTTATCGATCGTTTATTTACAGTCGCGGCCGTAGATACATGTCCGTCTATATCGTACGGTCTTTTTCCCCCCTCGAGCTCTACGCCTTTTTCCTTCGCTCTGCTACCCCGCCGCCTCTTGGAGAACCTCCAATTCGAACGAGCGACTCGCGCGTGCGATGATGCTGCGACAACGCGGCGTTCCTGAATCCTTAATGCGATGCCACGGTGACCTTATCGAGGTCTCGCACGAGGGAAACCGACGATGCACCGGACGAGGAAGTGCGCGCGGAAAAGTGACGAGCGTGAGGTCGAGCATGCTACGGCACTTTGCTACCTGATGCAATTTATTGGAGGATACTTTATGGCGTACTTAACTCCGTGCGCTCGTAGGTTTAGGTGCACTCGGGTGGGTTTAAGAGGCGCGATTTATGTCGTCGATAGGCTAAGAAATGGATCTTGAGAGCGGGGTTTTTCATTATTGGGTAAAACGTATCGAATGGAAGGAGAATCGTGTCGGGTGAGTTCGTAAGTTTGGACGCACTGAATACAAAAGTGCGGAGGGTAGTGGGAGTTCTGCAATTCGATGAGCTTGTAATTGCAGAAAGAAACTTCCCTCTTTGGCGTGGACGTATCATAGGTGAAAATCGACCTAATCTTATCGCAGTCTCACCGGTGAACATCAAAGGGAAACGTATCGAGCTACAAATACCGATACCGCGGTTACTCGTTAAACCGTCTATCAAGACGTGAATTGAAAAGCTTCGCCGTAATGGAAATCGTTCGGACGTACGCGATGAAAGGTATCGTCGATGGTCGAGAAAACGTGATAACTCAATCGCTCGCATTCCGCCGAAAGCCCATACGCTAACGACGAGTTAAAAGTCACGTACTGATTTACGGGGCTTTTACGTCGAAATAATGTCGGTCTCATAATTGCGCCGATTAAGTCCGCACATGGTCGGGTAGGCCGTGGCGCGGGTTCTGCGAGCAAGTGATGTATGTGCGTGTTTATTCGCCATAGTACGGTGACATGGTGTGGTAGCCTGTGGCATAGGTGGTAGCTTCGTTCTATCGACCGAGCAGCAGCACCAGCTCGTCCCGTGACCTGACCTCGTCTGAACCCTCCATTCCACTCTGCCTCGCTCGCTCTAACACAATCACCTCCACGTAACCTCCTCCCTTCTACCTCGTTCTACCTCCTTCTATCCACCTCCACCGTCAACGTCGCCTCGACCTCTCGTTCCTCCGCCTCCGCCAGCTTCCACCACCTCTGTTATCCGCGGTACAAGAACCCTCCCTGCCACTTTCTATACAATATTAGCGCCCGAACTGGAACAACGCCCGAAACTCAAGCTCCGAGACTCGCACGGAGGACCGACACCGGATGTATCCTCGATGGACCGGCTTCTGTTCTCTCGTCTCTCATCTTTTGCCATCTCTCTTTATCTTAGATTGCCATTTTTTCTCGAGCTATCTGTGCGTTGTAGTTCGTTGGCTTGGAGTAACGAAGTTTCGTAGTTTGATAGAATGAAATTACCGGGGGTTCTTGTTCGGTCTAAGTTTCCTGGGTGTTGGAGTTAGGTGATTTGTTAATAGTAAGACAAATTTGTCGAGATAGAAGTAGGAATGTCGAGGATTTTTTGTTGTTGCGTTGATTTTGAGGAGGAAGATAGGTAGGCATTTCGAGGCGCGCACGGAGAATCGCCACCGGATGTATCCTCGATGGACCGGCTTCTGTTCTCTCGTCTCTCATCTTTTGCCATCTCTCTTTATCTTAGATTGCCATTTTTTCTCGAACTATCTGTGCGTTGTAGTTCGTTGGCTTGGAGTAACGAAGTTTCGTAGTTTGACGGAACGAAATTACCGGGGGTTCTTGTTCGGTCTAAGTTTCCTGGGTGTTGGAGTTAGGTGATTTCTTAACCCTTTTCACTCCGAGTCATTTTTACTATCAGCTACCAGCAACTCCAGAAATTTTTACAACTGTGCGAGTGCACATGTGTGGAATATTGAAAATCTTGCTTTGTCAATAAAAAAGAAACGTATACATTTTTAAAATTATATTTTATAATATAAAAAAATATGAAAATACGCCGGTTTTACCAGACAACGGAGTTATCAGCTTTTATTGCAATGTCGCCGCTGCGGCAACAACAGAGTGCAAAGGGTTAATAGTAAGACAAATTTGTGGAGAATTTGTCGCGATAGAAGTAACAATGTCGAGGATTTTTTTTGTTACGTTGATTTTGAGGAGGAGGATGATAGGTAGGCATTTCGAGGCGCGCACGGAGAATCGACACCGGATGTGGCGATGGACCAGCTTCGGTTTCTCGTCTCTCAGCTTTTGCTGTCTCTGTTCCTCTTTATCTTAGATTGCCATTTTTCTCGAGCTATCTGTGCGTTGTGGTTCGTTGGTTTGGAGTAACGAAGTTTCGTAGTTTGACGGAACGAAATTACCGGTGGTTCTTGTTCGCCTTAAGTTTCCTGGGTGTTGGAGTTAGGTGATTTATTAATAGTAAGACAAATTTGTAGAGAATTTGTCGCGATGGAAGTAGCAACGTCGGGGATTTTTTCTCTGCGTTGATTGTAGAGGAGAAAGATTGACAACTAGGTACTCTGTTAGACTCCTTCGGTGATCTTCCACTTCCGGTCTCCCCGTGTCATCGCCGTTCCCCAAAAATGTCACGCTGGCAGACCAGGTTTCAAGATACGTCCCTGCCGAACAGCGGGGAAAGGTGGAAATTTCCATTAGGGAAACGCTGGGAACAGGTCGATGGAGAGTAGTTCAGTGGCAATTGATCGTTATTAGTTTAGAGTCCGATCGCTGGCGAGGTCGATGTTTTAATTGATTGATGCGTGCAGAGAATCCGAGGGAGCATTTTTCAAATGAACGCGTCGCGAATGTTACCCCGGTTTCACGTATACCCTGACAAATTCGTGTAACGACGTAAAGTGTTTTTTTTTCAAGCACTCCATGAAAATAACGGTGCTCTTTTTATTTCTACAAAATTTACAAATAAACTTGCAGTAGGAAAATCAAAGTTTCTAACGTGACTCATTAAATTTATATTTCTCAATGTACAAAGTGACGAATAAATTTCAAAATAAAAATGGCGAGAGAATAATATCAATCAACGTCGAAGTTCTATCGAAAATACAAGCATTGGCGAGGGTACCAGCAACGTGATATTCGTTCCTGACTCAATTTCTCCATATATACTCGCCTGTCGAATACACGTATTAGGCAACTCCATCGAGACTCGAAAGTGTGCAAATAGAGCAAGTGAAGGGGTTGCAGCGGACCACAGTCGGGTTCAACTTCTGCCTCTATTCTAAATTATAGTATACTATTCGCGAGGAACAGTTAAACGCAATTGCCGGATCTGCATTACGGCTTGTGTAATTTCAGTTTTGGCATAATCGCCATTGCGTGTAAACCACGTTGCCATGTAAACTGTAAATCTACGTAGGAATATGTGGAAGCCATTGTGGATGTGGAGTTAAAGGCTGCCTCGAAATAATCATTTCCAAATTATTATTTAATATATCATAGCTCCGGGGTTCTGGAGCTCACCTAAAATTGCAGGTTTCAAGTGGGGTGACTAGCAGAAAAAAGATCCATCGAATACAACACTCTTTTGGTAAACTACGATCTGGCTTTCGTGTAGAGTCAAAAGCTTGAACTTTCAATTGACGGTCCTAAATTTAAATTCCAGTGAGGTTTGAAAGACTTTTTCCAAATTATTATTTAATATATCATAGCTTCGGGGTTCTGGAGCTCACTTAAAATTGCAGGTTTCAAGTGGGGTGACTAGCAGAAAACAGATCCACCGATTATAACACTCTCTTTTTGCTAAACTACGATCTGGCTTGCGTGTAGAGTCAAAAACTTGAACTTTCAATCGACGGTCCTAAATTTAAATCCCAGTCAGGTTTGAAAGACTTTTTTCTAAATTATTATTGAATCCATCCTAGCTTCATAATTTTGTAGCTCACTTAACCCTTTGCGAACGGAGAGTTTTTTAAAAAAATTAAGAAATAATCATTTATTTGGCGATCAAAAAGTCAAAGTGTTAATGCATAGAAGTTATAAATTGCTATTTGCGTAGTCATATTTCAACGGTTATATTTTAATATTTCAACTCTAACGGTGCATACATGCACCGATAAACTACAGTCAAATTTTTTCTCCGACCGCATATATGCGTCCGTCGTCCTCAAAGGGTTAAAATTCTAATTGTAACGAAGCTCCACCCGTTTTTGTACACCGTGACTTCACTTGCCTACGGATTTTCCCAATTAGTCGATCATATTTCCAATCTCCCCCAACAATTTTTGCCTAAATTGCTCGATGCGTTGCAACCCCCGTAAAAGTTGAAGTCCAACGCACAGTAACGATGCCACCTAAGTCCCAAATACCGAGCAGCATCGATAACTCCATAAATAAACCCCACGTACACCACTCTTCCCTCGATTCTTCTCCCACTCTTTTTCCCCTCCTCCGATCGGCTACCTTTTCGATCAAAAACTTGCCGCCACTCATCGTCCGGCGAAACAAACTTTCTCCGTCGTTTTCCATCTCGCGTATTCTTCGAGGCAGGTCCCTGATTTTTTTCCCCACCGGCAGCTTATTTGCAAGCGATGCCAGAACCCGAATTCATGCAGCCCATTCGAGCATTATTATGCATTGTTACTGCCCGGAGCGACACGAAGGAGCAGTCTGCTTTCAATGCACTCAGACCGTAGTCGTAATGTGGACCGCCATGAGTGTCACGACAGGGATGAACAATGAGCCTTTTTCCATGCGCTTTATTTCTGCCCTCGGCGGAGAAAAAAAAACCTCCGTCTCAAACTTTCCGTGCCATTCTTACGATAAACTTCGGAGTATAGTGAAATTCACGGCGCCCTTTAGGCACGTTTTTCAATCGTTTTGAGGCGAGAGAATGATTTCAGAAATTTGGTGAATTTATGGATGGGAATTTGCAAAGGTACTTGCAATTGTTGGAGGTGAAGGAGTTCGTGCAGGGTGCACGTTGAAGAGAAAAGGACGTGGAATGACCATCCACCGATGCTACGCCCCAGTTTTTATGGCGGACATAGAAATAGGTGGACCGTACCGGGCGAAAGCCCATTCCATCTCGAAACCGAAATCCCTCTGTCTCTCTTTCTCTCTTCGTTGGACGTTTCATTCGTTTGGCTGTTTTGTTTTGTAGAAAGCTGATGATCGTGTTCGATGATCGTCCTTGATGATCGTTCCTGCCCAATCCCTCGAAGCCTTCAGGTCGTAGAAACGTCTTCGAGAAACTCGTTGAAACGCTCATTAGGAATAGAAGGAGGTTAATTTGTAGATTTGAATATTTGAAATGTGGCATTCGGCGAGTTTAATTCTTTGAACTTCAAACTGTAAAAATGTGTCCGTTTGAGGTGAGGTTACTCGTGCGAGGATTATCGCGTGAATGAGAGAAAGTCTTTGATTTTCAAAATGAGATTGCCTCGGTGAAAATGCGTCGCTCGATATCGTAGGAACAGTTGGAATGAAATTTTCAGTTTTAAACGCTCTGAAAACCATCGGAGGAACGTAAAACTCTGGCAGTCGGGACGGCGGTTCTACGACTTTCCTAAACTGGGTTACGCAAGAACGTATAGAATCGTACTAATAGAAATCAGCCGAATAAAACGTATTTGGAAGTAGAGAGCAACGATCACTCGCTCGGTACGTACACTGACGTAACTGTGCGAATTAATTCAGTTCAAGCAACAGGCTCGTGCCACCGCTTCCATGAGAAAGTTAAGTGACCTGTATCAAGTACCTTTTCTCTCCTCGAAACGCTTCAAAAAATCGGTCGTCCCGGGCGACACGGCGCTTTCGAGCGTTAGAGACTTCCGACTCTTTGCGGTGGCTCTCTCCTTCTCTCTCTGTTTCTCTCTATCTCTCTCTTTCTGGGTTTCTTTCTTCTTCTCTGTCTATTTCTTTCTCCTTCGCTCTCTGGTACTTTCTCTCTATTGCCCTATCTCTCTATCTTCTTTGCCTCTCTGTCTTCCTACTTCTCTGTCTCTCTATCTCTCTGCGTTCCCACTTCTCTGTCTCTCTATCTCACTGCCTACCTACTTCTCTGTCTCTCTATCGCTCTGTCTCCCTATTTCTCTGCCTCTCTATCTCTCTGTCTCTCTATCTCTCTATCTCTCTATCTCTCTATCTCTCTGTCTCTCTGCCTCTCCATCTCTCTGCCTCTCTATCTCTCTGTCTCTCTACCTCTCTACCTCTCTATCTCTCTGTCTCTCTATCTCTCTGTCTCTCTATCTCTGTGTCTCTATATCTCTCTGTCTCTCTGTTTCTCTATCTCTCTATCTCTTTGCCTCTCTCTCTCTATCTCTCTGCCTCTCTATCTCTCTGTTTCTCTGTCTCTCTATCTCTCTGCCTCTCTGCCTCTCTATCACTCTATCTCTCTATCACTCTATCTCTCTATCTCTCTGCCTCTCTATCTCTCTATCTCTCTGCCTCTCTATCTCTCTGCCTCTCTAACTCTCTGCCTCTCTGCCTCTCTATCACTCTATCACTCTATCACTCTATCTCTCTATCTCTCTATCTCTCTGCCTCTCTATCTCTCTGTTTCTCTGTCTCTCTATCTCTCTGCCTCTCTGCCTCTCTATCACTCTATCTCTCTATCACTCTATCTCTCTATCTCTCTGCCTCTCTATCTCTCTATCTCTCTGCCTCTCTAACTCTCTGCCTCTCTGCCTCTCTATCACTCTATCACTCTATCACTCTATCTCTCTATCTCTCTATCTCTCTGCCTCTCTATCTCTCTGCTTCTCTATCTCTCTATCTCTCTGCCTCTCTATCTCTCTATCTCTCTGTCTCTCCATCTCTCTGTCTCTCTGTCTCTCTGTTTCTCTGTCCCTCTGTCTCTCTATTTCTTTCTCAATTTCTCTCCTCTCTCTACTCCGCTCGCTCTCTTTATCTATTTTTCTCTTCTTCTACTTCTCACTCTCACTTCCTTTTTCCTCCGTCCCACCGTGTTATTAAAAGTGTTCGGCAAGAGGTTCTGCACGGTTTAACGAAGAAAATAAGGACGTACTTTGTCGCATTAAAGCCACCGTCCTCGTCGTATTGGCTCTGAGAGCACAAAGGCAGCTCGAAACGAAAGGACGCCCAAGACCCGCTCGTGGGAGAGGAGAAATTTTTCTTCTATGATGGCTCGAAGGTTACAGCTGCCGACACTTAATGATTCTCTTTCCGGAGTAGCCCGGCGAAACCGTCGGTTTATCCTAAACCCTCACGAACGTACGTAATTACAGACGGTCCGAGCTGTTGACAAATCGTGTAAACGTATTCTAACGTCGAGAGCGCTAGAATCTGGAACATGAAAGTGCTTCCAGATACTCGGCCGTAGTTTATTTGTGAAAGATTTGAAACTCCACGGCTTATATCACAGGAATTCATATACAATTCAACGTATAACTCTGTTGATATTAATTCACTTCCTCGAAGTAACCGTGACCGAATGAAACAATTATTTACATTGACTCTAAGGGGAGTAAATCGGTAACGCTAAAGTTACCAAAGCGATCAAAACGATAGGTCTCCGATTATTTCGAAAAATTGCCATTACCGATGGCAGAGTCATGCGGTAAATATTCCACTTCTGTGTTATAAAATCTAAATTACATAATTGATCATCATTTTCACCCGATTTCTCTTTTTCCAACGTACCTATTCGGTGTATCTAAATACAATAGATATAACACCGCTAATTCCAGTATCAAGAGGAAAGAAAGATAGCTAAAGGTACAAGAAAAAATCTTGTCGGCTACAAATGACACCGAAGTTTCAATGGCAGCCGGTAATTAATTACACGTCGCATTAGCGTAGCCTCAAAAAAAGAAGGAAGCTACGATACGCGCTCGCGAGCGCGCGCAACACCAACACTATTTTGAGACTGTTTTAACCCGACGGTGCAGAATGTTGCTTACACGTAATTATGTTAGATAACCGGTAGACGCTGGACATTGCTAATTCACCGACATCGCACACAATGGAAAGGTTCTCGCTGGTTGCCGGTCGTTTTTCACTAGGATTCCCTGTAGGCAGCGACACCACTGAAATCCGACATGCAATGCCAGACAGCGAGGAAGCTTCGACGTGGAAAGAGTAGTTGGAGAGAGAGAGAGAGAGAGAGAGAGAGAGAGAGAGAGAGAGAGAGAGAGAGAGAGAGAGAGAGAGAGAGAGAGAGAGAGAGAGAGAGCGAGAGAGAAATGAAGCGGGAAAGGGAGAAAGAGAGGGAGAAAGAAAGAAAGAATGAAAAGCATAATAGAGTTTACATGGCACTCCTCGCGTGCTCTGGGGCGAATGAGACTCAGGGACGTTTTTTTAAGGGGGTCAAGGGGACCCTGTGCCTCGGGGCTGTCCTTATTAACGGTGACCTCTCTAACTCGAAATCGAGAATTTCAAAATTCTTACGAAAATCCTGACGCGTTACATTCCTCGCCGAAACTCATTTGCCGGGGCAGCTGCTTTCCTTTTCTAATTCGACTTTTGACGCGCGGACGATGAAACCACCCGAGGGTCAGGTTACGATATTTTCGACGTAAGACCGTTACGTTCGAAAGGATCTACTAATTTAGACGTACATCGTAATTAACGATGTCGTTACACCAGATTAGAATTATTAGAGATACCGTGAAGGAAGGAATTTAATGGAAAATCGAATGATTTATCGTAACAGTCGATCGACGACGAGAGAACGCGGCACGTGAAATCGCGAGTGAATCTATGGTTATTATAATGAAAGGCTTGTTTTTAGATCGTTAATGATATTTTTTATTGTCGAAATTGTCCAAACGAGGCTCATATTATATCGGTTTCGCAAGCAAGTATTCTCACAATGTCACGACCGTCGTGCGTGATTCCGGCACGACGTCACGGTCCCATTGACGCCGACCCCAACCACCTTAAACACCCATAAAACATTTTCGTGACCTCTTTTTCGTGTAATTCGACGAACAGAGGCTTGTTCTCCATTTCCGGTGACACGAAAGCACCGATGCTTACGACTGAAAAACCTTTCACACGTTCCATCAATTGTATACCGGTGAATTCGTAAACGACCGCACGCTTCATTACTAATTTCAATTCTTTCGGCATATGGCTCTTCGAGCACCGTGAATAATTTTATTCTATTGTCGTTTCCGGAAACGTGCTCTTGAAAAAGTTTCGAAAAGCCGAGCAAAACGCTGCGCTTTTCGGACTCGAGTTTCGTTGTCGGGAGGGGCGGGAAAGTGGAGCTTTTTAAAACGAGGATAGTCGAACGGTTGGAAACGTACGAGGTTTCTTCCATCTCGAGGAAATATTAACGTTAATATTTCCCGAGTGGAGTTTGACAGCGTTACGTGTAGCGGTGTACAGTTCATATAATTTTGGAGCATATCGGAGAACGCGCATTCCCGAACAAGAGTTTCCTGTAGGAGGGAGCCTTGGGTACCCGGCGGTGAACCATCGTTCTAGCACGACACGAGGTCGCGAAGAGACACGAGGTTCGCCGAAGTCGGAACGGAAACGGCCGAAGGGTAACGAAAGCGCACGAGGTTAGAGTTTTCGGGGTGGGGACTGGCGGACGCTCAGTACCCCGACTCAGTCGAGCCAGCGCCGTGATCGGAGTTGGAATAGTGGCTGGCGTAGCGTGTCTTTCGAGCAGAGTTTTAAAAGCTCCCGGTATTCTAGTCGTTCTCAAATCACGCGCACACGAATCCAAGTATTCGGCGGTGATCGTACGACGGGACGAGGTTGATTGATTCGTATCGGCCTCCTCATATTCGTTGTAGGGAGCTCGACTCTTCGTTACTTATGTCGTTGCTATTCCGCTCGGTACGGTCGTTGTTAGACTCGATCGTCGCTACATAACCGTCATCGTGGTTCGATTCGTCGCGAGAAAAAAGCCATCATCGCGTAATCGACACGGACACGGCCAGTGAAAATGCGGTAGTGACAGTGATAGAGGCAGGGAGTAGAAGAGTATCCCTGATATTATTTTGTAGGCGCGAGGACGCCACGAGTTTTCTCGATTGAAAAAGAAAAGAAAGATCGAAGTGAGCGAAACTAGGGAGAGGCTTGCGTAGCCAGACCGGAAGTTATGACGAGCTCGTGTGTTCGAGGACGAGGAATTTACGCGCATGTGTCCAGTGGGATTTAGTGTCGGCGATAAAGCGTTTCTTGCAGATCTGGATACCTTGCTCTCGACACCTACGGGACCTGGATTATCTCATGTTAGGATGGCGCTGGCGCGGTAAGTACTTTCCACTCTCACAACACTCGAACCTTCCTTCGTCGTTAATGGTCGGGGTGGGTCTCCGATCCGTTTGTATTCGCTTTTTTTTCCCCCCTTTCATCTTTTTCCAACATCCCGGTATTGATTCGACGCGTACAAATCGATTCGATCGTCGTGCAAGACGTGCAACGTCGTCGGTGTCGTGAGAGGTTAGGAAATAACTTAGACATTTCACCGTCAGCTTCTATACATCTCGAGATACACGTTCTTCGGTATCGACGCAACATTCCTCGCCGTACATCATCCTCCTCGTTGCATCGTACATTTGTCGTGATATCGGGCATCCCTTTGTTTTGAAGTACTCCGATGCAAAAGCCGGTATCAGCGATAGAGTGCGCAACGGTCAACGACCCATCCCAGCCATAACTACAGTTACTGATTTAACAGATTCGCGTACCACGAATATTTACGTAGCTGTCAAGCCGATCTCGTTGGACGATGTACACAAAGCCGCGGAGCGTCGTTGTTATTAGTTTGAAAGTTCTTGGTCAAGTCGCTCGCGCGGCGAAGGAAAGACCGTCAAGGTTAATACACCTTTTTACGTTAAGCCGACCTTCCGAGAGCCTGATGCGGGCTCCGTCACGGTTCGACAATCTGCCTTTATACTGAAACGTTTGACCGTGAATATGACTCGATGGAATTCAAATGTACAAACGGTTACGGCTCCCTTATCTTCCGCGGTGTACTGGAAATTCTTTAATATCGCCGCTGGAGGTTATAAAGCGGCAGTTGCCATTACCACGATGGACTGAGTCACAGTTTTACTCGACTTTGCTTTTTCGTGCGGTCGAAAAAACTTGGGTTCCTTGGGGGCGCATAGTCACGTGCGTTGTGAACGTTAACTTTTGTACGAGCGTTTTAGACTACTTTCCACGTTGAAGCTTTATAGCCGGTGAGAGTGTGTGCGTTGCAGTAAGTAGCCTTCGGTGGTTATACGTACTTGTATGCTTGTACCTCGAGTCGTGACAGAACTGGCGACGAAGGTTTCTGCCAATCGTGTCCCTTCGAATGACATTTCGAGAGAGAAACGTCGTACTATTAAAATCGAAGGTCTTCTACGTAAGATGGTAATAATTTGATTTAATTGCCGTCTGAGATACGTATTCGGAAGTAGTCTGCGGGGGAAACTGTGAATACGATTTTATGGCAGGGAGTAGACGAAGGAGATATTAACACTAGATTTACGGAAGCCGTCAAATTGACGAGTTCCTACTTGTTTCATAAACATTTCTCAAATTTACAGAGAAGCTGCACAGTAGATATTTCGCGTGTATTTTATAATACAATAATTACTTAACGAATTATCATCTTTGGCGCTTGATCCCTCTTTTTACAAAGTCGTTATTTAATATATTGCAATGTAACAAATTTCACGCCCGTAAATCTAGTGTTAACGAATGTAAACAGGAATAATAACGATATTCTTGGCGATGAGAGTTAACTTCGATCTCTCCATCGATCGTAATTCTTTCCATGGAATTCTCCATTGTCGGAGCAGTCATGTTTACTCGACGATATTCAGCGAGTGCAGCTTTATTGGAGAATATTTTATTTAAAATTGGAAAAGAACACTGTTGACCGACTCGCGTCGATGAGTCCATTTTTATTGAATTCTTTCAGTTTATCTTGCACGTCGTAAATGATTAATTCCCTTCGTGCAAATAATGCAAATAATTGACGTGCGGTTTTCTGTAAGAAAATTAATTTTGTAATTTTACCGCATCTCGACACTTGCCACGTGGCTTCAGAGGGAACAATAATTAATCGGGAAGCTTGCCAGGAAAATTGGCAACATTTTGAAAATAATTTAGCAATTATTAATTTAGCAACCTTGAAGATCATCAGCTCGCAGTATTATCAAGTTTTTATTGATATATAAAAACTACATATATGGCGGTTACATCATTGCAGGACTTTATTATTGCATAGCTCTTGGTCCGCAGCATTTATTGCAGATTAATCTTTCTTAATTAAGCGCAAAGTCAATTCGCAAGCCTGCACAATGCAAAGCCGTGCATTCTAGTTTGGCCGATAGAGTCGTCCGACGTTACTATTACTCATTACTTCCTGCCGAGAGAGCGCTATCGGGCAAAGTGATGAATCACGAGACTATAAACGGATCTTCGGCTTTTATAATTGTAATTTAATGAATGCAATTTCAACGATTACGCGGTATTTTATTCCCCGGCGTCCTTGACATTGCGCACGAAAAAGAAAAACGTTTCGAAACGGGAGGTAAAAGTGTTGGTACACAAAGTAGAAATCGCTCTCGCGAGAACATTCCGTCTCTGTAACTTTTGTACGTTAAACTTTTAATTGCTCGTTCGATCGTGATAATTGTAGTGCTAACGTTGGAGACATTGTCTCTACGATGCTTTATATTCGTACAAAGTTGCATAAGTCCTTTTCGCGAGTTTACGATGTAGAGAGGACGTCTTCTTTTTTTCAATGGCATTTCTCCGGCGTTTATTTCTTCGGGTTTAATTCCTACGGTCATTTCGTAGTGAATTTAGCGTTTTGGTGGGTCAGATCCACCGTGGCAATGATGTATTAAATAATAAATAGGAAGAATTTGTCGGAGGTGAGGAGGAATTTCAATTCTGACTCACTGACCGCGAGTTTGAGACGGCCTCCTTAGCCACCATAACACTCTTTGTTGCTTTATTATTGTATTTTTAGGATTTAGCTATTATGGCCATTTTGCATGGAGTCTACTGTAAGATTCGAAACACCTAAGCTATAGAATATTCATTAAATAATAAATTAGGAAAAAAATTCCTACAGGTCAGGGAGAAATGGAACTTGAGCCCACTAATTGGGAGTTCCAGCTTTTATCTTCTTAGCTACCGTAGCCGGCAAAATTTCTGTGGTCCTTTCGCTTAAGATCTACCGAAATAGTATAGCTTTGATATATTAAATAGTAAATTAGGAAAAATTTATCAGAGGCGATGAGAAATTTGAATTCGGGCTCACTGATTTCAAGTCCCAGCTTCTATCTTCTTATCCGACATAGCCCCCAAAATTTCTATGGTGCTTTCACTTAAGATCCACTATATTAGATGGGTTCCGAACCACCAAGGTATATTAAGCAGTAAATTACCATAACTCCCATAAACACCATAACTCCCCGGTGTTTATTCGAATTTAACCTCACAACGACCAAATAGAAACCATCGACGTTTACATCGCGATGAGATCCGTAAAACGAAGAGTCAATCAATTCGCATCGCACAGTAGATACTTAATGTAATTTCCTCCGACACTGATTGATCGAGGGACGACGAATGATTAGCTTTGAGTTATGCTAATGATCTGAAATACCTCTTACGCGATATATAACTGAACACCGATCAAAGAATACATCCAGGTACCAACCTTGTTCTCGTTATTCGATAATTGTAATTATCCGTCCTTTAGACGGATCCTCCATCGTGCAGGCAAATGTTAACGCTGCGGAGAGAGATTAAATTATTTATTTCCATCGCGACGAGCTATTTCGATAGGTATTGATGTTGGACGATGTATAGGATGATTCGGTGACTTTGCCAGCGGCTAATTCGACAAATAACGCGGTAACATCGAGAGTGAGAGAAATTCTCTTCCTCATATGGCAACGATAAACTACCAAGGGGATCTAAATGGCTGTTTTCCAATTTTTACAAAAGAATTCCTCAAATCGATGGAAGAACATTGCAGTAAATACTCCAATTCTGTTTCACAAAACCTAAATTACCTAATTGGTCGTTTTTTCCACCGCGAGGTTACTCTTTTTCCGAAGTACTTATTCAACATTTTAATATAACAACTTTATCGTTAGTAGTTTGAGTGTTAACGCTAAACTACTTTAACTACCAAGGCAGTTAAAACGACCAGTTCCCAATTATTTCCAAAGATTGCCGAACTTTGATAGGAGAGCCATGCAGCAAATATTCCACTTCTGTTTTTCAAAACCTAAATTACCTAATTGACCGTTTTTTTCCACCGCGAGGTTACTCTTTTTCCGAAGTACTTATTTAACATTTTAATATAACAACTTTATCATGGGTACTTTTAGTGTTAAGATTAAACTATTTTAACTACTAAGTCAGTAAAAACGGCCGGTTCAGAATTATTTCCAAAAATTTCCCAATTTGATAGGAGCGCTATGCAGTAAATACTCCAATTCTGTTTTTCAAAACCTAAATTACCTGATTGATCGTCTTTTTCACCGAGTAGTAACTCGGTTTTTTTTTCCTAATTTTTTTCCTAAATACTTATTTAACATTTTAATATAACAACTTAATCATGGGTACTTTTAGTGTTAAGACTAAACTATTTTAACTACAAAGACAATTAAAACGCCCGATTCCCATTTATTTCCAAAGATTGCCCAATTTTCACAGGAGAGCCATCCAGCAAATATTCCACGTCTACTTTATAAAACCTAAATGACTCGATTGATAGCCTACTCCACCTCTATTTCCCACTTTCCAAGTACTTATTCAACATATCTAAATACAATAGACATAACTCCGCAAGTTCTAGCATTAAACACGCGCACGTCTCTTCGTGGCTGACGAATAAAAAAGCCCGCTTTATTTAGAACCGCGGGGACATAAAAGTTTAAGCATAACGTGCGCCGATTGTCGCGTTAGATGAATCGGAAAAGCTCTCCGACCTTGCCTCTGCCTCTTATCGTGTGTTTGCGTCACAATATTTTCTCGCAAGCCAACGCACAAAGCCAGAAATCGCTTTGAATGTCGGTGTCCTTTGTCCCCTCGCACAGCTGGTCGGCTATCGTTGTCGGCGACGTAGATACTCGTGTGTGTGTGCATACAAACCTCACGACTTCGTGTTGGTGCCTCTATCAATCGGTCGTATAATACTATCTTGAAATAAAACACCTGTTCAGTTGCGGTAACATCTTTTTTCGAACCGTGCCTTTTCCACTCTCGCCTCGCGGGAATTCGTATTTTCCGAGGCTTTAAACCTTTATTTGAGAACGTAGATTGGAAAGAGTGTTAATTGACGTCGAGTTGATTGAATGCTAATTTTTCACCGTTCGAAAGAACCTTTTCGAAAATGGAATAATCGCTCGATTGCGTAGGTGGTGGTGTTTATTTGAGCGATGTTGGGAAAGTGTTAAATTTGGGCGGTCGAAGATTTGAAATTAGAAAGGTGATAAGCTGTAGGTGAAAAACACGTTCGTTTCTTTCTTCTTTAAATTTTCTCGGCGGAGAATTTTTTGAAAAAATATAACTTTGATATATAACTTTGATAATAAATATAAACCATCTTTGATCAATCAAAAAAAAATTGTGTGTGCAACATGGGTCATTTTATTTTCTGAATTCCCGTGCCTCAAAGAGTTAAGAGCGTGTTAATTGCAGGTGTTAATAATAATGAGGAGTTTCTCCCTACCTGAAGAAGCAATAATGTACGTTTGCTCAGATAACAGTTATTTTTAACTTCTATCCAAAATATCACATCAACTTATATGAATTTTATCAAGCGACAACTCTCATAAGCTTCAAGATACGTTGAAGTCGGTCAAACCAAAGTGTTTTCAATTCCAGCAATTTGCAAAAGCGTCGAGTTGAATTTAAAAGAAAAATATTCAAAAGCCTGAACTTCCAAAATGTAATTACGCTCAGTGAACTTTTCCGGTTTTAAATATCCGGCAGACTTTTGCATCCAACTTTCGAACTCCGTCTCCCATTAAACCGTTCCTCCTTGTTCCATCTGTTTTATGCAATAAGTCGGAGCACAGGGGGGGAGTATCGTAAGACCATTAGAGATTACGTAATCGAATTACATAATCGAAATTTTTACCGTCACACTTTTCATACGTTCGGTATCCTTGCGTCGGTTTCACAGATCTTACGTCGGACAATAATAATTACATACGTAACGATGATTCCGTATGGCTCCGTCGTCTCTTCAAAAATGCTCGGTACGATCGATGCTAATGATTTCCGCATTCGTCAGAAACAGAAGGCATTCATTCGGAATGAGTATAACCGGTGTTTGCCGACCGGCAAAACGTGACCGAAATGACATTTAATTATAATAAGTGACACGGCATTCGGCCGATATCATTGCCGTATCTCCTCGCGATTATTGTACAAAACGCATAACAACACGCGGAAAAGGAAATTATCAGTGAAACGTTCCTCGGACAAAACCGTTCTCTCTCCCTTTGTTCTACCTCCCTCGTTCTCGTCCCTCGCCGATGAAACTAAGCGATTTTAATTCCATCGTTTCACTCGAATCTATGCAAATTTATACGACGTATTCAAAAAGGCATCGGACTTTCATACCTCCATGCTCCGACAATCACGATTTCATGTCCGATGCGAGAACACTCTTGCACAATAAAACGAAACACCATCTAATTCCGAGCGTAGAAACGCAAAAGGAGAACGTCCGTTCCTCGTGAAACGTGCTTGTATCGATTCGACGCAGAAGCTTCAAAGCTTCTCGATTCTACCGAGACTCCCTTTCATACGTAATGCGATATGATAATATTCATATTTATATGTAATATCAATTTATTTGGATGATAATATGTATGGAGATATATAACGATAACGCTCTGCTCGATAAGACTGCATCTTAACCCCTTGCTCTACGATTTGTTTTCTGACCGCCTCCGCTATAATTCAGAATTTAATTGGTAAAATAAAAATTGATCAGTGATTATTGATATACCGCATAATTTAACATATTAACACGTTGAATGCCATGGGGGTCACCGGTGACCGGCGCCATTAGATTCAGTGAAATTTCGTGTGACTTTTAAATTGTAATATTTACAAATTTTCTAATACATTCAATATTTAAATATTGGCATTAAAAAGGTGAAATTCTGCTGACAACATAACTACTTGCGTCTTTAAGGTGTCTGCTTTGTAAAGATGTGATTTTAATAGAAGAAGCTTCACTTCTGTAAAAATGATGAAACTAGCGAAATATCGGTGGCGTTCAACGTGTTAATATTATAGCAATAATATTATCGCGTCGCGTCCCAGTAATATTTTCAGTTTGATCAGTTTTGCAAAACTTGAAAATTATTATCCCATTTACCTCAGCACGAGTGTCACTCTTTATTATAGTGCAAGGGGTTAACTCAGTTGCATCTGCAATTGGAATATTCCGCGGGTGACGAACAATGATTTTATATTAGTTTACATTAGTCCCCTAGTATTCTAAACTGAATTGACATCGACTCCGGCGCGGTAGCGACACCGTAAAAATTCCTCTCCGCGAATAATTGTTATTTACTTCTTCCCCGCGTAAAAGTCTCTTGCGTAACGTTCCCCGTAACCTGTCGCATCTGGTATCGGTCGATCTTAATTTAAGGGATCTCGTTTAACGTTATTTTCGTAGCCACGCCGACGTTCAAGGGCGTCGAATGTTGACCATAAAAGGAACAGAAAATTCTACCCGACCGAGAGGAGACGAGTGGGAGAGATTCTTTGCGTCATTCCGCAGAGACACGAAAATTGATCGTACTTGTTGGGTATTTCCGTGATCCTTAGGCAGGCCAGACGGTTTATCGACGAACGGAACTCTCCCTTCTCTAAGGTCGCGCCGAGCGCGAGCTTCGTGCTTACCGTTCGTCATTCTTAATTCGGGAAATCGCTTTTAACGCTATTATTATATCGCTACGAGAGTCGAGGCCAATCGATGTCCGGTGTGCGATGAAATAAAGCCGAGCACAAAGGCGAACGCGCATTGGGGGAGTGAGGCGGAGGGAAGGAAGGAAGGAAGGTTGTCCCTCGCTAGCGGCAACCTTCAGCTTCAAGGGTACAGGGCCGTACGACGTCCCCTTGCTTTTCGCCCTCTCTCTTTATGTTCCTCGCTTTTTTCACTCTCTCTATCCCTCTCTCTTGTTTTCGCTCTCGTTCTCTCTCGTTTTCGCTCTCGTTCTCACTCGCTCCTGCCCTTCTCGTCCCTCCCTCGGCTCCTTCGACTCTATCTTTCTCCTCCTTCCACCACGGCCTCCCTTTCGAGACCTCCGGATAGAGACGGTGAGTTTCATGGAATGCAAAAGCTTACGCGTCGAAAGAGAGGCTGGAATTTCCACGAAGCCCCGGCTGGAATACCAGGCCAGCCACTGTGTTCCTTCTTTCCTTGGATTTCGTGGAGCTCGAAAAAGAGGCTATCGTTGCACCAACCCACCCTCGGTGCACCTTTCTTCGTCCTTCTTTGTTGCACCAAGGGTAACCATTCTCGATCGAACCTTTTGCCATGCTTACAATACGGGCTTTACGACTTTGTTTAAGGATTTCGGTTTCTGGGAAAGTTCAATTTTCCGAGTTTTCTTTGTCGATTCTTTGTACCGTTACGGTTTTAGCGCTCGGAGTGGAAGAAAGTGTCCCAGCGGGGATTTCTGAGGTTGTGTCTGTTATGAATGGTGGGTCGTAAGTTTGCCAGGGAATGTTTACAGAGGTTGTATTAAAAATTTGCAAGGCTGTGTCGATGGTAATTGCGGGGATACAGGTGTAGAAACGCTTTCTTCCGAGTTCTCGAGAGTTTTCAACGTCCGACGATGCAAAAACCGTACTTGCGTTTGCGGATACTAAATTGGAAGACGTTTCAAATTTCGCGCTGTTTGTACCGTAAAGTTTTTGTCGCCGAGTGTAATATGACATTGTGGACAGTTTGAAATCTATTTAGCACCGTGAATGCTCGACAATAAAAGCGGTGCTGTCGAAAATACAAATATCAACGGCGTATCAATTTCAGACAAACACCGCAGATAAACAGCGCGAGTTTTAGAGAAACTCCGCGACTCCCCGCGCGAGTTTCATATTTATAAATAAGCCCGACTCGTTGTTCAAATATCACGCAAAAAAGCAAAGGTCAGAATTCACTTTTTGGAGAACTTTTTTCGCGCGATACGTGGCCTCCGCGTAATCGCCATGAAACCGTAAGACCTCGATGATGTAACCCATCTAAAACAGCAAATCCCAAGCTAAACAATCACAGGAGTTTTCGGGGCTATATTGCTAATTGATTAAATAAAATTAAAAATAAAAATATTTGCTAATTGATTATTTATTGTATCGCAGCCCTTAGCACTCCTACGTCGAGCCAGGCTCGACTTTCTATAACGCCATTTCTAAAATAGTTATAATAATTACTGAGGCCCCCCTTTTTATATATTTTGCAAGTTAATTAAGGAGTTGTTGGAAGGTAACAAAAAATTAAGGAGTGCAAAGGATCAATATATGATAACTTTAGCGAGTAGGGATCCACCTAAACTAGTAGAATAATAATAACAGTTTCTGTTGCGATGCAACTTTTTACAGAGCCCCTTTTTTGATATATTTTGCAAATTAAGGAGTTGCTAGGTAACCAAAAATGAAGGAGTGCCAAGGTTTAATGAATCGGAACCCTTGAAACGGTAGATCCTTGGCAAAATAATCGTAATCAAAGGCGAAAAAATATTAAAAGCGCGGAGCATACGTCAGATACATAGTTCTTCTTCCCCGGAACTCATCCAGCAATCGTTCCTTCCGGTATCGACGTCCGTCGCGCCACTGCGAACGTGTTACGATGTAATATTTTTCACCGGGTAAAAAAAGTTTTCGGAGTTTGTTGGGCTTCGTTGGACGGAGTTCTTTCGCTTTTGTTATACTCCGGTCGATTAGAGTGAGCAAACCTAAGGGCTGAAGTACCTAAGTCGAGGCTTCCGCGTAAAGTTTCTCTCTTGTTCTCCAATTAACCCGAATTGCACTTTGAGCTTCGAACCGGACAAAAGCTCCATTCAGTGGTTCTCCGTTTCGTCTCTTCGTCCATGATTATCGAGCGTGGAATTAATCGGACGATCGGTCGTCCCTCCGATTGTAGCTCGTTTAAAATTGAGCCAGTAATTATCGTAATTGCGAGCGTAGACACTTACTTTCTACCGATGACGCCACGCGTTTATCGGAGTGAACGTTTTCGTATCGGACATGCGCGCTGGAACTCGACGGAATACGACTTTCGATTATCGTGACAATAAATTTTGATAAAAGCGAACTTCGCAAAACACCGTGATGGCACGTTCCTACGAAACGAATTGCAATGGTTTATCGGACTTTAATTCACGGAATTACGCGAAGTCGTGGAAGTACCAGAAAATAACGGTTCTTTCGCAGGTATCACTGTAGTTTAAGCCCCTGGAAACTTACGACTCGGAAATAATGCAGCATGGTATCATTGAAATTGTGATGCGACCGTTAAACAAAAGACATCCATTAACTTATATCCCGTCTACAATATAACCATTTTCAGGCCGGGAATATTTTATTTGTCGATCGTTAAGAAGACTTAAAACTCGATAAGTTTCACAAATTCCCACGAGCACATTTACACAATACGATAATTACTTCTATTAAAAGTCTATCAATCTCTATTATTTAAATTTCTTCTCCGTACAAGAATATTCCTTCTAATTTATCCAATTTCCATTTTCCACCCCCGCTTTTTCCTTCGCTTCCGATCCGACGGTCGAAAACGTTTGTATCCGGTATTTCTGAAAAGTTAGAAAGCACAAGGGAATTCTGAGAAGGTTGTTTCCTTCGTCAAAGATCGAAATTCGAGGGAGAAAAGATTGAAAGGACCGGCTCGTCCTTGTAGGGCCATAGGGTCTCTTTTCTCGGGATGCGTTGTATCCTACCAAGGGCAGGGAAGCTCCCTGGACCCCGACTCGTTTCCAGCAGGGGCCACTGGCCCCGCTACGTGGGATATACCGGACGACCTTGGGCCTCACGGCCAATTTGCGAGGTCCGTTCCCTCCAGATGGGCCCTTACAGCCGTCTTATTAGCCACCGAGTGACTCGCCTTTCCCTTCGTCGATGGAAAATCTTTTTTTCCAACGTTCATCCTTCAGCGGCCGCTGTTTTCAGGGAGCTTCATTGAGACCTTTGTCGTTTATTGCATGTATTAACCCTTTGCGGTCCGAATTATTTTGTCAATTTGTTAGTGAGCTAAATGAAATTAATTTCACGTTCTCCATCGCTGTTTATTCATTTTTTTTAACGACAGCAATGACTATGTACTGACGGATATTTAGATGATATTACAAGGTCATTGTGAATTTGGAAAGTCGATATTAAATAGGAAATGAAATGAAGTGCAAAGCTATATCGAGTATAGGTCCACATGGGACTGCAAAGGGTTAAGGGGGCTGGAAAGTAATTTTTTTTAATTACCGTCGTTATTAATAACCTTTTGTCATCTGGTGTGCAAACTTTCAATGCCGGATCGATAAAAATCAGTTGGTTTTTTAGTAAAATATCTGGAGAAAGGACACTAAATTCAAAGAAATGAATTTGTAACAAGTTTTTATTTTTATGGAATGATGTAATTACCGTCGTTATTAGTAACCTTTTGTCATCATGTTGATAATTTTTTTTATTTTTTTCCCTTTCGTTTCGTGAATTTATAATTGATCATTTTTGCATTATTAATCGGAGAATCGTCAGCACGAAAGGAATATTGAAAGGGAGAATAAGCAGTTGATGCGTTATATAAGCAGGAGAATTTTATTCTTTCTTTAGAAATCCAAGTATACGTAAACGATGGAATTGTTTTGTCCGCTATTCTTTGCGCGTGATCTTTACCACGTGCAAGATTTTTTTTGTCCCGTTTGAATATCGTAGGATGTAACATTCACTTTTCCTACCTCTCAGACAACAGCGAGGCATTAAATTATGAAACGGAAAAACTACCTCCGTAAGTTCACGTGTTGCAGGCTCTGTTTTTGAATTCATTACTTTTTTTTATCTTAATCGATCGATTTGTTTTGACGATTAAATGCAATCCTTATCGTAGGAGCCTACATTGTTACAAATTCTTCAAAGTTCATTCGGGAATGTAGAGATTAAAAACTCCTGAAGTACTTGATTAAAAATTATCAAGTTAATTTAAAATCTACGGGCGTTATTATAGAAGTTTCGTGAAAGTAACTTTGTCCAGTTAAGGAAAATGGGTAGATTGCTACAAATTAATAAACAAACTTAGGATTTATCAAATGTACTAAAGTAATTTACATTTCCCTCGATTCTACAGCCGCTTAAAAATTAGTGCAATTAATTCCCGCCGCTTTCTAATAATTAACATAACTACGTCCACTTACTATTGTACGGTATCGAAATTCCAGAGATTTCAAAGTAAGCACACCACAACTTCAAAGTCGTCTGAAACACTCGAGCCGTAGAATTAATTCGGAAGTTTTTCGCCTTGAGAAGGAAATTGAACGAAAGTAAGTTGACAATCGTGGCGTTAAAGATTATCGTTTGTTACGTGCGCGAATAAAAAAAATGTATAAATCACGTGGCACGCGATATCCCGGACAATTGCTGGCTTTTAAACGGGTCGAGCCAGTTGTTTTGCTCCGTCGCGGAAATACGGTCGGAGCACGTAATTGCGGTGTGCAGATAAACCGAGACAGAAGTCGGAAACGCATCGGCCATCTAATATTTCTGTCTCGTAGCAACTCGACTCTCGTTATCCCTTCGTAATTCGTCGTTATCCGCGCTTTTGACGAACGCGTGGAGAGAGAAAAACCGTTCGAAGGTGAATTTTATCTTCGAATTCCAAATAAGGAAATTTCCCGGGAAATTTTATCTAATTTAAAGTCTTAAGACTTTTCATAAATTAGTCTGTTTGACTTGCGATCAACTGCCGTTGATTATTGTCAGACGAATAGTGTAAAATATTCCATTTTTTAACCCTTTGCCCTACAACGAGTGAAACTCGTGATGCGGTTGCTGGAAATTTTTAAGCTTCTCAAAAATGATCAAATTGAAAATATCAGTGGATCACTACACGATAATATTGTTCCTATGTTATTAACACTAGAACTACCAAACCAGTCAAAATGACTGGTACACAATTTTTTCCAAAAATTCTCCAAGATTATAGGAGAGACATAGAATAGATATTCTACGTCCATCTCATAAAACATAAATTACTAAAACATAGATTTAAAATTTAAATCCATCATCTTTTCCAACTCTGAATTCCCCTTTCTTTCAAAGTACTTATTTAATATATTTCAAAATAACAGATTTAACACAGGTAGTTCTAGTGTTAATATTGCTTTAAATTCTGAGAAATATCAGGAATCGCTGACACATTTTTATTTTAGCAATTTAATTTTCAATTACTGCGGAGGTAGTCACAAATCAGAGGGCAAAGGGTTAAGGACCGACGTGCACACGGAGATTTTCCGGTGAAAACAGCATTCCAAAGATTCTACCCTTACCGTAGAACGACCATCGTCTCTCTGCTGTTTATTTTACCAATTTTCAGCATTCCCTACCTTCCATTCTCGCGTTGAGAACTTACACTTTTAGATCTTCGAGCCGGCGCGCCACGAAAGAAGAAGTTGCCCAAGGATGTCGTCAAAGATACCCAAACCTCCCGCTATTTGAACGTCCAAGTAATTACGAGATAACTCCGAAAGTTCCTTATCGTCTACAAACACCACCGATCTAATTTCACTCTATTCAGAAGTCTCTCCTTCGACGTCGATCGAAACTCAAAGAACCATCTCCCCGCAACTTTTAACGACCGGTACAATTATCGCGATTCGTTCCACTGACAATCGCGCGATCGACGATTCCTTAAAATCACCTGGGACTTTCAATTCCATTTGGATCATCGAGCGGGAGCTTTTTTCCCATTTATTTGCCACCACTTGTCGCCTTTACTCCACGCGCCTACATTAAAGTCAATGTCACCGTGTGCAAAGACCGTCCGCGCAGAAATAATATCCCGCACGTGGTGCGAACGAAGCGCGGGAAGTTTTATCGAAATTTTTATCGTCTAGCTCGAGTCCTCGGCGCGAAAAGACGAACACGATTCGCGGTTGGACTGGTTTTCTTGCTTCGACGTCGTCCGCGCCCGTGTCGACCAGCCTTCTCCTCGTCTTCTCGTGCGTCTTCGTCGTAGCGACAACTTGGCGCGTGCAAAACGCTCGCAAACCCGAGCCGTGGCGCCCTTGAAGAGAGTTAGCCTTTGTCTTATCACACTCAGCTTGCGCCAAGCATCAGCCTTGACTTCGCCCCTCTTCCACTCGTCTACTGACTTTCCTGCGAAAATCGACCGGGCAGCTTTTGCCCGCATCTTGCGCGCCGCGTATCAAACGCAATTATCGTCTACCTGCCTCGTGGAAAATCTTTCAGCGTTTCCCCCGATGGGGCGGATCTTCCCTTTTCCTTTTTTTCCCTTCTCTTCCCTTCTCGCCTTATCGATCCGACGGAGAATCGAATGGCTGGGGAGTTCTCGATGGGCGCTGCTTGGATGTACAATGTTTTTTTTGCTGTTTGGGTTCTAAACAGTTTTGTGAGATTGGAGAGGTTTGTCGAGGATTGTAATTAGTAGAGGTGGGAATGACGAAGGGTTACTTTGGTGTTTGATAATGGTGAGTGGTTATTGGTAGCTAGTTGTTCTCGTTTGAGGATAGTGAGTAATTTTTTGAAGTGTTCCAAAAATTATTAAATTAAAAATATCATTGGGTCTGGATAAAATAAAATGAATTCTATGGTATTTAATATTGCGTTAAGTCATACACTATATCAGAAATCAGGGATAGATTGTTATTTCAGCAATTAATTCAGAGTTATTGCACCTTCAGTCACAAAAGAAATGGTACGGCAAGGGGTCAAACAGCGCAAATCCTAAAGGCCTTTCCTACCACGCATTTCAATCACACGATTCGTGAGCAGTTTTCATTTTAACACTAGAACTACCAAACCAGTCAAAATGACTGGTACACAATTTTTTCCAAAAATTCTCCAAACATATAGGAGAGTCATAGAATAGATATTCTCCGCTCATCTCATAAAACATAAATTACAGAACCGATTACCGTTCCCACCCCTTAATTCTCCTTGTTTCAAAGCACTTATTTAATGTATTTAAATATAATAGATTTAATGCCGGTAGTTCTAGTGTTAAGGTACTTTGTAATATGTAATTGTAAAGGGGATATGGAAAATTATAGGAGGAATGTAGATAGAAATTTCTCTCGTGACATCGTTTAAGAAGGGAATTCCCAATTAACTTCCTTCTTTGCGTTCTGGCAGATTTAAGATGCACAGGGTCCAGGAACTCGGAGATTAAATTGGCCGTGTCTCGAGGCAGCTCGAAACTTTGCGCTTGCCAGAGATTCTACGGATTCTCTTGCGAAACTCGGCTTTATCCGGTCGCTTCTATCAATGGGACTTTTAATCGCTCATGAGTCGAAAATATTTTCCGTCTCGTCTCCTCTTGCTGTGACGAAGAGACTTTGTAGGTCCTCGATATGGTGGGCGAGGAGATGAAGGCTCGGACTCGCATTCTGTGGGCCCGAGTTCAAATCTGCTCTCAACTCTGGAAAATTTCTGCTGCTTTATTATTTAATACAGCAGAGTCTGGGTTACTCGAAACTCACTTAAATCAGTCAATGATAGATGAAATGACCATAGAAGTTTCGGGGCTATTGTGAAGAAGGGATAAAAACTCGGACTCGGAATCAGTGCGCACGAATTTAACTCTTGGAAATTTCTGCTAATTTATTATTTAATATGCCAGAGCATGGGTAATTCGAAACCCACTTAAATCAGTCAATGATAGGCGAAATGACCATAGAAGTTTAGAGGCTATGGTGAGGAGGAGATAAAAATCCGGACTCGGAATCAGTGGGCCCGATAATCATGGCAGGTGGAGCCGAAAGATGCAGACGACTAAAAACGGTGCATCGTTCTAGCGATGTCCTTTTTTCTTCTTTCTGAAATGGCGAGGTTTGTCGTCACACCGCCAACGAACTTGCCGCTGTTACGAAACAATGAATGAATCACGAGGTGAAATAAGCGAGGAATGCGGGATTTTGAGAGGAAAGTGAGGAAGACGTCCTTCCGCGTCGGACGTTGCGAGTGTTAATTGGAGGATTAGTTTGCGGAGAAGTGTCTGTAGAGGAATCATGGAGGAATAATTATTATTGGCGTTAGTTTGCCGTTGCCTCTGCACCTTTATGCTAGGAGTTCTTGGGAGATTGCGTGTTTACCGAAGAATTTGTTTGCAGAGTACGAACTGCAGTGCCATATAATAATAATTAGCTTGCACTGCTACTTCTCTGGTTTGCATTAAAATTCCGAAATACCACTCGCCTCTGTAGAATAATTCCTCTTCCAATTAGCAATACTAATTACTGCGTTTAATTGATAAATTCAGATAGTCGATGAATGAAAATGAATAGTAGTAGTAACGATAATCGGGTATTTACTTTATTCATCATTTTCCACAATAATAATTACCATGTTGAGAATAATTTTCCGCAGCTCATCGTAACAATTTCTTCTTCGCAAATTTACGTGCCATGGAAAATACGAGTGCCTGACACGGAACAGCGCTGAAACTAACTAAATTGCTACTCAAACAATTATAATTTGCCACAAAGTGTGATACTCGATGCACTGTTTCAACGTACAAGATAACGTGTCCTTCGTGAACAACATTGTCCTTTAGCGAACGGCAAACAAAATAATAACTCAAACTCCGAAGGCCGCGATGAAGGTGTTCCTATTTTAGAATTTAATCCTCCAACAATCGTTCTACACGATGCTCGAAAGAAAGAGCTTCGCAGATCGTTCCATGCCGTGCAAAATATTACACCGAAACGTGCACACATTCGCGGCAGACAAAATACGAGGAGTTTTCTCGATAAATAATACTCCGCAAATTTTAATCTACCGTCGAGAGAGGAAGGGAGAGTACAGAGAAGCGACTAAGAAGGTTGCACGAATTCGAATGTTTATCCGTTGCTTCGTAACATTCTCATTGTTTTTGCGAGCCGATCGACATTGTCGTTGGCTTTATCTCGCTGCGAAGCGAACGGAGAGAAACGGGGACGTGGAAGACACGAAACCTGAGATCCCCGACGGAAATCGGAAACCGGACGAGGTCGCTATCGCCGAAAAAGTTGCAGAAATTCCCAGCGTGGAGTTGCACGTCTACGCGAAACAGGAGAGAGGAGAGTCCACCATTTCGAGACCGCGATCCTGGAGAAAAAAGGAAAATACGATGGTCCGTTCGCACGGCTTTATATCGACGGGATATTCGATATCGATATGACCTTACCGATGTTACATATAGGGTAGACTTTTTTATTTTATTTTCAAAGCAGCAACCGCGATTGTCATTTCGCTTAGGACCCACTGTTTTAGCTGGTTGTCGGACCATCGAGGATGGTTTATTAAATAATAAATTAGGAAAAATTTCAGAGCGGTCCTAAGGAACTTTAAGTGGGCCTTAGCGATTGCAAGTCCCAGCTTTTACCTTTTCACCATAGACTCCAAATTGCTGTGGTCCTTTTGCCTAGGACCCACTGTTTTAGGTGGATTCTGAACCACCAAAGCTGCGGCATGTTAAATAGCAAATTAGCAACAATTAAGCAGAGGTAATAGGGAGTTTGAATTCGGGCCCACCGATTGGAAATTCCAGCTTTTACCTTCTCAGTGGGACCTCTCAATTTTTCAAAAGGACCAGAACTCTTATGATCCTTTCGCTTATCCAAAACACTAGGACTATGATATATTAAATAATAAATTAGGAAAAATTACACAGAGATAATAAGGAATTTGAATTAGGGTCCACTGATTGAAAATTCCAGCTTTTACCTTCTCAGTGGGACCTCTCAGTCTCTCAAAAGAATCAAAACTCTTATGGTCCTTTCGTTTAAGATCAACTATATTAGGTGGATTCCAAGACACTAGAGCTGTGATATATTAAATAATAAATTAGGAAAAATTACAAAGTGCTCATGGGGAACTTGACCTCGGCCTTACCGATTGCAAGTCGAACCTCTGAGATTATATTATTAAATAATAAATTAGCGAAAATTTCCCAAAGTTAAGGGGGAATTTGTTGTACTCAAATTTCCGCAATAGAAATTAAATAGCATTGGAATTTTTTCTGTTATTTCAAGTAAAGTTAATTCTTTCTGTTTATATTTAAATTGTGACAAGATGTATTTTGTATTATCAAAGAAGTATGATTAATTCGCCGTTCGTAGAGGCTACGCCCAAAGCAGCTGGTCACGTTTAGCGCTTGGTATTAAAAACTTTCGCGGTAAATCGTGTTGCAACGCCGTTGACGAAAGGCAAGGGAGCGATAAGAATCTCTCGTCGGTTCACAGAATTGATCTCGCAAAAATCTTCCCGCGGAGGAGGCACGGACGCTATAATTGCGTTGTTTCGACGTGGTATAGGTGGTTTTCACCTAACTTCCTCGTTTTCACCGGCGAGCTCGTCGGAGCTGCGTTCTACTTTCCCCTGGATTCTCCACTCTGGTCCACGCCTCCGCTCAACAAACCTCGAAATCCAAAGGCAAAATTAACAAAACATCCCGATCTCCTTCTCTCTCGATTCAATTATCGAATCATTCACCAAAATCCACCGAAAAATCAAATCTGCTAATTACCATCATTACTCACATTTTTTAAATTTCTGCATCACTTTAACACTGGGTTTCCGGAAGCTGTCAAATTGGCGGTTTCATACTTTTTTTATAAACATTTATCAGATATACAGAGTTGTAGTACAGTGGATATTTCACGTGTACTTTATATGTAATACAAAGATTACTTAACGAATTATCATCTTTGCCGTTTGATCCCTCTTTTTCCAAAGTCTTTATTAAATATATTGCAGTGTAACAGATTTCCCTCCTGTAAATCTAGTGTTAAATCACTTTTTAAAACAACTCTGTCTGGAGCCGACAAAAAATCGTGAACGAAGAAACTTCCTGAGATTTTCACTAAGAATAACATTAACAAAGCTGCAAATTATTCGTTAATGTATTTTAACCCCTTGCTCTACAATAACGTGACTACAATAACTTAAACTGAAAATACTACTCGATCACGAGACGATTGAATTATGTCTACACTAGTAATATCGCGTTAAGTTACACGTTATATCAGAAATGAGTCATATCTTTTTATTTCAGCAATTAATTCGAAGTCATTGCACATTCGGTCAGAAAAGAAATCGTAGGGCAAGCGGTTAAACACCTCTTCTTTCAACGTGTCCTAGGAAAGCCAGCAACCCTTGTCCTACAGCCTCACCTACAACCCTCCCTCCCCTTTCGACAAAGTCACTCGTCTATCAAAGAAAGCCCTATCGCCCTTATCTCCATCGACGGAACTTTCTCGGATTCGCAAGATAAGACTTGTTCCTGGTACTCTCGTATCGCGTGAATCACGATTGTGCATGCGCGTTTGCATCCGTGCTTCTCTCGTGGGATAGCATTTACCGCGATATCGTCAGCGGCTGCCGGTCGAATGAGAATTAGCGATGAAATCGCGCAATTTCCTCCTTTCTACCTATCTCGGCAAAATGTCGCTCGAAACTCCGTCCCGAATAGCGGGCTCTTCCCCTTTCGCTCGATGCCGCGGACTCTCCGTGTGGATCTAGCGCAAAACCGACGTGGGAGTAACGTGGAAGTGAAAGTTAAACTACGAGCGAACGGACGAGGCAAAAGGCGCCGTTTAATGTGTCGGCGGATAAGAGATTTAACGGACGAAAGTACCTGCTGCCTTTTACGTGCCGAAATTAAAGCGAGTAGGGATTCTTTTTATATTTTCGTGCAAATTTCGTGGTTTTATATTCCAATTGTCCCGGCTTGCAGGCAGATCCTTTTAGAAGGATTGCAAAACATTGAAGTTATCGTTTAGGAGAGTGGTAATTGAGGAAAATTCTCCAAGAGGTTACGAGCTTCCTGATCGAGACTTCCGGCTTTTAACACTAGATCTACCGCCGTTATGTCAATTTAAATATGTTAAATAAGTACTTTGGAAAACGAGGAATCAAGAGGTGGGAATTAAATAATTTAATTAGTGATTTGAAAATTAAGTAATTTAAGTAAGTTACTTAACACTAGAACGACCAAAGCAGTGAAAATGACTGATACACAATTTTTTCCAAAGATTCTCCAAGTTCATATCAAAAAACATAAATCACCGAATCGATCATCTTTTCCGCCTCTTGGATTCCTCTTTTTTCAAAGTTCTTATTTAATATATCAAAATATCATAGATTTAACGCAGTAGTTCTAGCGTTAAGTAATTTACGTTTTATACGATAGAAGTGGAATATTTACTCCATGCCTCCCATGTGAATTGGAGGAATTTTTCGAGAAAATTGGCAACCGGTCGTTTTGACCGCCTTGGTAGATTTTGCTATCGATCAATTACTGCCGTTGATATGGAGCGATTGGAAAATTATAGAAAATTTTATAGTAATTCTGTTGACAATGTGCCTCGACAGGCTCGATGAAAAGCTATCGATCGCATGATTCACAATACCGGCTGTGCAGTCGAAACGTTTCAATTTGGAGACGACAAATAACGCGCGACGCGTCGCCGTGACGTCACTGGCGAACGCGTCAACTTGGCGCGCTGTAACACGGACTCGCGGATTACGCGAACGTAACAAACATCAGGGGTAACGAGCACCGTATTGAAATTTTCATTGCTTAATCTATGCAACGAGACGCGAATGTAATCCAGCGGGAATGTTGCGGTTCCGTCGGGGCCGCGCAGAACTATCAAACGGCCAGAGAATGTTGCAGTTTTTTCATTCACGTTGCAGTATTTTTTTTTATTCGCCGCGGTGTTCCAACGATTAAGTGACTAACGCGGAGATATCGAAAGAATTGGAAAGGAAGGGATTGAATCACTTGGGAAGACATGGAAGTGAACGATCTAAGGCACTGTTATGGCGCGTTTAATTAGAAACATTCGGAATGAGAGTCGTTTAACCCTTGGCGGACGGAGAATTTTTTGAGTGTTGAGAGATAATCATTTATTTGACGATCAAAAATTATTTTTTTATCGGAAAATTCGAGTGTTAGTGTATCCGAATTATACATTAGTATTTGCAGAATAATATTTCAACGGTTATCTTTCAATTTTTCAATTTTAATCCTGTATACATGCCTTGATAAGCTGTAATCAGATTTTTTCTCAGGCCGCATATATGCGTCAGTAGTCCTCAAAGGGTTAAAACTTCTTGAAACTCGCGTCGTAGTATCTTTCGTTTTCATTTTTATTGAAATTACTTTGCGCAGCGTCTCTCGACGCTCTTTATTTGTCTCTCGATGGACGTTAATTTCCGTTCGTCCTCTTTTTTTTTCTTTCTTTTTTATTCAACGCTCTCAACTCGTGCCTAGCAAAAACAACCTAATCGCGAGATTTCTCTTATCCGTGTGCTCGTTCTCTCCGCGCGGACGAAGAGCACGTCGGAAAGTGAAAGGAGAAAACGATGCTCTTTTTCATCCGTGGAAGGCATAGACGGCTGGCTTCCGGAAAAGCGAAACCCTATCCTCTTTAAACGTCGAAATTAAAATCAAGCTGGCGGGTAGAAACGCGGCTGAAATAAAGCGGCGAGGAGGACTTTGCAGAGGAGATATCGAACGTACGATGCGAAGGGAGAAGAAGAGACATTAAAAGCAGAATGCGATGGAATACCATCGCAGACGTTTCAAGGCTGAATGATAAGCAGGAAGCCAGATATAGAGAGTATTAAATCTCATTGCTGCGCCTTAAATGTCGCGGTGGCTTTATTTTTCGTCGCTGTTTCCGATACGATGCTCTCTGTCTCGGCTTCTATCGGACTTGGTTTCCTCTTCTTACTTCGAAATTCCTGTTACTTGAAAAAGTGGCGCATGCTTAGAAATCTGGAATCAATCGGACGTTGCTCCCTTCTTCAAATTCAATTACACGCAAATTTCGGTCACACTAATGCGCCATTAAACGTAATTAACCTTCGTCAGTCCCTGAGCTTTTTTTCACCCGGATAGAGATTTAATTTGACCCAGATCGAGACAAATTCTGCACACTGAATAGATATTATTCTCGATAGAGTTATTGCAAAGAAGAGGCAAAGAAAAGTCCTTTGTAATTGAAAATAGAGTCAGAAAACACCATGGGGACTTTAGTATGATTTTTTAAGTAGCAGCGGCCCACCGCAGATTTTAAAACAATGCCATAGAAATTTTTAATTTATCTCTTTTAAAGAAATAATATATTGTTGAGCGTCTACCAAGTTTTGTAATAAATTATATTAGCCAAGAAGCCAATGCGGTTAAGTTCATTTTTCACATTTTCTGATTTTTGTAAATTTTAATCAAATGAAGTTTATTCTATTATAATTTGCAAAAATCAGAGAATATAAAAAAAAATAGATTTAACCACATTGGCTTTTCAGAGACTCATATATAAAATTCAGAGAAAAAGTTCACCATCCCCGGCCTCTTCGACCTTAGAATGACAACGCCCCAAAAAAAACGCACTTCTCCGTATCGTAATGCGAAACATGTCCGCGTTCCATCGAAATGGACACGTTAATGCACCGATGGACTTTGGGCTTGCGGGTCGAAAGGTCGAAATAAAAGGCTACGGTGGTCCCAGTTTTCCGAGCGACTAGAACTAAGCGGCAGGTCCGATGAACCTACGGGGCTAATGGACTCGACTCGATGATGCTCGAGTAGTTCCGTACTTGGCGCACGTGAGCACCATCGCGTGCCCTGCATACCCTTCTTCTTTCATGCTCCTTTTCTCCTTCCTGCCCCTTCTCTTTCTCTCTCCCTCTCTCTCTTCTTTGCTACACCTCCTCTTTCTCCTTCTCTTTCCTCTCCCGTCGCCCTTCCCTCCTCCACCTACTCTTTTCTTGGAGCGATACATGCCCTCTCGAGGAACACCGGCTTCCGAGATATCGCTCGATTAATTGCCCGATGACGCTCGCACGTAGAATTCGGTGAGATTAATTCGTGATTTTCGAAACCGTTGGAGGAATTTTGATAATTAATGGCTCCCGACGGTAATCGGGTTTATTGGCTCGTTGTCCGAGGGTGTTTAAGAGTTTTAGGACACGCTGGAGAGTTTATTAAAACAAGGAGACTCTGCTGTTCGTTGACAACGATATGACCTATAATATGGAATCCAATCTGCAATATTGCACTTTAAACTTTGATACTACCAGCATTCGAAGCTACGGTCCCAATGGCGACTCCTAAACAATGAATCCAAGTTCGGATCGTCATTTCCACCCTTACAAAAGACAAAACAGATAACAGAATAAAACCAGAAAGAATTGTAGTACGAACACAATTCGTTTCAAATTCATTCTCTCTCTGAACGCACTGCAGACCAGACACTTTATTGCTAACCGTACTCAGTGGCCAGCTGCTTTCTTTGCATGGATTCCATCCATCTTTGCATGGATTCCATCTATCTTTGCATGGATTCTATCCATCTTTGGACGGATGCTATCCATCTTTGCATGGATTCTATCCATCTTTGGACGGATGCTATCCAGCCTTGTATGGATTCTATCCATCTTTGCATGGATTCCATCCATCTTTGGACGGATGCTATCCATCTTTGCATGGATTCCACCCATCTTTGCATGGATTCCATCCATCTTTGCATGGATTACATCCATATTTGGACGGATGTTATCCATCTTTGCATGGATTCCATCCATCCTTGCATGGGTTACATCCATATTTGGACGGATGTTATCCATCTTTACATGGATTCTATCCATCTTTGCATGGATTCCATCCATATTTGGACGGATGTTATCCATCTTTGCATGGATCATATCCATCTTTGCATGGATTCTATCCATATTTTCATGGATTCTATCCATCTTATGGAGTTCTTTCAGCAATGTTTAAAGTGTCTGGTAGGCCTCTAGTCCCGTGTTACAGCCACCCGTGGCTGACAACTAGCAAACGCGAGATATCTCGTCGACGGGTTCCAGCAGCACCGCACGAATTGCGAGATATCTCGTCATCCGTCCGTTACGTGTTAATCGCATGAAAAACGTTGTAGAATGTAAATAAAACCATGCTAACCTGTAATCCCTCGATATGTTGCAGACTTGCGGTGAGCGACTGTGCGCCTCAAACGTCGCGGGTCAGCTCGAACTTGCACAGCAGCAGTAGTATGGCAGTAAGCCGTGTACCAAGCCCCCCACCGCCGGAAGTGAACACCCCTGTGGCCGAGAATTGGTGTTACACGCAGGTACGTACCGGAATCAAATGTCTTTCGACTCAACATCGACTTCCGTTCAGCTTACACCCGACGATCTCATCCGCGTACACGACGGGCCGATCGTGACGACGATCGACCGATTCGATCCGATCGGACGAGTCGATAGGAACTCTTTGGTAGTTAAGTTTTCACTTCCAATTAGGACTCGCCGCGTGTTCTGGGAATACCGAGAGAAGTTGGGGCGATTACGTGATAGTTTGCTTCTAATTAGCTTCTTCTGTTGTGAAGATGCAAGGATCCGCCGATAACCGGTCGGGATTCGTGGTAATCGGTAATTAATATGCAACGATTAGGGATTGTTTTGGTAGCGGTGGATCGTTGGTAGCGGTCGATCGTTGGTGTTCGGTTGATGGTCTCTTGCTGTGAATATGATTTTAGCGTTGGTTTCAACCGATGCGTTCTTCCGTTTCACAGGGTCTCTCAACCTTTTTTAACGAGTCGCCCACTTTGTCAGGTTCGATTGTTAATTCGTCCACTTCAATTTTTAACAAAGAAACTTAACGTTAAAAGTTCTGTAAATAATTGCGGATATATTTGTAACATTCACACGGTATTCTCGGTCATCACTCGCACTCTCGTCATCAGCTGTTTGCCATATTGATTACCGATCGATAGCTCCGGGGTCATCGGCCTTTAAGGACAAATGGAGATCCTGTTTCTGGAAGCTTCTCGATGGTTCTACGCATTCATGGCGAACAACTGACGCGCTACATTCATAACTAAAAATCCATTCACACCACAATTCTGGGGAAAGAAGCCGAAATATTGTATCATTCAACGGCTGTGCCTTTATTTCGTTAATTATTGATATTCCTGGATTCATTTTGCCATCTAATCTTCGATGGATTCTGCAACCAAGCTACCAGCGTTCTCCAAAAGCGGACAATCGGATGATCGGTCACTTTAAGTGTCGATCCATCAGAAAGCAATATCATCCACGTTGAGAAACACTGCGTCGGCATGTGCTAACCGATGAAAATCAGCAATGTAGCGCGGAGGATAACTTTTACGATTTTTAATTCAATCTATGGAGACAGGTTAATGTTAATCAGCAATGGATGAAGGTTACTTCGCGCGATCGGTCGAGTGTCGGAGAAATTTGGACTACTTTGAAGCATCCACGATGTTGGCGTTCTAGAGCGTACAAAAGAAAGACCGTAGCCGATCGGACGATGTCGATCGATGCCGATTTGACCGTGCAATAGTCAGTTGCCTTAGTCGTCGACGTTGCCGTCGATATCATCCTCGTCGTAGTGCGTGAGAGCACGCGCTCCTGGCGCTCTCGTTCTATTTTTACTGCTCGTCCCCTCGCGATGTGAACGACCTGCAACTAGATATCTCACTCCTCTCCTCCCTCCCAGATTCTCTAACTCAAGCATGGAAACGTTTCGTGACTTTACCGTGAAAATTCGCAACCGGTCGCGCTTTTTCCCCGCTTCTGCGGATTTTCTTGCGTCGCCATCTTTGGTACCACCTAGACGCCGTTTCGCCATTTCTATTTTTCTTGATGTTCCTTCGCCGTACTTCCATTGATTTCATTGAAATTCGTGTAGCTTGAGGAAATTGCCGTGTCTTGGTACAGAAAAAAAAGTATTTTCAACGAAACCTGTACTCAAAATTGATAGTCAACTTTGGAGATTCGTAGTTCTTTGTACTTTTGAGCTACGATTGCTGTCATTATTTCGCCCGAGACCTGCTTTAGGTGGGTTTCGAATTACCGAGGCTACGATACATTAAATAATAAATTAGCTAAGGTTTCACCGATGTGAGGGGAAATTTGAACTTGGGCCCATTGATGGAAAGCCTGAGCCTCTTCCTCCTTGCTCACCATGGCCCCTAATATCTTATGGCCATCGAAAATTTAGTATTTTAGGTGTGCCCCGAATTGCAAAGTCTATGACACCTTGATTAATAAATTAGCAAAAATTTCCCAGAACTGCAAGGAAGTTTGACCTCGGGTCGCCTGATTGTGAGTTGGGCCTCCATCTCCCTTCCCACCATAGTCTCTAAACTGTTAAGGTCATTTCACCTGGGATCTACTATTTTAGGCTTTATTTACTATTTACATTAATTAACAAATTGGCCAAAATTGCTCGAAAGTGTTAGGAGATTTGACTTTGGGCCCATTGATTGCGAGTCCGGGCCTCCATCTCCCTTCCCACCATAGTCTCTAAACTGTTAAGGACATTTCACCTGAGATCTACTGTTTTAGGTTTTATTTACTATTTATATTAATTAACAAATTGGCCAAAATTGATCGAAAGTGTTATGAGATTTGACTTTGGGTCCATTGATTGCGAGTCCTAGCCTTTACCTTCTCCATCATAGTCCCCAAACTGCATTTCACCCAAAACCTACTATTTTAGGTCACCAATCAGCAATTCCACGATACATCGATTAATAAATTCGCTAAAATTTCCCAAAAGATTGAAAATATTCGAACTCAGGCCCACAAACTCTGAGTCCCAGCCTCTACCTCCTCCTCCACCATAGCCCCCGTAGATTCCTTCATCGTCCATCTTCCAACCAAGAAGAAAAACTGGCACGACGTCCGAACGCATTGTTTGCGTAACGAGCAAGTTACAAAAGGTCCCTCGAATTTCACGAAGAGAAATCACCCTCGAAACGTTGGTTTAACACGGCATATTAAAAGCAGATGCAGCAGACGTGCATCTCGCGTGCAGCTCGCGAAGTACTCTCGGTTTTCAGGGTACACACGGGTCTCTTGCCACCGAATCGAAAGTCGATTCGTGCTCCAGTTAACTTTCGTAATGCACGCCGATTTCGCCTCGTCAGCGGCAAGAGGCTGGTGCAGCAATCGTGCGCACCATCGCCGCTCTGCATCTGTCGTAACTTGCAGTAACGCGGCGATCGATGGTCCCGATAAAACGTATAGAAAGCGCGGTCACGTTGCAGTTCATTTTCAATTGGGCGTCATTCTTCTCGCGTGCCGAGCGCCCGACGCTTTTCCTTTGGATCCGCCCGTGGAATTCGAATAGGTTCGATGAGTATTTCGGGTTCAAGGCTGATCGATGCAAAACGGTTATGTCATCGTCTAAAATCGTTTTGCCTCGATTCTCGACCGTCTTCTTCCCTCGTCCTCGGTTCAGCTCTCGTGGCGATCCAACGCGCGACGTTCGAACTTATCGGTGGCACGTTTTAATTATCTGTACGTGAAGTTGATGGAAGAAGCTCCAAAGTCGTGGATAACTCTTGGCATTTAAATTTGCAAGCTTAATCGATTAACCCCTTACCGTACAATAACGAGTGACACTCGTGACGCGATAAATGGAATAGTCAATTTTGAAGTGTTCCAAAAATTATTAATTTAAAAATATCAGTAGGCCAGGATAGAATCAAATTAATTCTATGCAATTTAATATTGTGTTGAGTCATACGCTATATCAGAAATCAGGGATGGATTGTTATTTCAACAATTAATTCAGAGTTATTACGCATTCAGTCACAAAAGAAATGGTACGGCAAGGGGTTAAAAAAGTATCCGGGAAGATACGATGGAGAGACTCGGACTCGCCGTCGGTGGACGAGTTCAAATACGTCCAGGAAATTTTCCTATAAATGTTTTTATTTAATGATGCATTAATTCTATGCCGTTTGTAAGTATAAATGAAGAGGAAGATTATAAAGATATTTGAATGATCTGCTCTCTGCGACTGTGGCTTTGGAACTGAGGACGATGTTCCCCAGCACGAGGAGCGGCTCTGTTTTCCTGTAAACAAATCTTAAAAGACTTAAGACCCTAACTAGCCCAAGTTCAAATTCCCCATCACCTCCACGAACCATGTCTTAAATTATTATTTAATCCATTGACTGCCAACTACGAGATATCTCGTAGCTGCACTATAAGTTTGAATTATTAAGTTAACAATAATGGCTGAGCGTGTGTAGAAATTTTGGAACAAAAATGTTCGTTGTATCATTACAAATGTCGAGATTATATTTTTGATTAATGGAACCAATTTTCTAAAAAGTTTCTGTCATCTTCTCAAATTTTAAGAAGCAAAGGTAATATTTGCTTAGTTTTTCTGGCAGTGAATGGGTTAACCTATCATTTCCTCCACGGTTCACAACCCACCTAAAACAGTAGGTCCCGCACAAAACCACGATACCAATGTAAGCTCTAAAAAAATCCTCCACCCTCTACCTCCAATTCTTCACCTTCCACCTCCAGTCCTCCGCCCTCTCGCGGTCCCGCTGCATCCTCGGACGTCGAGGAAGAGGAGAAACGCGTCGAAGCTCATCCAGAAATCCGCGAGCAGCGCACCGGCAACGCGAAGGGCCAACAACCTCCTTACCTCGACGCAAGTGTTAGGTCCGCCAGGAGAGGAGGATTCGGCGAGGTTACTCTAGGAACGGCGAGCGATCGTTTACCTCGGTGGTCGGTGCTCGAGCACCGTGTCCAGGATTCTACCGGAAGCTCTGACTTGGTCTGGTGCTTGAACCCGCGCACGGCGCTCCCGTAAACGGGCACGGGTGATTCAAGGCCGATTGTCGACGACTGCCGGCAACGGGTTGAACGACTCCCGGGGGCGTCGACCGGGCCTTCTTCTCGCTCCTTCTCGCTCCGCCGGTGTTTTCTTCTATACGGAAATATAGGAGACGATGAACTTTGTGCCTCCTCGCGGTCCGTACTCCTCCGAGTCTCGGCTATCCGTTGGAAGGCGTTTGCTCGCAACTTTGCCACGGATTTGCAACTTTGGACGGCAGCCGGTGCATCGGGAAAGCGGAAGGTCTTCCTGGCGGATGAAACGGCGCCGTTTGGAATCGTAGAGAATCGTAGCTTTGACGAGAGCCGTCGTGGAGGCGGGTTATTACCAAGGAGGTGTAATTATCGAGTTTTCAGACTTGCTCGTTTTATCGTCGACTCGGAATGGAAATAGGGAAGTCGTATTTTGCGAGGATATTGTTGGTTTTCTATGTCTCTACGAGCATAGTATATTTTACAGATACAAAAATCAACTGGTATATTTACTTTCTGGAATGCTTAAGAGGTTGCAGCTGTATAGCTATGCAGTCTGTTTTACGTTGTAAACGAAAAGGGTCCTTAGACCCTTGCAGAATTCTTTTAGACCTCACTCTGTGACTTTCACTCTTAGAGAGAAGACGTACCCTCTTCATATATTCTGAGAATAAAGTCTTGGTCTATTTCATTAGCTTTTAAACAAAGTGTTATTATTTTAAACCCTAAAAACCAATAGATATTCGTATTGGAGATTTGTGTTTCGCGTAATCGGTGCTCGATGCAGGGAAAGAGGATATATTAGGGGCGTAATAAGTTCTTTCCTCAGTTTTTACATATCTGAGATTTATCAGCGACAACTGCCTGGGTTTCTTCTGGCGTCTGGGTTGAATTTTCAGCTGGCGATCTGTCGAAATTGTCGTCGAAGGTTTTTGCAGAAGCAATCGTCGTGTACCAAAAATTTTCGCTTTGAAATCTCTAATAACGACTTCTTGCACGTTCTGTATCTTAAAAGTCTTTCGGTGTCTTGCTGACATTGAAGGAAGACGGTGTCGGATATTGGAACGTGATTATTTCGCCATCGAACGTTTGTATAAACGTAAGATTGGAATGCTACAGCTCGTTAATGATTTGTTAGCTATCACTATCTTTGACCTCTCCCACCCGTGAAATACATGATTCAAGGACGATTATGAGCTATCATCTAGAGTTGAACGACTCCTGGGGCATCGACCGAACCTACGACTCCTCGTTGCCACCTTCGGAGGAAACGTGCAAATCGTATCGATATTCTTCGTTGCTTGACTATTTTAATGATACCCGAGAATAGAATGTACAAATCTCACCTTGAAACTTCAATGGTACCATTTTAAGCGCGTGGCTTATAATGATCTTTTCGTGCGGCTGATATTTCAAACTTTCCCGAAATTTTTAACGTTGGAGGACATTTAGTATGAATTATCGAGGCATTTTGAATCGGAAAATCTGTAAGAATATTTGGATTATTTTAAATGTATTCTTGCAATTAATTCTTTTGGAGTAGATTCCACAAAGACGCTCTTCATCGGACACTTCGAAGGAAACGGTTCGACGGAGTTCTCCGTCGCTTCGATTCAATTGAATTAATAGCTTTCTATGCTGCGACAATTAAATTGTCCCCTAAATACGTTCTCTGGAATGAGCTTTATCGCTGGCAAACTCGATCCGAGGAACGAACGACCGTCGCGTGTATCACGCGGTTAAGGAAAGGCACACGCGTGAACTCGTTGCATCTGGGGTTAATCGAATGTGTAGGCAGACTTGGAATACATCCAAGATGTACTATTACGTGGAAGTTACAGAATTAGATGCAGAAAATACAGCTCCTTGATTTTCACCGAGACACCGAGCGAAACGTTTGCCACGTTTTCAGGAAGTGCGGATTCAAAGCTAGGATTCCCAAGAGGGAAGCTCCGAGTTTCTCAAATATCGTTGCGCCTATTCGCAATTCGCGGATCTAATATCAAACCCTGCTCTGTCAACTTTGGGGAATTTTTCAATTTATTGCTTGGTATCTTGTAGTCTCAATATTTCAGAATTTACCTAAAACAATAGGGTTCTAGACGACATAAGTTTCTCCGATATTGTTACGCCTAAATCCGCGAGGAAAAAGAGAAAGCAAAGGATACCATGGTGGTAAAGTCTGGAGCTTGCAATTCGTAGATCTAATTTCAAACCCTGCTCCGTCAACTTTGGGGGATTTTTTCAATTTATTGCTTGCTATCTTACAGTCTCAATATCTCAGAATTTTCCTAAAACAATAGGAGTCTGGACGATATGAGTTTCTCAAATATTGTTGCGCCTAAATTCGCAAGGAAAAAGAGAAAGCAAAGGAGACCATGGTGGTAAAGTCTGGAGCTTGCAATTCGTGGATCTAATTTCAAACCCTGCTCCGTCAACTTGGGGAATTTTTTCAATTTATTGCTTGGTATCTTACAGTCTCAATATTTCAGAATTTACCTAAAACAGTAGGGTTCTAGACGACACGAGCATTTGAAGCGAAAAAAAAAGAAAAAGACAAAGTTCCGAGCTCAAATCCTCCTCTGACAAATTCTTCCCAATTTATTATTAAATGTGTCATAGCCTCAACGGATCAGAATCCACTTGAAACGGTAGGTCCTAGCCAAAATTGCCGTACCAGGTGAAACGTAAAACGGAAAACGGGAAAACAATGAGCACAGGGACGATACGTTGGCATTGCGAATCGTCGCAAGACGTAACTGGTTACGAGATTACACGCAGAAGGGTACGTTGAACTCTTGAGATAGCCTCCTCCTACCTGCCTCGATGCGAATGTTGACCTTAAGCTTCCGATGCACGAAGGTCATCCCGAGGTAAAGATCGTCGAACCTGCTCGCAAACCTGGACGATGTGTTCCCACCTGTGGTAAACCCGTCTAGGTAACACCGCGTCAAAACGATCGCGATTTAACAACGGTTCGAAAAACCCGGACTATCGGCCTCGTTGCGAATGCCGGACTTCAGCTTCCTACGAAGGTCACTTTGAGGTTGAGGTCGTCGAACTTTCCTCGAAGCATGAACGAAGCGTCCTCGTCTAAGACGTTCTAATCTAAATATCGAACTATCAAAACCACATTACTGTTTTTCCATTTGAAAATTGTCCCAAAAGTAGCCACGAGGATACTCAAAAATGGCACCAATTGCAAGTTCAACATCTTATTTCCGCCGCTGTAGTGATTATTCAAAAGTCATTCAGATTGTTCAATAATCAATTGAGATTTTACGAAGGTCGCTTTGGGTTTGAGGTCGTCGAACTCTCTTCGAAGCGTGAAGGAAACGTCCTCGTCTAAGACACTCTAATCTAAATATCGAACTATCAAAACCACATTACTATTTTTCCATTTGGAAATTGTCCTAAAAGTAACAACGAGGATGCTCAAAAATGGCACCAATTGCGAGTTCAACATCTTATTTCTCTACCTAGGGTGGTAATATTTCAAAAGTCATCCAGATTGCTGAATAATTGCTTACGCTTTTTACGAAGGCCACTTGGAGGTTGAGGTCGTCGAACTCGCCTCGAATTGTGAACGAAACGTCCTCGTCTAAGACGCTCTAATCTAAATATCAAACCATCAAAACCACATTAAAAATAACCACGAAAATTCTAAAAAAATGGTACCAGTTGCAAGTTCAACATCTCATTTCCCTAACTATAGCGCTAACATCTCAAAATTCATCCGGATTGTCGAACAATTCCAAAATTGATCTACAGAAATACTCCCCATTAACCCGTGCGACGCCTTCGTGTCGATTTAAGACAGCACGGTAGACCGGCGCAGGAAGATTAAAGAGATTAGCCTAGATAGAAATTAGTAGTGATTCACCGGGCATAATGTGGCAGCGAGGTTCGATAATAGGTGGTACGTGTTTAAGGGCAGGTCGGTGTTAACGAGCAACGTCGATTCGTCAGCAGAGACATGGAAAAGTCTGCCTGCGCGGAGACTCGTCTCGTGTGCCCTCCCGTAGGGATTATATATCGTTGCAACGTAAAAGCGATCGAAGAGAGGACGGACTTTCGCTTCGTCCAGGGTCGTTGTGCCTTACGGACGTTTCTCACGCTTCCCTTTGTATCGATTCTGATGTCCTAAGTGCATCGTGATAGGGAGAAGGGACGAGAATGGAAAATACGACGGAGGGAAGAGCACAATGGAGAGGGAGATTTTCTCTTTGTCGAATTAGAATTGCAAGTTGTCCGCTCTCTCGTTAGAAGCCGGGCTGTGTGGTATCCTCGACATTTCGATCCGGCCAGGCCTTTAGCAGGTTTCGAAACGAATTAACGTCACGGTGGATTGGCTTGCAATGGAACTTGTAATTAATTAAGACGAAGATCGAAATCGATTATACGTGTACGTCGATGGTCGACTTCTTTTTCTTCGTGGCACGGACGGCCGTGTAACACCGACAAAGTTGCAACGTTGCGGGCGATTAATTAACGTGAATAATGACGAATTTCGCGGGTAAATGGAAAATCGAGACGATCGAGCTCGCTCGGTAACCGTGCCATGCCGTGCCAGACGTTTCGACGTTCCCGATTCCAAAGAATCCATAATAGTATCACAAAACCTACGAAAATGTTCCAGATTCTTCGTACAATCACCACAATTCACTTCTACACAAAGCTGAAAATGCCCCAGAAACTTCAAAAATCGTCACGAATTCTCAACTAAGAAACTAAGAACCAATTGCAATCCTGAAAAAACAAATCCATTCTCTCTTTACGTCTCAGTAGAGATAGATCTCCATACTCCATCTGCAGCTTCGGAAGAAAGCTTGCGAAGCCCACGAAATAAAAATTGCAATCGAAGTTCCAAAAGATAGAAGCCCATCTTGCAAAAATATGAGAAAAAAGTCCTCCAAGCGAAAGCGCATATAACAACCGAGAAGAATCGCCGATACGAGGGTCAGAGGAAGCGTGTTTTCGATCGGTTCGCCAGCTGCAAAGTGGTAACATTGCCAAGAACATCGGATCCCCTGGTCGATCGGCAATCGGAGACGGGAGAGGCGAGAACCGCGTCGAAGACGATGCTCATAGATCGCGATAAGGGGACACGGCGGTATCTAAGTTCACGCCGAGAGGCAAACTAGACAAATAGATTTGGCTTCGGGCTCGGCTTCGTTCGCCAAGGTCGTGCACACGCCTGACGTCAGAGATCGTTGACTTCTGGGGGCTCGACCTCGTCTTCTTCTTCCTCTTCCTTCTCCTTTCTACTTTTATATCTCAATCTTTCTCGTTCCTCCGCCCCGTCTACTCGGTCTCCCTCTCGCGCTCCTCTCTTTTCCGATTTATCGCCGAGTATCGACCAGCTCGGACACGACCACCCTGTGAAATCTCGAAGAGAAGAGAATTTTCCGGATTTTCTTGACGAGTGGCCGGAAATGATCGCTGAAATCCCTATCGGAAGTCCATTGTTCGAGAATTGCACGAAGTCCGCGCGCTCTTGCTCGGTGGAGAACGGATGCTCCTTTGGTAGCGAGGACTTTTCTACCGGATTCGATGCTTCTCTTTTTTTAAATATTAATTTTAGCGGGATTTATCGAATGTTTGATTTACAATTGGGACTACTTTAAAGAGAAGAATATTGTTTGATGTTAACCGTACTGGGCGCGGTCAAGTGACTTGCTCAGTGGAGAACGGATGCTCCTTTGGTAGCGAGGACTTTTTTACCGGATTCGATGCTTCTCTTTTTTTAAATACAAATTTTAGCGGGATTTCTCGAATGTTTGATTTACAATTGGGACTATTTTAAAGAGAAGAATATTATTTGATGTTAACCGTACTGTGCGCGGTCAAGTGATCGGCTCGATGGAATGGAAATATGTAATTTTTTGTATTAACAATTGAAGGCTGCATTTTTCCTTGGATTCTGTATTAAAGTGTCAATTTTTTGGAAAAATAATAAGAATAGGTGCACACAAATTTTCGGTACGGTTGGTGTTAAGAAAATGTGAATGTAAGGATTGCTCATTCTTCCTGGAGAACGCTGACAATGAAATATTTGTGCTCCGTGGAATTTGACGTCGAAGAAAGGAAATATTTCATTGGACATGGATATTTATGAATGTTAAATCGTCCATTGGGAAAAGTTATTCAGATATTCCTTCGTCCACGCTCGCGTCGACTCATTAGCCCGGATAATGGAATATATAATTTAGCGGCGTAATTTCGAATTAACGAGGGGAATACCGAGCTGCCAGAAAATCGGCACAATAACGAGCGTGAAATTCGTGTAGGACGAGGAGTGCATTAGCGGCGTTAATTCCGGGAATAAGTAGTCGAAAATCGAATCGGCTTTGAGCGTCGTTAACAGAAATATCATCGTCGTCTCGTTGCGAAAGCCACGAATCGATTTTCCAGTCTCCCTCGTCGATACCGTTGACTTCTTCCTCGCTATCGCGGGAATTGCTCTAACTCGAGTCGTCATTATGCAATTAATGCTTATCGATTATTCGTTGCGTATTCTATTTCCGCGGAAATTACGCAACGCGATGGAAACACGGATCGTTCCGAGGCCTCCCGTGAATGCATAATGGAAGCGCGTGTCATTTTTAAGTTTATCTCTGTACTTCGATACGGGAGCTACAACGTATTATCATTATCCCATTGCTTAATTACCTTTCGAAGGTTAATTACGCAAAAATATGCCGCTTTGGCTGTACCACGACGAGATCGTAGCAAATACTTGCGAAAGATGCCCGTTAGATGGATGTCCTTCGACCGATGGTCCACGGTGCCGGTCCTTGGAGAACATTAATCGAATCATGTAAATTAGCAATAGACGCGATAGACATTGCCATCACCTTCACCATTGATCATCCTCCATCAATTAGCGAATAAAATAGAACTTGAAGTGTTTCATTTAGTTCCTAGTTACGCAATTCAACGCGTGCGACCGTTTTGCAAACGGGTTACGTACACAAATACGGATGAAAAGTGTCCACTTTAACTAGGATAGCATTCTGTCTGAACTTCATTAGGATTTCTATCCAGGATCGCAAAATACATTATCTTTATTACCCTCGTAGTTTGTCTGGAAGGAATTTTTTTTTCCGTTGGACCATGCGCGCAAAAAAGTTGAGAACACCGCGTTAGATAAGATGTGCAAAAACACGTGTAGCAGAAACTTGAAAGGAGCAAAAGAATGGTGGCGAAAAAATGCACGAAACGTGATATCCAGCTTTGTATGGGCCACCGTATTTGTCGGAGGATCTTCCGTAAAAGTCCCTCGCGAGACTTTTTTTTCCGTTGCGTTCTTCTTGCGGCAGGTCATTAAATCATCGGCATTTATTTATTTTTTTTTCTCCACTCTTCTTTCACGGTGAATCGACAGCTCGTATTTTAAAGTTCGCCGTCTCACGAAACGATCCGTGTCTCTGAAAAGGTTAAATTCTTTTTCCGCGTGTTTTTTTCTCCAAGGCAATTACATAAGAGATATAAGTCCAATTTGACCCTGGCTTCTCGCTGTCTCCTTCTCTCCCTCTAACACGTGTTTGTACTTGTAGTACTTCGGCCGCTCGTCCGCGCGACTTCAAGGCCAGGATCAATTTAGTTCGTAAGAACCTTCCGATGTTCATCTCGAAAAGAACAGTTCTGTTAGCGAAGCTCTTATTTTACGTTCTCAACGAGCCACGGGCGAAGCTGCGGCGAGCAAATGTGTATTCGAGGACGGGAGACTTGTTTCCATTGTACCGTGTTCTTTCGACTTCGATTGCTATGGTTGTTCGGCCTAGGATCTATTTTAGGTGGGTTTCCAACCGTGAAATCCATGGTGTATTAGATAAGAAATTAGCAGAAGTTGTCCAAAGGAGAGGGGGAGTTTTAATTCGGGGCTATTCTTTGCGAATTCGGGCCTTTATCTTCCTGTCCGCCACAGCTCCTGAACTGCTATGGTCTTTTTCTTAGGTTTCACTATTTTAGGTGGTCATCGAACCTCTGAGATTATATTGTTAAATGATAAATTAGCAAAAATTTGCAAGAGTTGAGGGGGAATTTGAACTCGAGTCCATTTATTGGGAGTTTGGGCCTCCATCTTCTTTTCCACTTTAACCCCTGAATTGTTGTGGTTATTTTGCCTAGGTCTTTGTTTTAAGTGGGTTCCGAACCACCGATGCTATGGTACATTAAATAACAAAGTATCTTTCAACCGAAAATCATTATCTTAAGATTTTATTAACCCTTTCGCTGCTACAAGTGGCAAAAATTTGCGAAACTATACATTATATGTACCCACGACAGTACTGTTGACAGAGTACAATAAACTAATTTACACTCAACAACAAATTACTGCCAGTTTATATTTGAGTCGCTGAGAAGCCAATGGGTTGATTCAATTTTTTTTATATTTTCTGGTTTCTGTAAATTATAATAGAGTTTTAACAGAAATTTAGAAATAAATTTTAATAGAAAAGAAACTTCGTTCTATTAAAATTTACAAAAATCAGAAAATTGAGAGACTAATAATCTACATTAACAAAGATTAATCGATCGTCAAACAGCAATGAAAGGGTTAATAAATACATTATAACAAGGATTAATCAATAAATTATAATTCCCAAAAATCTATCTTATCTCTGTAAAACCGTGAATACCTAAATACAATACAATAACATCCGTGCGATTATGAGCGATGATAATTAACGTTTCGGCTAAAATTCTTTGGCAATATTTCAGACACGTATTTGCATAGCCCTTAGCCCGTAGATAAATTAAGCTAGCTTCCACCAGATAGATTCTGACGTGGTGTCGCATTTGAAGGTCTTGTGTGCACAGGTGAAGGTGGTTAAGTTCAGCTACATGTGGACGATAAATAACTTCAGCTTTTGCCGGGAGGAAATGGGAGAAGTGTTAAAGTCGTCCACCTTCTCAGCAGGGGCCAACGATAAATTGAAATGGTAAGATATCCGTAAGAATATTGAAAACCCCGCCGTTTGTCAGCGAGACACCGAAGAGCACGAGTCCAAAGAATGAAAACGTAGAAAATTTGCGGAAAAATTGTTGAAGATTCTTTGCATTGCATACCAATGATTATTTTTTTTTCTCTCTCACTTCGTACCGTTAACAAATCGGTGTTGTCGATTTGTTTACCTGACAGTTGAATTGAGAGTAGACTATTTAAATTTAAGAATTAGAATCACACTGGTAGACAATTATGACCTTAAATTGCAAGCGATAAATCAAACGAAGCTTTTAACTCTTTGAGGCACGGGAATTGATAAAATAAAATGAACCGTGTGGCACAGACATTTTTTTTGTTTTTAATTGAACTTAAATTAAATTAAATTAATTTAATTGAAGTTTTAATTGAAAAAATATCCCGCCATGCATATTCACAATCAAAAAGATGGGACACTTTTAATCCCGCCGTGCCTCAAAAAGTTAAACGATTAATTTAAGACTATCGAAATGTTAAATTCAAATGTATCAGAGTTAGTTGCAGCTTCGTAGTACGCATGTACTTTGTTGATTGTGCGATAACATTTTTTTTGCAAAATTCCTGTGTAAGTTTTATTGACGGTGGCTCTCGTGCGTAGGTGCTTCGAAATGCTATCTAATTTGGAATTATAAAATTATATTGAAAATAAGATTTCTCTGTGATATGACGGAATTAAATGAGCGATAATTGATTTTTAGGTGCCTAAGAGTGAATCCTAAGGGTCTGGATGAGGAGAGCAAAGACTACCTCTCTCTGTATCTCCTTCTCGTTTCGTGCAACAAATCGGAAGTCAGAGCAAAGTTCAAATTTTCTATTCTTAATGCCAAAAGAGAAGAAACCAAAGCAATGGGTAAGTCGATTACTGAGAAATCCGCGACGACGAAACTTGTATCTTGACGCGGATGCAATGCAGGGCATTTTAAAAATTTTCGTCGATCCTTTCGCGCTTCAATTAAACGATAAATCGTATCATCGAAGAGAATTGCAATTATTCGAAATAATTACCGTATACCCGAAGAAAACATGATCGTCGGCTTAATCGAAATTTCCATTTTTCCAAAAAAAGGGATAGCAAGTGAAGTGAGTCCTTTAAAACAGAAAACATACTTTTGAAATTATATTTTAATGCGACATGCCAGGCAATTTTATTTATCTGTAAAAATGTAAAAACACGGAATGAAAAATTAGAGTTGCAATTAAATTTACCGTCTTCCGCAAAGCCTAATGATACGGACTTTCGATATTTCTCGATTAAGATTATTCCACGGTTCTTTCTATGCAATCCTCGTTAAATCCAACGCATCAAACTTTCCAATACAATCTTTCGAATTATAAAAAAAAATTACAAATGTCCCGCTTGCACATAACACCGTGAAAAATTGCATTTAACGTTCCAAAGTGAATAGACAACCGATAGAAATCTCTTTAACTCGTGGAATTTGAGTTGCGCTTGAATGAATCGTAAAAAAAAACGTAAAATTTTTGCTTCCAGAGAGCCAACGTGCTTATAGGTTCGTCCAGGGTAAAGATTGGGGCTTCAAGAAGTTCATTAGGAGAGACTTCCTCTTGGACGAAGCTAATGGGCTCTTACCTGACGATAAACTCACGATATTCTGTGAGGTATATACCTTTGTATGTTAATTGTCACATTCGTTTGATCATCGATACCCAAAACTGCTATTGGGGCTGATTTTTTGCTAACATTTCAAACGTATCGCCCATAGGTCAGCGTAGTGGCGGACAGCGTTAACATTTCTGGACAGAGTAACACCATACAATTCAAAGTGCCGGAATGTCGTTTGCCCGACGATCTCGGGCTCCTTTTTGAGAACCAAAAATTTAGCGACGTCACGCTAACGGTTTGTGGAAGGGAGTTTCAGGCGCACAAAGCCATACTCGCAGGTGAGAAGAGTGAAATTTCCCGTGTGAAAGAACGTAGAGAACAAAGGGGAAAATATTTGGAAAAAAGAGATACTCATCGGTTAACGATAGAACTACCAAGGCAGCCAAAATTGTCTGGTTGCTAATTTTTTCGGAAAATTCCCGTAATTCATCTTCCTTCGAAAGTTTTTATTTAAGATATTTCTATATAACAGATTTAACGCCGGTAGTTCTAATGTTACGACAGCGATGGGCATCCTTTTTTAAGAACGGACTAAACGAAAAGAAAACACAAATTTTACCGGGCTAATATCATTTATTATTAGACTGCGGATGTTTATGCATTTATGACAAATTTAACACTGTTACAATACAGAAAAAGCATGTAATATAAAAAGACATTTGAAATTTCCAAGACGCGGCATTCGTTGTAACGTTTAACGAGTGAAAGAGTCCAGTACTTGGATACTTTTTTGTCAGCTGCGTTTATCAAACTTTAAATTTGCATAAACATCCGCAGTGTATTTATTATAAAACTCAGTGAGGTCTCAAGAAGATATTATGCTTTCAAACACTGAAATTCAAAGTTTCTATACTGTTATTTTCGTAGAAGCTCTAAGCGGGCCGCAACTTTCCCACCGCTAATTTCCGGAACGTCCTCCTATCGTATGCTCTTATCATTTCTAGCACGAAGTCCTGTTTTCTCGGCGATGTTCGAACACGAGATGGAGGAGAGGAAGCAAAATCGTGTAGATATTACCGACGTAGACCACGAGGTGCTAAGAGAAATGCTGCGGTTTATATACACCGGGAAAGCGGCGAATCTGGAGAAGATGGCGGACGATCTCTTGGCCGCGGCAGATAAATACGCGCTGGAAAGGCTAAAGGTAATGTGCGAGGAAGCACTTTGCACGAGTTTAGCCATCGAGAATGCCGCTGACATCCTCATACTTGCCGATCTTCATAGCGCCGATCAACTAAAGGCGCAAGCCATAGACTTCATTAATACGTAAGTTACTTGTAGGAGGAATTGAAACCTCGTAATTCCACGTGTGAATCGTATTCGTTCGACGAAACGTTTCAATAATATCCTTCCAAGAGATGTACAGAACACTGGAGAAATTGGAGAGCTCGGGACAATGTGCTGACTTTTTTTTTTCTTCTTTTTTTCTACAGACACGCGACGGACGTTATGGACACGGCGGGTTTCAAGTCGATGGTAAATTCCCATCCGCATCTAATAGCGGAAGCGTTTCGCGCATTGGCGACCCAACAAATTCCACCGATCGGACCGCCCAGGAAGCGGGTGAAGCAAAGCTGAAAACAATCACCGCTGACTCCGGGCACGACCTCTACATCGCCCCCGCCTCTTTTGCATCCCTCTTGACTTTTGTGTACAGTGATACAAGTAGTGCTAAATAAATGTTTCCTAGTGCGCCGTCATCTGGCCCACTTGAAAGAAACTGCCGTGAAAACTGTCTCGGAAGGGCCTCGATCGTTGAAAAAAAGAGCCGTTCGGCCAGTTTTCGAAAGGGAAGCGAAACGCGCCGTAAACCCACAAAATGCCGGACTCTCTTGTGTTCAGTGAGTCGTCGACAGTGAAGAGAGAAAACAAAACCCATCACAGTTCCGAAGAAGGGAAACGATGTACAACTTTGACGCGACCGAAAAAAAAGAAACGAAAGAAAAGAAGCAAACAAAAAGTAAGCCCAAAATGATCAGCCACGGGATATGCATCCATCCTTGACTATATATTGGATGAAATAAAGCCAACGATATTTTTGCATCGTGCACGATTAAAAAGTTTGAAGCGCCTATACATCGCGCAAGGAGAATATGTACTTTTTATCCTTCAATGTCGCCGTGTCAGTGAGTCAGCTGACACGGTAAATTACACGACACGGCATAACACTATGAATTACACTGTGTGACACGCGCGTGCTCGTATACATATACACGTACACACGTACACGCAAGGAGCACGCGTTAACAGCAGGACATTTTCTACATATAACACGCACACGCGATACACGAAGCACGAAGGAAGTTGTGATAGACGTCGGCCAGACGATTAAACATTTTGTTCCTTTGTCAAAAACGGATCAAACGATGTCCCGTACCTGTTCGTTGTGGAGCGGACAGGGAGGATTAGATACTATGTTTATTACCGATAGTGATTTTTAGTTATAAAAACGTCAAACTCTTCCAGAACGGAGAAATGATTCTAGTTAGTGTTTTTTATGATCTCTTTCTCTCAACATGTACGACTACTACTATGATTACTATTAATGCTACGCAATCTGTGCCCTGTATTTTTGTATATTTTTTGTCTGCAGATTTCACCCTCCATTCCTCCGCCCTTCCCATTAACCTGCGGCCTGTCCCCTCCGCCTCCCATAAACGCCCGTTTCCCATCACTAGGCACAGTTTGTTTTGTTTTCTCAAGTATTGCATAGTAGATAAAGTGATAGATTCGAATTATTATTATTATTATTATTATTATTATTAATTATTATTATTATATTAAATTTAGGGTTGTCCATAATTTATCGGATTTTACGTTGATTATTATTGAAATGTCTATCGTACTTGTGCGCAGGATACATGTATTAATTAGGAATGTTATGGAAATCGCATTAAAAAGAAGAAGTCGATGAACTCGTTATTAGAAGTAATAAGAAGATAAAAAAGTAAAAGAAAGACGAAACGAGGCGAAAAGATGGAAAGAAATTGTATAAAATAAAAAAAGGTTAGTCAATTATATACTACAAGATATTAATCGTTTTTGTGTAAAACTAATTATTGAATTGGAAAAAAAAAAAGTTGTGTGGTCAATGATCTGAATTATGGGCAACCAGGAGCAAAACAATAATCATCATTTAGTACCGTGTACTGGCTTCCCGATCCTCCGACCTAGCTTTACCGAACGTTTTAAATACGAAATACCTACCATTACAGGAGTAATGACGAAGATTAATGCCATACATGTTCTGTGATAAGACCACTGTAATTACCGCAATTGTATCACTCCCTTTCTAGAACCTCTGACGATCCTGGCAGCCAGTGAATTATATCTTTTAAGAAGCGGTCGCTATCCGGACAGTCCCAAATCTAGCGTCCCTTTCGACTTTAAGATTTTTACTGTACATATCTACTGTATTTTATAAGAACTGAAACCGAAACGGAACCATACTTTTATGAAGGGTACAATAACCAACTATAATTTATTCTATTTTACAGACTGTGCTAAACTCATGTTCCTTGAAACACTAGCAAATGCTTTAAGTAAATGTAATGTAATAACGACAAATTAATACGATTAGAATGTATATGTACCTTTTTGATCTCGATACACATATATATATTCGTAATCGTCGTGTCAGGCCACGTCGAAGATGTATTTTTATCGAGATTAAAAAAAAAAAGAAAAAAGAAACGATCCTATAAAACGATAGTTAGACGAGGTTTTTCCACCGTTTTTTACACGACCTTTATTTGAATCGTAAATTGTTAGGATTTAAAAACTAAAGATACAAAGAAACAAACAAAAAAAAGACGAATAACGAATAAGCAGTTTAAGGAACAGATTTTGGCCGTGCTCGCTCACATTTAAAAGAAAATAAATAAAATAAATCTACGTCCATTCTACCCATCTATCTTTGGGACTGTACGGCGATATCTCATGGAACTCGTAATGTTGAATGTTCTTTCCTAAAAAAACGAAACTAATATTAATCCGTATGACAGTTCGAGAAACAAACAAACGTTAAATTGCAATTCTTTGAACCAATCTGCAACATGAATATAAGAGCGTATGACTGGATAATTTGATAAACTAAGTACAAGTAAGACAAGTGTTACCTCATCATGAAACTCAGCATGTCCGTGTCGCATTAGCTACTACTGCGCTGCTGTCTGGTACACTTCCGTTGTATATTGCATTTAAACCCGAAAGCTTTTTGTAACGAATAGTTCAGCAGTGGTAGCTGTTTGAAGTACATGACTGCTGTTCATCAAACCCAGCTCATACAAACGTTCATTTTTCCATTTACTTTAAGTCATTGCACCACATCAAATAAATGACATTTTCATTATATAATCATGAGGATTTTACGTGATTTTTTCATTATCCCTGACGACAACGTTGCTCGACGGTGCGCGTACGCGTTGCTCCAATTTCACGTCTCCTTTTTTTTTTCCTTATAAGTTCTATGTTAGACGATTAAGGTATAAACGATCGTAGAATCGTTGATCTGTACAATGAAACCGTTTGAAATTGTTTTTATTGCTTTCCGAACAGTTGCAAAAATAACGGAGTTATTTCCACAGATAATCAAGGCTCGCTATAAAAATCGGTCGTATCTCTTACAAGATAAAAATGCTATTGTATATCCTATAATAATATACTTATCACTGTGTAACAACTAAGTGTAAGGTAACAAAATTAACGTTGGAAATAATTTAAATATGATGTGCAATCGAGGGCTTAGGGCTGTTGGCTGATTGTAATACTCGTTCCGATAGTTTCGGTGTTTCCGGATACACCGGGGGGGCCTCGAGCATAGACACCTGTAAAATATGCAATAATGAAGATGACTTACATGATAAAATGCGATTACTTTTATCTTCCATCATCCGATGGTAAGTAGGAGATAATAAATAAATAATTGATCGTGTATCTCTTCTGAATATTTTAGAATTGCTTTTTCTTTTATATCTATATTATATTTAAATATAAATCATTGTACCCTGTTGTAAGGTGAGCCATACAAAGGAGGAGCACTGCAAGCTTCGTTGTACGGCGGCGGCCTGTCCCTCAAATCGTGAATGTTATAACAATTCGACGTGTCGGAGTCAGTGGACACGTTGTTACGTTCATTTCGAGAGATATTACGTCCCAGATACCTTATTTGCGACAATCTGAAATAATGTTTATTTGTCATTCTACCGATGCGATGTGTAATAACATTATCAAATCTTCAACAAAAATTCTTAGCTCCATTTCTTTTTTGCCAGATTACGTGACGAACTTATGAGTATATCCTTATTATATTCGAAATTGTAAATTCATGGGGAAGAAAGAATATGACTGTACCTGTTGCAGATCCTGAAGTACATTAGAATCACGAAAAAAATGCCAAAGACAAATAAGAGTATGACAATAATTTGTGACGCTGTTATCAGACTCCAATTTTTACTCCTGGAAGTAAAAAGAAAAAATAACGTAGTCGTACGAGATATACGAATGACCATGAAACATTAAGATAAATGTAATTTACAAAGGAGCAATTAGGTATATATTTGGAAAGCTATTAGAAGTAAAAGTAATCTTACCAACATATGTCGTAATTGTAACAGTAGCAGCAAAACGTTGCGGATGTGCAGCATAAGAGACAGCAGTCAACTGTGTAAAAGAAGCAAATAATTCATAAGCGTTTAAAATGTCACTTAGGTTCAATTATTCGTTGTTCAACTCACCTCTACGTCTCAAAGGTACGCATGACGTGTTAAACTCGATTTCTTGAGAACAGTTAGCATATTTACCAAAGGGAAATTCTTCCGCTGTACTCGAAAAAAAGAAAAAAGTTTCGATGTCAAAGCATCTAATTCTACTAGCAATAAATAACGTTGTATTTAACACTTGTAAATTGCTAATCTACGCGGTACACATAGACGTTGATACATACCCTCATCGTTGTATATTATCATTGTAATGTATAATAATTAGAGAGAAATAATGTATATGCGACATAAGAATTTATATATGCACATAGAGCTTGTCACTTTTGTCAATGATAAGAATAAATTCATAACTCTATTTTCATAAATACGAGATAAATTGTTGCCTCCGGAGTTTTGATCCAAATCATAACACAATATGCCCGTAGTGTAAATTATCACAGTTTTGACAATGCAAGGATTATTGGAGCATGTGACATTCTCCACAGGCAGGCATGTATATTACTTTAAACTAAAACAAGTATTTCTTTTTTCCACGTATAGAAGCTACAATCTTATCAACAGGAAACTCAGATAACATGTGTAATCAGCGTCTTGATGTGTTTTTTTCAAAATGACATATAAAATCCGGAGTGTCGTTCGACGTGCAATGAAATCGAGCATGTATCACTTTTCTCCTCCCATATTCTGCATTCTCATGGAGTGATTCGAAGAGAAGTAAAATAAAATGTCTCGAGTCATGTAGCATATATTTTGTTATATATATGAATAAATATTAATAACCCAAAGTCATAACAATTCCTAAGACTGTATATAATTTACAAATGGAATTTAGACATTATACAAATGTGCATTTAAAATTCACACTGTACAGTTAATTTGTTAGTGTAATCAATGCTTCTACAATGTCTCCTCTGTGTTCCCTGAGCGTTTGTTCGGCTAGACTTCGATTTATTTCCATTTCCTTCATCTGAAATGCGATTATTAGTATTGCAGTAGTATCTGTATTCGATGCATCCATAATTATACATTTATTAGAACTTAACGGATACGTAAACGCGCGATATCTTACAATGAGATCAACATCTTCCTTTTTTATGGAAACCTTTAATAATTCCTTTTCCTTCGCTTTCTTTTCTGCAGCCTCCTTGTTTCGACGATCGCCAATTATACTCAAAGCCTGTAAAATTGCATTATTCACAATTAATAAATGTTCTTTAAATCACCACTCCATACACCTTATAGGTTAAATCTACCGCTTAATATTTTTATACTAATTTCTCGTATATTTCAGGCCATCCAGGCAATGAATCGGCGATTAACGTACAAAGTGTATGAAGAAATAAAAATTCCTATTATCGCGAGAAGAAATAAACAAGACATTGTTGACAATCGACGAAACACGTGGATAAGAAACGGAGTTAAACTTACGCACGAAAATCCATCGGACGAGGATATTTCCTTTTCCTCTGCATAATCTGTAACTCTTTCTAAATCTGCCGCTCCGCTGTCATATTTCGCTGCCTTTTTCTGTGATTTCTCCTGTTGTACTTCATCAGAATCTCCATTTACATCGTCATCCGCCATTTTTCCCCCTTTTTTTTTACAACATACTTCAACCTGCATCAAGTATCATTCCTATCATTCCTCGCAAGAGGTAACTTCAGGCATTACATAGATTATATTCGCTTGCTAATTTCTAGCTAATGAAATGTAAAGTATGTAAGTAACGTTCTTTTCAATTATCAGAAGTAATTTCGAAGCTTTAGTTGTCAGGATCAGTCATCGATTGAAACTTAGAGTAAGAATCTCTTGTAAGATTGCACTGTACATTTTTGAGAACCAAAAATAATGGAAATCAAAAGTAGAATTAATGGTATATAATATAGAAAACTGTGTAGATTAATGTTAATAAAATAAAAGGAATAAAACTACAGAAATGTTTTATTTGCAGAATACCACATCAGTTGTCATTGGAGGATATAAAATGGCAATTATTAGCAATATCTCCATCGAGTTTTCAAATAAAACGGAGAAGAGAGTATCGAGAAATTGGAATTTTGCCGATATTCGAATTAAATTACATGAATCTTCTTATATCGTTAAAGAAATGAATCGTTGCTTTTGAACTGCCAAAATTATTTGATTGTGATTGCAATTTTATTTTAGTCATAATGACGGATGAACGAAATTTTCGCTCGTCTTATTATGAAAAGGTAAGTGGTTTTAAACAATTTCATGCTTTCAGCACACTGTAAATAATTTTCTACTGTTATTTATATTACATAATACAGCTTTATATATTCTAATAGTATCTAGTATAATATTTGAATGAGGTTAATTAAAATTATAGCATACAAAATTTACTACTCGTTTACTGTAAATAACTTTGGCCAAAGTTCCACTTAGGCATCCTTTATTAATAGATTTTATAAATTTCGAACTAGGTGGGATTTCGTAGCGTCGAAGAGAAACGATCACTGGAGATATTACTCAAGGAACGTCCCTTCGACAAAGCCAAACTGAAACAGTTTTGTTTACGATTCACAGTTCCTGCTATATACAGAAATTTTTTATGGAAAATATTATTGGATGTCATACCAGTTTACATAGACAGTCATCAGTTTATAATGACTCAGAGAAAAGCTGAATTCGAAGATTTACAGAAGGCTTTAAAAGTCACTAAAATTATGGACGATTGTACGAAACCACATTTAATGTTTCTTACAATGTGGCTGTTGCGTACTAGGAGAGCAAAGATTGATATGAGCACCCACCTAGAATCGCCCTTACACAGGTTACAATTAAAATTTTGAATCTCATTAGATATTTCGTTTGTTCTAACAAACATTCCTTTTTTTTAGGGCCATGAGCAGAATAGCTGAAACACTGTGGCATATTGTCGACATTGACTCTCAAGAGGAGAAGCTAGTAGATACATATTGGATATTATGCGGACTTTTGAATCAAGTACAAAAATTTCATAAGGAAGCAAACAGATTGCAAGAGTGCACTTGTACTCTACTCGAAAGGGAGGATCCAGATTTGTACAGACATCTCGTTAAAATCGAAGCATTTCACAATATCCCGTACAATATGTGGTTTTGTTCGTGTTTTGCCGGAACGATATCCGATGGTTCTATAGCTAAGTAAATATGTATAGAAAAGTTGAAACAATGTTCTTGAAGTTTCGAAATATCTCTCATTTCCAAGATGTTCTTCTATGTACTGTTTGTTACAGGATTTGGGATAAAATAGCAGTGGGAGCATACAAAATTTTAGTATTCGTCGCCGTAGTCACATTGACAACATTGAGACGGCCGTTGTTGCGCTGCGAAAATATAGATAATGTATTGGACACTATTAGCAATGTAAGACGATGTCTGGCTTTTAAACGCAGTATATGATACTGACTAATTGCAAACATATTTCAGATTACGGAAGAAACGTCGGAAGTAATTGTTAACAAAGCAATTGAATCTTGGCAACCAAGTGGCTCAACGTTAACAACCATTTCACAAAATACTGTTTAATCTATTTGTATCAGATATTTTATATATTAAAACATTTTGCGTCAGGAAAAACAACGATGGATATGTTTATATATTGTGCATGCATGTCTGTACATATATATATAATGCAGTTATCTCAGGGAAACCAACTGGAAGAATACGAAAATAATTGCAACATGAATTTTAAGTAAACAGAGAAGATAATGTATTTTTAATTTCAGATTAATGACGAATATCGTACGAAAGTTCTCGAATTTCAAAATTCTCATGCAGGTCTTTTTTTTTACGGGTGAAAACTTAGAATTGCATGGAGTATAGCTTCTTTTATCTTAAAAATAATCATTTTTTTTTTATTAATGTTTTCATCATACATCATACATATACAATTACTTAACTCATTGAGGTCTTTCGTCTTAATCTAGACTTTACCCTTAATATCGTGATTCTTTTGTTCTTTGTTTTTTTTTGTTTTGTTATGTCATTATAATACAGCAGTGTGTATGCATTCTAATGTATAAGAGCAAGTTATTAAATATTCCCTAAATCAAGCGGAAACACAATTGTTGAACATTTCGCGCTTGCATCTTTCAAGAATTTTCCAAGAATTCTGTCGTAATTTCATCGAATGTAAAGCTTCGGGAGATCGTAAATTATTTTTCCTCCGGTGAAATTAACGATATAATCTCATTGTTTGTTTGAAACTTGTGCAGTCATGACGTAATTTTATTCCATGTATTATCTTTAGTCACGATAATATTATCATAAACAATAATAGAAAGGAATAGTCTCAACGCGTTTTCATACTGATGTAGATATCGGGATTTCGAACAACAGAATAGTATATTTAATTTAAAAGTTTCTCGAAAATCTCCTTTCAGGTTTGCTTGAAAATTTATATAAAAGAAATAATTTATTATGCTTTATGTACAACCTTTCTTATTCAGAAGACAAAAAGATTCTTGGAGAGAAGTGAGATCATATAAAAACTTTATGCTCACACATTGCACCGTACTCCACAGATTCCTATTGCTTCCTAATATCGTAGCTTTTTAATAGATTTACAGCCATTATTCACTCTTTGGCTTTAATGGGAGACAGAGCTTCCTCTTTTTTTTTGTTTTAATTATGTTGTAAGAAATTGCTTCGATAACTCGATGGGTGCTGAAAAAAATGGGAACTAATTAATTGAAGATGTAGAGATCTCATACATTTTCAAGGAAATTAGTACGAAAGAAATAAATATGATGTTGACGATGATGATGCGCATAAAACAGCGAACGCAATATTCAACTCCTTTTAATTGATATCGATGTAAATATCGAATTTCGTGGAGCTTTTATGCAACGATAATGCACAAGTAATTTCGCGGACGATAATTCTCTGGTAAGATACGATTGAAATGCACAAGATACACTATAAATGATGCTGTATCACCTTAACATCAATGACTCCAAATTACAACATGCACACTTTAGCATTATAGAAATCATATAGGCATTTAATCGGTAAAGTTTGTTATCTCGATCAAGATCCGTTCGGTGCATTATAATGGCAAAGTATAATCGTTATATGTTGTTCATTTTCCCGGGTAAGGCCATTGTATTTACTTTGACGATGTCTAATTATTAAAATAAATATTTTATGCAAAGAAAATAGTTAACGTACTTTACAAACATTGGCTAAATCTTATTAGATATTATATGCAACTGGAAACTTATACTCTATTTCAGCTACAACAGTAGTTTTCTCAGTTACAGGGCTCTTTCTTTTTTTTTTTTCGCAAACTTCGACTATTGCACATATCTTTTTTTTTTCTCATTTCAAGTGTAAAAGGTACATTCAAAACAGGAATGCATGAAAGTTACGAAACGAAATATGTATTTGCAAATAAATAAAAACTTGTCGGTTTCCAGGAAAAATTCACAAATAATATTTTCGAAAGTATACTAAAACTTGTTTTCATGATGCGTGTGATCAAAGTAACAAGTGCTGGATTTCAAGTAAGAAACCATTAGCTCTTCGGAATCCTAGTAAGCAATAAATGAGATGTATGTGATGAAATAAAAGGATACGACGTAAAAAGTTCGGTAAATAGTATTTGTTATAAGTCTAGTAAAAATACTGGTTACAACTTTCATTTGCTCCGCCGTTTTGTGCTATTCGGCAAGCTACATAAACTAGGAGTCACTGATAAGTGGTTCAAGTTGCCAGTGCTTGACGCTGGTTTAATTTAATGCTACGGTTTTTCTTTCGAAAAAAAGAACAAAAAAAAAAATGTAACTTCAATTCTTTCTATAACACAATATCTAAATAGATCGAACTCGCTCGGAGTTTAATCTACATGTCATTGAACAAGCACTGCTCGTGAAAATTTTTTCGTAACCTAAACATTAAGTTGATTGGTAATCCTAAAATCAAACTTAGTTACTGACTTAAAGACATAGTATAATACAGTATAGACAATTCTATTATAGTCCTTGTGAAGTAGGTGCACTTGTAGTAACGACCATTCCTCTAAACATAGAGTTTCGTCACTGGGCAAGGATACATATTCCCCTTCTGTGCTGTGCCTTGTCGTAATTTTGACAATAGCTATAGAGCAGCAGAATTGCAATTGTCGACTAGAGGTGACAGTGGTCCTATTTTCCCTCTTCCGCTTCCCAACTTGTCTGCCTCATAGTGTACATCCAAAGACAAACCTGAAAGTGGAAGAACATTTAATAACAATTACGCGAACAATCCATATTACGTTCCCGAAAAGTAATACATGCTTACACTATATAAAACGTGATTATGCCTTTCACCATTTCATACATATACATACTGATTTTATATATATCTATATATAGATATGAAAGAATTTTTTTCTATTTTACATACATCAATTTCATCGATCGATCGAACTCACGAGTAACGATATAAAAAAGCAACGTGCCTTTCCTTATTCTGATTATGTATTTGAAAAAAACCCACCACCAAAAATAGATCTGTCTGTTAGCATAATTGACAACCTGTAACGTACATTTCTGATATGCGTATTTACCGGAGGGCCTCCGGGAGGTGGATGGGTGATGTAACGGTCCTGTTGGCATTGTATTTGACTCAGGAATAAATGCGGCTACCAGTAATGCACATATCACGAGCAGTGCACCAAACACAAACGGTGGTCCTGGTACAAGCTATAAACGTTTTGTTAAATATTTTACATGTTCGTGCTTATACAATTTGCTTTAATTACTTTAATGTCACTCATACATGAATTCTTAATATTTGTAAAAAGCTCGAGATAGCCTTATCTCAATGGAACTTTTGAATACCTGGGGTATAATATCAAGATGTTGTGTGGCAGTTCCCGTTTTGTTATTTTCATCCCAAAGGGATGGCTTTAAAGGAAGAGAGGGATTTTCATCATTGAGATCGACGTGAAAAAGATAAAAGATAACACCGAACATAGCTGGCCCAAGACCATTGCATAATCCACGCATTCCCGTTACCATGCCTTGTACCAAGCCCTGTTTATCAGCGTCAGAGTGCATTGATACAAATGCAGAAATTGCAGGATATGTGATACTTGATACAGAAGCTAATATTCCAGCTGCCCACATCATCCTGAAAATGAAGAATTTAATTTCATACATACAGTTCGATTGTTAAGTGATTCTGAAAATACTTTTTAATATAACGATAGAAAGCTTTATTGCAATGCATGCAAGTTGGAATGAAAGATCTAAAATGTAAGATAGATAAGACAATTATATTACCATGTTTGCGAACCAAAACCATACCACATGAGTTGTAGCAACTCAAACAACAACCCCATCATTATGGTATGTTTACTGCCGAGTGTTCTCATTAGAGGACCCAAAACAATCTGAGCCAAGACACTTAAAATTCCTACCACAGCAATGAAAAATGCTACCATTGCTGCGGAGAAACCCATAGCCAGTTTCAAATAGACAAATATACAACTATACTGTCCTGCTTCAGGAAGATAGCTCAGGAACACGGTAACACACAACATTAAAATAGTGTGATCTTTGCCAACCTGTAATTGTACGAAAAGTATAATATCAATTTTTAATTACTAAACTTATATTATCCTATGACAAACTTTTGAATTATTTAAATGTATAGTTTTTATTTAAAATGGATGTTTCACGTTACAAAACCGAATGTTCGATCTGCCTTACGGATCGATCAAAATTACAATCGACAGGAGGCGAGCGGATTCAAATATTCGCGGAATTCATTTCAGAAATAGATCGAAGATTTGGGAAATGATATAGTTATGTATGAATATGAAGCTGAAATACGTGTATGAGTCAAACATGAATGTATGCAAGGAGGCAATTGTTCGTTGGCATGGTTTCTATGAAAAAAGAGAGTGCGTGAAAGTGAGTCGAACTTCTATAGTTTTTCCATATATTGTCTTTACAATTACTCGTTAATTATTGTGTTTTTGTTAAATCGTGTTCCTTTTTATTGTATGTTTATTTTAATTTTAATGTTGAACAATATTTTCAGTATAAATTATTCCGGTTCTTCTAGAAAAATAGAAACACGCGTATTTAATAATCGCGTTGAATTCGTGTAATCGTGCTCGCATCATCCCGCGACAATGGGAGAATCCAATAATAATTTAATTTGACTAATCATACATGTGGTGATATATAAACGGTTACCTTTCCAAGAGCAGCAAACGGATCTGCTTGCTCCCAAGATATAGGCGCCGGTGGGCGAGCTTTTTCAGGCAAACTTTCAGGTACAGCCACTAATATAAAAAACACATCCAACACAGCGATAGCAGTTGCTAGTGCAACCGCAAGATTTTCTCCATATTTTGTTTTAGTATAAGTTCCTAATGCTGGGCTAATTACCATACTCGCGGCAAAAGTTGCAGACACCTGATTAAATATATTGCAAGTAAAGATGGGATAGTTCGCACGGATTAAAAATATATTTCGGTACTTACTAGACCATACGCCAAAGATCTTTGATTCTCTTCTGTAACATCGGCAACATATGCAAATACTACTGAAAAAGTGCAAGCAAAGACACCACTGATGGAAATCATAGCAAAGAACCACCATGTATTAATGCTCATTAGAGGAATTGGTGCACATGTAAAAGCCACTGTGATAAGTAGAAAGAACTTTCGACCCCACACATCGGATAAGGCTCCAATTAATGGTGCCGAAAGAAACGATAAGATTCCTTTAATGCCCATTATTAAACCATTCATTAGAAATGTATGATTGGGAAATGTATCGTTCAGTACAGATATAATAGGCATGGTCAATAAGCCCCATGCAAAAAATTCCAAAAATATTACAACCAGTGCATGGTACACGCTTGCTTCCCCAATGCCGGAACTCTGAAAAACAGAAACAAAGAGTCGTATAAATTAATACATTCGAATCAGTAGTAAATACAGAATTCATAAGCAGCCATGATATCTATTTGCTTTACTCGATTATAATGAAACAGTAACAGCTACATTTTTCTTGTACGATAGAAATCATAATATTGTCTGAATGTTATAAAGCACGTTGCAAACCATCACAGCTGACCTTGAGATGTCTGTAGCATTGCTGAGCAAATGTAAGAGGAGGTGTGAGTTTAGCAATAGCATGTTCTTGGCTGTTGTGAATTTCAGAACAAGAGGGGCCCAGGCCCTCTGCTCCGCCTTTTGCCCCAGGGGGCATAACCCCTAAGAAGTGCTACTATATATATTTCTTTCCATATTTATCATTTTATCAATTTTTCTTTTATCAGTTGTTCAGATCCATATAATACTGTAAGGAATAATCTTGACTTAGCACCATATTAATTCTTTATTTTCAAATTGTTTGACCTAACTTTCATTATATATAATTTCCTATTACTGTGCTTCTCTTTCGTTATATTTGTGTATCTGTTTCGATCTTAAAGCTTTATCCCATTCTGAGAGACCTTTTAACATATATAAATTACTTTATACAATGTATTTATGTAGGCCTTTATATATGCTCTTAACTGGATAAATTCTTTGATTTAATTGTATATAATTTATTCGACTATTTTCTTTTCACTTATACAGATTTATATTATTCTTGAATATCTGTAATATAAGTATCCAGATAATTTCAACAAGCCTTCCTCTTATTCGTGTAATATTATTAGTTTCTTATTGTTACAAAGCATTCTTTTAGCACTTATAGAACTAGATCTCAAATACAATGCACAATTCGGCAAAAAATATTGTGCATAACTTTTAAATGTCATTGTAAAAAATCTGTATTCCGACAAATTAATTCAGAAGCAACGTCATAACTTAGTTTCATAGTTTAACTCTTTTTCTCTCTCTCTCTCTCTGAATATATATATAATTATTTCTAAGTAAATCTGAAGTTTGGCCTCAAGACCAAAGCTTAGCTCTCAATAATACATTGTCTCTTTACACTTTTCTGTTTACATTTCTCAGCAATATAAATCTGAATATATTATCTTGAAATTGTTAAATAAAAATATCCTATAATGTCCATCTTAACAATATATTTTCTCGCCTCACACACACAGGTTTTAGTACATTGTAAAGTTCTTATCACATGCTGTAATCTGTGTAACTTTCAAGGGCAGCTTGTCAAAGAGCACTACATTGTTAATAGGTTAAACTTTGTAGGGAAATACGATAAATGATTCCCTTCGCGTTCTGTCGCTCAGCGTTATCTGTTCGAGGCATTCTCCCTTGTCACGAAAAATAATCGTGTCGAACATCATTCGGCTCTTTATCTGTCAAGAACTTAAACGAGACACTCGTACAGTTTGATTACGAAGAAAAAGTATTCACGATGTCGCGTGTTATCTTCACAACCCATGGAATTACGAATACTCAGTAATCAAGTAGATAGTTCATAGTTTCTTTCGAATATATCTTCACGATAAAAAATTGCATTAAAAGTCTGTCAAAAAAGTCGTGCGACTGTCAATGAATACAAACTGATACGTCGGGTGGAGTGGAACTCCATCTCATATTTAATGTTTCGTAATGTCACGGTTTATTGTCAGCACTTGATCATCGAGAATCACGAATATCACACACATCACCGACAATTCTTCCATTTCGTCGATCAAAACATTCGTATTTTTTTTCTTGGAGCTAACAAAAAAATTTACAGGGAAATCCGAACAACTGCATTGCAACTCCTCCAACCGATACCCCCCACTTTCACCGACCTATTCTATAGCCTTTTTGTCATAACTCGAGATTGAATCTAACCTGTAAAGCTCGGGAACGAAATGAAATATCGTATTTTTCGAATTACATTCATACTGATAATAACTGAAAGGAAAAATTTTGTAGTCCGACTATACATTCACGGTAATATTTTCGTTATCTAATCGATCTTCGGAAATATCACTTATTGTCAACAGCGCGCCGTTGGCAGCTGATCAATATGCGCAAGAACTGTATTACGCGGAAGATCTATACATGTACGATATTAATTTATATGGAAAAAAAAGAAGAGAAAATGAATATATTTAAAGACGATAATTCCATAGAATTTAACGCGGCACCGTGTATTTCTTTAAACGACTATAGAATCCCTTCATCCAAGTCATAATCACTTTAGCAATTCACAGTGATGAGTCCATGACCCTCTTTATCTCAATATTATAAGTGCTTCTATAAAGTTATTACATGAAAGTGAAGCTAACTAAAGTCATAATTTCATACTCTTTTAGTTGCTGTAATACTTATGAGCTATTGTTTATTTCAGAAATACATAATTATTGTAACGATAAGAATACGTACGGATTGTATAAAAATTTGCATAAAAAATTGTTATAAGTAAATATTATGGGACAACTTTTCCATATGTTGCTAATTCTTTTGTCAAACATTTCATGAAATTCTTGAGAATACGCATACCTTGCAATTTATTAAATTCAATCGACGTAACTTGAAACTCATATTGCTTTGTAAATACTTTTAAACAGATAAAACACATCGATGGAAATCTCCTTTGTGTAATAACATAATTTGTTAACTATACATAAATACCAGGGGAGAAAATAAAGAATATAAATGAAGAAAGTAATATACTCATTTATATTAAATTACTTTTTCCATACATATGTATCTACTTTTATACATATTGTATCAAGTTTCGGTTATTTAGCAATGATCGTATACAATTACTGCTAATTATACATAATAATTCAATGACTTAAGAGTATTAAAAACATAATTGTATCATTCAATACGTGCACAACATTTGAGGCAAAAGAAATTACGTTCCTATAGTACAAGCATGATTGTATTACGAGTCTGGAAGGAAGATATACCAAATATCCTAATTCTAACTGCACAAAATTATCTAGCAGGGATGAGAAAACATGTAAATTTACATCTCACGGCATTCCATTAGGCAGAAGTAAGTATAAATAATAGACATATGTGCAAATGAAGATAAATTTCTTCGTCTACATATTGATGCTAAAAGAACAACACATACACGTTAAACGGATCAGCAGTTGGACTTATGAGCATATTGAATATAATTAAATGTCACGTTTCATTCAAAATACGGAACATCTTGTTGCTGTTATACATTAATTGACTCAAGATAAACATACAATATTATCATTAAAATTCGTCATGCCCCGAACGGGAAAGTTTGTACTTACTTTTCAACGATAAAATCAAAGTGAACGTAAGAATTCTATGATAAAGCTTAAAACTGTATAGAATATTAAATCGGAATTTTTCAGTACCGTAATAACCCCATCCTTAATAATGGATTTTCGGCTTCGTATGATCATGCCCACGACCTTCTTTGAGACCTTGGCGGGCATATTCACGCACTGCGCGCACAGACTCTTCCGTTTTTTCAGTTTCATCAATCCCCTAAAAACTGGATGACACCGTGTGAGTCATTTTTCTGTAATACCCCTTACATGAGCACAAAGTGTAATTTTCAGCCTCGAATTGTCTTTATGGACGTATCTACATAATGCAACACTGACGATTAACCATGCCCGGAGATAATCACAGACAATCACAGACTACCACAGAAGGTACGGTACATTTTGTAGCGAGTATAGGAATCGAAGGTGTTACGTGTAAGTACTGCCCTCTTCTGTTGCGAGTTTCCGATATCTCATATCGACAACGATTTCGATACTGCCTTTAAATACGTCTTCCCTAGAATATTTTAAGTTTCTTTTTTTACAGTTCTTCTTTAATTAACTAACTTACGATATAAATTTGATAGTGTTATTACGTAGGAAGAATACACTGTCTTTGGTACTCGTAAAGGTATGATTTAAATGTATTTTGAAATGTCTATTTTGAAAGTGGCATAAGTCACTTTCTTTGTATCGAGTTACAAAGAATTCTCGAGAGGATTTACTTGCACTTGTTAGCTCGAATACTTATATTTCTCTCGGTATAAAGGATTTCGTATAGTCGGTGAAAAATCACCATTTTTCATTATGGTAAAGTAACTTATGCCACTTTCAAGGTACGGCTCATACAGTGCTTACGTTACATGTCGGGACTGTAGACAATGAAATTTTTTTTTTATTACATGTATTCCAATTGGCAACAATCTTACGGATGATATATATTTATTTATACATGGTTGTTCATTCAAGAATTTGACTTTTGCTGGAGAAACATTACACATTCCCTTTCCTGCATGGTTTGGTAAGCGAATGCTTTTAATCGAGAAATATGGTAAAACCGTGGACGCAATTGATAAGGAAATCGTATGATACAGTTTACAATAAACTACCGTAGGTTTCATTCTGATAATATATCGTTTCTCGTGTGCATGCAGCATAAATCTATCACTCGATCGCTGTTAGTGCATAGCACCGCGAGAGTGCGCGGCATTCAGTGAAAAAAAATGGTGGTTATTTGGGTGTAGTCGGGCGATATTCTGCAACACAAATGTGAGTACCGGCTGACTAAGGGATTACGAGTGCTGTTTGTCAGTGCATTAAAAAGTTAATATGACCGGGTCTATAACGGAGGTAATAAAGCTACGGATAAATTAATAAATATCTCATATATTCGTTGTGAGAGTAAGACACTAAAGTAGGTATTGTTGTTCACGCATCTCCGCATGACAAGTACTTAGCGGGTCTTCGCGACGTATTTTATCAGTCAAAAATGTAGGATAGGACCGTGACTTTCTTAGAGTATTGAACGAACGGAATTTATTCATGTAACTGGTAACCTCATGACATGGGACAATGTGTAAAATATCCACTGACGCGATATTTTTGGGATAGATGTCACATTATCTTCCTTGGTGGTGCCTATGTTCATCGCGCTTACGAATGTGTGCATTTATTTGATTTGCGGTATACGTGTGTGGTACTTCCTCCTCACCCCGTAATACGCAGTCGTTCCTGTATACAGCATGCGGTGCAACGGTGTCCGTGAGATACGTATACATAGTACATACGTAAGACCTGCTACTTACTATATACTGTCAACATTTTTCAAGTGACCGTCTTATGATGCTTGTCAACATTCTGCGACATTAACGAAGTCAATTTCACCCTGTTACTCGTTCATTTTATTTATGCTCTTTTCGGGGGTATTTGTTAAAGGTCGGAAAATAGAAGAGTTTACTTCGTTACTTTTTTTTTTGGTTTCTTTCTTCTTCTTTTTTTTTCCTTACTCCCCGAGGAACAACGAAATATTTATAGATAACACGAGATATAGACGAAACACTAATTCCGAAATCGGTTGCAGTTACATTTATTGGCAAGTGAATGTGATCAACATTATGCCATTGATGTTACTAAATTTATACAATCCGTTATAGTATAGAACATTTGCAAAGCGGAATATTTACATAGTACAATGAGAAATAACACGTATATAAATTGTCTTTGTAAAATAGATTAATTCAAGGCTTATTGATAGAGTGGAATTTCAATCATAATGAATACACACAGGCAGATACACGCACACATCTTCGACTTTGTTATTGTTCTTTGAAAATCGAAGGCTTATTGACCATTTTCAAATGTATCACAACAATAAAATGTTTATATTATATGTTAAACATATGGCCAATTTGTAGGTGTTATATACATCAGTTGAATGTGTTTCAATTGAATTCTTTTTATATCAGATTGATAACAGTATTGCAGAAAATTTTACAATATTAATCAACACAAAATATAACAATAATTTTCAATGTAACATATTAATGTTTCTTACCTGTGCAAAAAGATATTCGGAAATTATTCGTGAAAATATTTAATATAAAGTTTAAATGTCAATAAGAAAAATTTATTTGTCAAATTTAAAATTGTCAAATGATAAAATACCTTTCATATAAAATTTCTGAGTACAGTAAAAATATAATTTCAATTGGAAGTGTTTACACTTGTATAAAATATAGATGAGATATATATTTATAATAAGAAAAAGAATTATTGTTTATTTATATGTATATGGTAGAATATACTATTGTTTATTTTAATGAAGAAATTACATTTTTAATCATTGAAAAAAAGTGTTTGGATACCTATGTGAATTTATTGTTGCCTGTATGAAATAAAATATTTTCTATTTTTATTATTTTCGAAACATTGACCGAAAATAGATTATTTTTTATAGTTTGATATAAATTGTTTATGGAATTTGAGCAATTACATATTAGTATTGTAAAATGTTACATTTGTATGTTTGTATTCATTAATGGTTAAATTAGGTATTTATTTTGCTCACTAGCTTATGCCACTTTGTATAATAACAATAATTACATTGCTCATGTTTACGATATTTTTAAATAAGATACCATATCTAATTTCCCATATTTATATTTTTCTAATTGTCGTATATGTGTTTCATATGATTTCAGATTCATTCAACTCTTTTGGTACTAAATATTTATTGAGCATTTAAGCTAATAGAATATGCATATTAAACCAAAAGTAATAAAAAAAATTGCAATGAGTACGAGGGATATAAGCTCCATATAATATGAACGTGCTTTATTTGAAATTCTATAATTTCAAGAATAGCCATAACTAAGGATGTTGTGTCCTACTTGCATCGGGAAAAGGATAACAGTAAAAGTTTTTGTTCAATCTTTATTAAAGGGAAATTGAAGAAAAATCTAGCACGTGAAGAAATTTTATAAAATAAACTCTTTTACAAGTTGGTTATGTGCAATGCCGAGATGCTGCAATGAGAACAAGGCAGTGAGTTCGGTGAGCACAAATCGGAAACATAGTACAGAAGATATTTTATTGACTCAAACTCGTTCATTTTCAATTGGAAATCAGTTGGAATTAGACGAAGAATCACCAGTTGTCGAGAAGTCTCATAGAAGAGTACGGTGTGATTTAAGTCCAGTCCCTACAAACACAAATACCAATTTAAATATAAAACTTTTAAGTATCAAGGTAAATTGATTGGGCATATTTAGTTGTTATAAATTTTGTAGTTTAATCACAATATTACGTTTACTAATATCTGTTATTGCAGAATATCACACAAGTATCTTTTTTTAGGGAGAGAGAAATACTCGTCAGGATCATCAGGTGAGCACTGTGTCTGGTGGGTACAGAGAACGAGAGAAGGAGGCTAAAAAGAGAGCAGCTATAGGCAATACAGTGCGCGGACTCCTCTCATCTGGCCACAGCAGGCAGGACAGGTATAATGATGTCTGTATCAAAATCATGCTTCTTACATTGTCATCTTTTATCTTCTGCCATTAACTTGATTTTTATAATTTTGATTAATCGTTTGCTTTTCAATTAAATGTAATACACTATACCTTTGAAACATGTACACCATATTTTTCTTGCAATGATACCTTCAGTAATACGATGGGTTCACATTATTCTAAACGAAATGATGATTCTCATAAAAGTACACTGCTCTATAAAGCGCACAGTATGCAAACAGATGATTAACAAAGTAAGAGTTTTATAACTAAACATATTGACAGTCAGGGACACTTTTTAATTTTTATAATTCACAGAAAGGTTACTAACAACGATAATACAGCAATGTATACGATAATAAATATTCGTAAATACGAAAAGTTATGTACATCTCATCTGTATTTTGCATGTACATGTTAAAATTTAATCTTTCCAAGGTCCTCAAAATTGAATTAATACTTACTATTATAATCTCAATGAATGTCTTGGGTAGGATTTAATAAAATATGATATCCATCTGATAATTATCTCAGGAATACCAATTCGGGTATTTATATTAACAGATTCGATTTGTTAATTTGTTCATGAGGCTTAGATGCTAACTTCAATGATGGATATAAAACATTTGATGCAACATTATAGCAATTTGTTTTAAAAGACTTGATAGAGCATAAATTGAAATATATTTTCAGAATTACTGTGCCAGCTTGATGAAATTTTTTAAATATTCAAAGGTTAGTAGCAATATAATTTAAGCTACAATGTACTACAAAATAGATTGTTGGATTAACACATCCAATTGTCTACCTAAAACCATCTATTAAATGGCCAAGAAAGGAGTAGTACTTCCTTCACCTATAAAATACAGTACGACCATATTCATAAAACGAAATGTAGAGATCAGTTTCCAACTCTTCAGAAATGCATGTTGTCAAAGCATACATAGAACCATATATATGGTTCAGTTTTATGCAATAACTATCATGTAAATAATATTCAGATATCTTAGTCGTTTCATCTTCTTCATCTTTCTTTCTCAACCTGATTCCATACCAGACATGTACATTCAATACTGATGAGACTTACTGGAACATTTATTTTTTAAGTGTACACATTTGTTTTTACTACAAATGCTTATGTGTGTTTAGAATACAAGCTTCTTTTTTGCTTTTAATTATTGCAGTAGTCTTAACTCTATACATCATGACATATTATTATCTGAAATTACATGCTATAAATTATGAAATGTATTAAGAACTTCGAAAAACGGCCATGTACACGAAACAATCTTGATTGTCACTTTGTTAAATGTTATTTGATGATCAATCATTAAATTATCAAATAGCCTGCATCAATTCCGAAAATTTACATCTACATGGCTGTTTTTGCGATAAATTCCCGAATAATATTTTTGACTTCAACACAAACATCGAAATTGTCGTAAAACAATTAAAAGAGATGAACAGTATCGTTCGTGGGGAATATTATTATTTGTACATGAAAAGTTGCTATTTATTTATCACGTAGAAAAGTTGGTGATGCGGTAATTCGAAAAATTATCATTTCCTTTTAGTTCGAGTAATAAAAAGACACATATCGTGTACGTAATTATGCACTATCAATTATGCATCATTAATTATTGTGTTTTAGGTATGAGACAAATAGGCAACGTTCCTCAGGCGGAAGTGGAGGCCTGTCTAGTTTATGTCCAAAGCTGGTGGCCAGTGGAGGTGGCAGTAGTCAGGGAGGAATCAATTTGGCAGTGGGCCACTTAGCCTCACAGGAAAGTGGAGGCCCTTGTACAGTTGTCACCAATCAGAGGATCCACAGCCATACACATAATCACAAACGCCAAAGAAAATTGTCTATTGTTTCGCAAGCAGGCACAAGTTCTCATAGTTCCGGAGAACGAAAGGTTCGTCGAGAATACGATTGATTAATGATATTTTCATTTGAGATATCGCAACAAACTTTTTTACGCACATGATTGTGATAATGTGATTTCATTTAGACGACATCAAGTATAAGCCGTTCCTCTACAACAATTTGCAAGAAACAAATTCGAACACAGCGGACTGATCACAATACAGATTCATTATCTATAACCAGTAACGGAGTTGCAAGTAGTTCACCTTCGTCCAGAAAGAAGGTTTTACCTACATTGCGCATTTCGGAGAAGCCGTCTTCTCGAAGTCTTAACTCACCATCCTTAGATCATGATAATGATCGCAGTTTTAGTGATGCGGAGGAAGCCATTGCAGCAACAGAAAATGTGTTCAATGTTCCAGGTACTGTATGCACAATACGTGCATGTATATACGAGATATATAAGTTTTATAGAAATGATATATTGTTCGAATCACAATGAAATATATACGTAAGTAATTTTCATCGGCAGGATCTAGTTCTACACCTTCAACACCAATTAGTCGATTGAAGTCGAAAAAATTAAATGAAGATGAAGCACGTGTGGAATGTGCTGTCAATGAAGAATGTTATGAATCGTCAAAGAATTCACTAGATAAAAAATTACCTCTAAATTCTCAAGAACGGAAAGTATCTGGTTTAGATTATATAGAAAACACGAAAGCTCCGAATGCAATAAGGAAAATATCCGCGAATAGTATAGAAGAAGAAACAGTTACGCAAAATAAGCAGAAAGTATTCACGACTTCCACAAATACAAAATGCAGCAATAGTGAGAACAAAGTTTCGAGGTCTAAAAATAAATATGCCGCGGAGAAGATAATCGAACAGCAAAGTAGTAGAGATACGAAGGAAACGAATATGGAGAAAACTTTGGATACGGCTATGTCTACAGAGTCGTCCGTTAGCTCGGGAACTAATCCTAGGACTAATGAAAAAGTGAAAAGAAAGACATCTAGTGAATCTGCGAAGTCTGTGAATATCACGGAAAAGGAATCTGTGATCGAAGATTCTGAGGAGGATACGGTTAAAGATAAAGTCGATAGCACAGAGTCGAACGAAACGATAGTGAAAAGTTCAAGATTCGTGACATCAAAGGTTTCGGAAGATTTAACGGAAAGCGAAAGTAAAGACACGGACACGCAAAGAGAAGACGATGAAGAAGTTACAATGTACGATGAAGATGACAATGGCACCAGTATAAGTGATATTGTCGCTGCTCAAGCTCTTCACGAATCCTTAAGTAAATTAGGAAAAGTACCACCATTGGATACGAAAATGGAAGACATTAAAGGTGTGAATTTACAAGAAGAAACGAAAATGGAGGAGAGTCAGAAGGAAATAATTGCGCAAGAGGAAACAGTGGAAGGTTTTATTGGTCCCTTACTCGACGAAAATTTTAAAGTGGATGAAAAATTAACACAGAAAACCATGGGTATGGAAGAGGTTCGAAATTTATTGATGAAAGTTAAAGTCCAGACTATCGAAGATGACGATGACGAAGAGAAGGCTATAGCTGTATCGCCGGACGGGAGATTTTTAAAATTTGAAGAAGAAATCGGCAGAGGCAGCTTTAAAACTGTTTACAAAGGTTCAGATACTCAGACTGGCGTAGCTGTTGCTTGGTGTGAATTACAGGTCAGTCCGATCGAATTATACGATTTTTATACTCATTCGATTATACATTACATATTATTATGTTAACTTTAGGAAAAGAAATTAAACAAAACAGAAAGATTGAGGTTTCGAGAAGAAGCAGAAATGTTGAAAGGATTACAACATCCAAATATTGTTAGATTTTATGATTATTGGGAAGTTACACTTACGCGTAGGAAATACATTGTACTAGTCACTGAGCTTATGACTTCAGGAACATTGAAAACGTAAGTTTCATACGATAAAGAAATGATTAATAGCTAATGAAACTAACGAATTCTTATATTATCTTTTTTCTGATTACTCTCGTTATCGTTCCAGGTACCTAAGACGCTTTAAGAAAATTAATCCGAAAGTGGTAAAATCATGGTGCCGGCAAATTTTAAAAGGCCTTAGCTTTTTACACTCGAGATCGCCACCGATCATTCATCGTGATTTGAAATGTGACAATATTTTTATCACGGGCACAACAGGAAGCGTGAAAATTGGTGATTTGGGTTTGGCGACTCTTAAAAACCGTAGCTTTGCCAAGAGTGTTATCGGTACACCGGAATTCATGGCACCAGAAATGTACGAGGAACATTATGACGAATCCGTGGATGTCTATGCATTTGGAATGTGTATGCTTGAAATGGCAACCAGTGAATATCCATACTCGGAATGCACTGGACCGGCTCAGATATACAAACGCGTTGTTTCGGTAAATAAATATTCTCAACTCATTGAACAATAATGCAAAGCAAAAATCTTCTATAATTGTAACTCATACATCTCTTATAATTCGTAACGATAAAACAAATTTCAAATTTCTCATTGAATTATATTATTTGACGTTGAACTTTGCCTTACGATTTATAGACAAGTATTCTTGAATTAATAAATGAAACATTGTGTCATACAGGGTGTTAAGCCGCAAAGTTACGACAAGGTTGAAAATCCGGAAGTTCGGGACATCATAGAGATGTGTATTCGCTTGAAGAAGGAAGAGCGGCCATTAGTCAAAGATCTTTTAAATCATGAATTTTTCGCGGACGATGTTGGATTAAAGCTGGAAATGGTTTCCCGAGATTCAGCCGTTGCGGATGCTGAATTATCACGCGTTGAATTTAGGCTTCGAGTATTAGATCCTAAGAAACGTAGTAACAAGCATAAAGAGAATGAAGCAATACAGTTCGACTTTGACATACAAGCTGATAACGCGGAAGAGGTAGCATCGGAAATGGCTAAATCTAGCCTGATACTTGAAGAAGATGCTAAAACAGTAGCGAAAATGTTAAAATCCCAAATCACTGCATTATTACGAGAAAGAGAGGAGCGTAAAGCCAAAGAAGAGAAGGAACGTTTAGACCGGGAAGCGGACACTACTAATACCACGACTGAAAATTTACTCCAACAACAGCAACAACAGATATTACTTCAGCAAATGCAGTTGCAGCAGCAACAGCAACAGATACAATCTAACATGGGCATTCCAATGCAAGGACAAGTACAAATTCAATTACAACAAAACCAAATACCTCTTCAGCAACCGCAACAAATACAATCGACTGCTCCGCAAACTCAACAGCATAACTTGCAACCACAGCCGGTTCAATTGGTTCAACAACAGCCGCTGATGCAACAACAAACATCGGTCGTTCAGCCTCAGCAGGCACAGCAAATGCAACAAGTAACCCAGATTGCACAGCAGCAAGTTCAGTATCAGCAACAATTGCAGCAACAGTACCAACAACAGCAGCAGCAGCAGCAATACACTCAACACGTTCCGCAAAATTTAAGCGCCAATTCTCCACAGTGTTCGACCCCTCAATCCGTACAATCCCAACCGCAATTCCCTCAAGTACCCCAACAGATATCGCAGCAACAGCATTTACAGCAACAGCAGCAACAATATATTCAACTGAATCAGATGAACATGACACAGCAAATTGGCCATCAGATACCGCAACAGATGCAACCGCAAATACAAATGTTACCGCAACAGCAGCATATGCATCAGCAGATTCAGCAGCCTCAACAAGTGCAATATTCTCAGCAGCAAATGCAACACATTCAGCAGGTACATCAACATCCGGTCGGATCCCCACCAGTTCAGAGTCAACAATATTACCAGCAGAATACTACTGGAACCTCGGGATTTGCTAATCCAGCCTTATATCAACAAAGCATACCTCAACAAATATATCATTCCTATGCTACATCTACTAACCCCACGGGTCACGTGGAAATTCTATCATCTACTCAGACTGCAGCTCAAATGTATTCTCATCCAAATATCCCTGGAGGCGCAGCACCTCCGACATCACAACCATACATACAACCAACGGGACAGGTTCAAGCATCGATACCATCCGGCATGAATATCCAAAGTTCCTCGACAGCAACTCATGTGCAGAATACAACGAGTTCCACGATTCCAAACATTCAGAATGCACCTTCGCTTCTACCGAGCGGAGGGCATCAGCCACAATCACAACAAAACGTCCTGGTACAGATGCAATACTCACAAAGCTCGAACGTAATACCTACCTCTGTACCTCTGACATCGGGGATAAATGCACCCGTGCAATCGTCAGCAACGTTGCAGCAACATCAGCAACATTTCATATCGAATACAGAACAATGTTCTACCATTGACAGATCATCTTTGTCCAAGCAGGACACGATGGATTCTGTGCAATCTCTCCCGGCAGATATAACTCTCAATGCGCAAGATCCAGCTAATGTGGCAACAGCTGTAAATGTTACATCGCAAGCTGCAGTATCGAACGAAGGGTAAATTAATGATCTTTAAGTTTAGATCGGAATTTTTCAGAGTCTCGAGACTAATTGGATGTTTCATCTTTGTAGAGCGACTCAAGATAGTTCCGAGAATGCAACCACGTCTGAAAGGAGCAAAGTGAAACGATCAGGCACGAAACGTAAGAAACCTGGTATTAAATTAACAGTGTTGTCGGTTAGCAGCGGCGAAGGGCAATCTATGACCGTCGAGTGTCAATTAGATACTAGCAAACAAAAGACAGTTACATTTAAGTTTGATCGTGACGACATGGTACCTACGGATATTGCCAACAATCTGGTACGTTGAAAAATATAAATGTAATATCCGTTAAAGGTGTAAGAGCGAATCTATTGATCAACTTGAATTCTTCATTCATACAGACCGCGGAGAATCTATTGCCTCAGTCTCAGTATGAGACATTTGTCGAACTGATAGAAGATATCGTGAAACAATTACGTTTGGATCCCACACGTAGTCTACCTCTGGTAGCACATGGTCCACCGGATCAATCTGCTGGTGGTAGTCCGGTTACGAGCCGTCGACCTAGAGATCGTGACCACAGTCTTGATACAGCTAAGGTAACAGTTTTTCTCTCGTTCTTATCGAACGATTAAGAATTTAAATTCTGTATATTGAATTTAAATGAATTTAAATTCTGTAAATTGCGAAGACGGACAACGATTCTACGTGAGAACAGATATAAAGTGATATCTAAGTGATCAGTTTCTTAATTGATTCATTGCTCTAACTTCTAAACCTTATGATACACAAAAGTCCTTTAATCACGTCGTGAGATTATTCTGAATGACATAAAATATATCCTGGTGATAAGAGAGAATTTTCTCTATTCTATTAAGATACAATATACCTCCATCCCGATGATTAATGACGTTGCATTAGCCGTGAATCGTGGATTTGTGAATTTCTTTATTAGCACAACTTAACAGTCTCATTCGGAATATGTATCTTACAAGTTCTCAAAGAACTCGGGTGTACATATAATTGGTGTGTATCGTTTTGGACGCAGCAGGTGAGACATGGCTCGCTAACTCGTCAAAGCAGCCACCGGTCGTCGTACAAAGTCCATCGTAGACACCGTTCGGTGAGTTCATCGTCCCCTCCACACCTTATCCCGCACCCTACAATTCGTCATACAATTGTGGACGTTTGTGCATTTCCTTTCATTTCATTCACCTAACTTTATGTCCAACCCCGGACATTTGTGTATCTTTTTTATTGCACAACAGTATCGTATTATGGTATTTCTTATATCTTGATGATCATTCAGTACATGTGTAAGAATACAAACACGTAGAGAACACACTAAATAAGGTGCTTCATTATATTTAACTGATTCGACTTCCTGCACAATTATTGCAGGGAAGTTTTCTTATCCGCTAGCTGAGGGCATGCTTCTCATTAAACGTACTAATTGATATACTACTTATTTGAATGAATTGCATTCTAGAATGTTTCCTTCTTCCTTTATCAAAGAACACTGCATAGTATTAGAAACTGTTAATAATATGAAAGTTTTAATAATAATAATAATGTCGTTCAGGTATTTAATTAACGTTAATTGTACCTTCAGACGATTTATTATATACGCACATCATCAAATACGTTTCATTTATAGTACTTATGATAGTTGTACTTGCATATATTTTACAGTGTATCATATAATTTGTATCATAATACAGCCTTGTTTTGTCCATGTGTATTGCAATCATTTTCGTAATAATTAAAGAAGAAACGAAATTATCTTCGTACTGTAATCACGAATTATATGTTTCCAGAGAGACGAAACTTCTAATACCTCTACGCCCACAAAGTTATTGCCGATTGACCAGATTATTTCTCATATCACGTCTGCGTCCTCGGACAAACAACAGAATGCACAAACACCTGATAGTCAAGTGGGTCCTGAGAATACATCGGCAGAAGCGTCCAGACGATCATCTACTTCTACGCAAAATACAGATACTTTAACACCGACCAATGTACCGAGTGATCCGACCGATGCTCAGGAAAGCATGATTTCCATGACATCGGCGGATACGATCATGGAAGTACATCATACCAATCAAGATGATAATGTTTCGAAATCGTATCAAAGTTCAGCGACGTATATTCAAAGTCAGGCACAAGACACGGGTGATAATATAGGCTCGAATGAAGTAAAAGACACTACGCTTCAGGACACGACGGATCTTCAAGACAAAGATATTAATAAAGAGATGAAAGCAACCGATGGAACAACACCTGAAATGTCTACGTTAATGGCACCAACTCCGGCTCGAAAAATTTCTCGCTTCCTAGTTAGTCCTGTAGTTGAGCAAAAAGTTCTCGCTAATGAAGAAGAAGGATCTACTCCGCTAGAAAGTACAGAGAAATCTAGTAGTTTAACTCAGCCATCGTTGCAGCCTAATGTGCCTGTAGACATTAAAATCAAACCTGACGATTTAGATGCAAATGTTATGGAAGTTCAGTCAACGGTTGTACCGCACGAACAAACGAGTAGCACTGAAACAGTTCTGCAGAATATTCAACAAACCGTGGAGCAAATAGATAATACTCAGATATTGCAACAAGGACAACAGACAATGAGTGTTCAAAATACTGCGCAAGGGCAAGTTTTGCAACCTGCGTCGCAAGTGCAACAAATTATCAATACGGTACAGCCCACTCAGCATAATGTCATTGTGCAAGGAACTCCGATGCCTCAACAGATGCCCCAGCAAATGCAATCTCCTCTCACAAACTTTGTATCGGTCCCTCAAAAAGACTTCCAAATTCAACAAATTCATTCAAACGGAATCACTTCACAGGCCCAATATCAAACTCAGGCTGTACAGTGCAACGTGTTGCTGCAGCAACAACAGCAACAGATTACTGTACAACAAACTCATATTCAACCGGAACATCAACATCAAGGACAGATACAAGCTCAACGGCCTTTACAGCAATTCCATCCTCAACAAATACAGCAGCAACATCCGCAATACGTGATACTTTCAGGACCTATACAGCAGTTGCAGCCAGCTGCAGCTATTGATGAAAGAAATCGTAGAATCTCAAACATTTCTACAACGTCAAATATATCTACCGACTCGCAGATGTCGGAAACAGTTACATCTAGTCTTATGGATGACAAGAAGCAGGCAACAGCTATTCCTGGTGCATCCATGCATCCGATGCAGCACGTACAGTTGATTCAGCAAGATCCAACGAACGTTCTACCCATGTCGCAGACTGTTTTGGAGCCAGTTCAGCAACTTCCAGCGACGCATCAGAATATAATGCATGTACCAGGAAATGTATCCGCCCCCGTTCCTATTCCTGTTCCTGTTCATCAGGCTGTTGCGACAGAGGCCGCTCCTAAAGTTATAGTGAAAACGAAGGAAGTTTCATCGACACTTCCGGATTTGGCACAAAATTTAGCGAATATCCTTTCGAATCCAAAGTCGAAGTCGGTTACACCGCACTGCTTGACTACTCATGAACCAAATCCAGCTGCAAATGTTGCAGCAACGACGATAATTGACTATAAAACTACCCTTCAACCCGAGCAGTACTTTCAACCTATTCAGCCTGAAGCAAGTCAGATTCAAATGCAGCCGCAATTACAACATAATTATCAGACTCAGATATCTCAGCAAGGCATTCAGCAAACGTTCCAGACCCAACAGCAGCCTTATCAAGCTCAAGTACCCTTGCAACAGACGATGCAGCCAAGTATGCCTCAGCAAATTGATGCACAAGGGCAAATAGTGCAGCAAAATTTCCAAAACGTACCAACTCATACTCTGCTGGCGCAAGGGCAGGCATGGATTACCCCGATGAATCAGAACGTAGTGCATCAGACTATCCCAGTAAGACATCCAACGCAAGTGCAGAGCCAGCCGCAGATCCAGCAAACCGTTCCTATGCAGCAGCAATCTCAGCAGCATGTTGCACAAGATTCGCAACATATGGAATGTCCTGTTGGATCTGATCAGTTGCAGTTTCATTTAAAACTTCCGGAACAGCAGCATATAGTGAAGCCGATAGAAATGGAAAGTTACGAAGTGTCGAATATAACTAGGTATGTACAGTTAAGATTTATATATTCTTGAATTGACAAGAATTTCTAGAATTTTCGAATTTATCTGATTATCCGATTACCCGTTATGTTTAAGCACTCAGCGAACAAGTTCCGAATGGCACTTATTATCTTCCGAAAATGAAAATTCCAGTCATGATGTAACTCCAGAGCACACTCTCGTCGAATCCGTGGACCCTGCGATTTTCACGCAAAATCAAGTGTTGCAGCAACAGCAGCAGCAACAACTTCAACAGCATCGGAAGCTTAGCCAGCAAAATTCTTTGGACAAAGTATCGGATACAAGTACTGGAACCAGTATTCCAAGTACAGGCACGGGTCCTCAAACAATAGCGGATTTACACCAGAAACTTGTACAGTTGACGAGCCAGCCATCCGAATCGCTGAATGTAGGCACACCACCTATAAGTTATCCAGCTACGCCACATAATCATCAAGTAATGGGTGGATACGATGCGTATATGCATTCATTGCAGCAAAAGCTCGTTAATATTGGAATGCCAGTTTCGTCCCCACACGGCATGGTAATTATAATTGATCTTCGAGAAGTATTAACCTTAGGAATACTTCAAAAATCATAATAAATATACGAAACATGTAATTACAGGGTCCATTATCTCCCCAAACAACAATACATTCGTCAACTTCCCTCATTGATTCAAATGTTGTTACGAATGTCGAGGGATCGATCGCTGCTCAAGAAACTTCTGTGCATCAACTTGCACTCTCTCAAACTGTAAGTTAGACATAAAGAAAACAAAATGGGGAACTATTATTGAGAAGTTTAGTAATACAATCCCTTTCGTGTTACGTTTCATGTAAGAAAATTTTCATAAACGATATATACGTAATTCGTGTGTCGTATAAAGTCATTTTTCGAAACGCAGCATGTGGACTGTTCGCTCGATAGTCCGACACCAGGTGGTGGTGCCACGGGGCCGGAAACTATGAGCCCTAGCAAGGAGAGTATTAAAGTACGGGTGCAAAGGCCTGGTTCTCGTCTTCAGGAATTGGAACAAGAGTTAGCAAAGATTCATCACAGAGGTTCTATTCTTTCGACGGCTTCTCCGCAACCTTTGACACCACCTGTACCTACGGCTACTTCCATTCAAGCCCAGCCACTTCTACAATCGGCGCAAAGTTTACTGACAACTGTTCCACCGGCGTCTTCTGTGCCTATTGCCACTGTTACTCCTAATGTCGTTGCATCGCGATCCGACACTAACACGCCAGTGTTGACGGAATCTCAAGAAATTGTCTCCGAGGTATGCTCTTCTTTTTCTATGCTTGCATATAAAGGAAGTTTCGGCACGCGAAGTGTTCATATTTTTTTAAAAATTAAATGATGTAATTTTTGATAGAAGCCTAGTACGGTACAACCTGTTAGAAAAATATCAAGATTCGTGGTTTCCAAGGTCGCAGGTCCACCTTTCAATGCTACCGTTGCGTCGACTCAACATACGGAAGTACAGAAAGGACTGGTGCAACCGCAGGAAGAACCAAAAATGCAGCACACTGATGATACTCATGGTAAGAAGCAATGCATGGAAAAATAAGTATAAAAGGCGTCTAGGGAATGTGAATTGTTAACGCAACGATATCTTCGGAATTATAGGCGCTCCCATACAGGTGATTCATAGTCGTGAAAGTTCGATTCCACCCACGCAAGCTATTCATTCTACTAGTACTTCTTCTATAGAAGTAAGTATATTATAGAGAGACATTTAATAACATTATATTTGCTTATGATGTTAATAAAAAATGTACGTATGATATAGCAATCTGATAAGGAAGAACGGCCTTGGACGTTAACACCAAGCGAGGAATATCAGTTACTTATAAAGAGGTACGTTTTACATCGCACTACGTATCTGATACCGTGAAAAGGCAAATACAGTGTCCTGTTTGCAAATAAACGTTATTTTTGGCCGTTTAGACAAACTATGGAACTGGAAACATTACAAAGAAGACACAGAGAAGAATTGGAACGTTTTCAACAACATCAATTACAGCTGTTGATTCAACAGCAACAGCAAGCAAGTGCACTTCATCAACATCAGCATCATCCAGTGCTTTATCATACCGTTACGACTAGTATGACAGGTCAGTATGATTACTGTCAAGTTCGTTTGATTTTCGAAACCTAGCTTTTAAAGTTGATATACTAATTTTACAGATCGTTCTATAAGCTATCGTAATAACGTTAATTCTCTTGAAATATAGGGCAAACTAGACTTCCAGGTACAGAAGACCATTTAATGTTTAGTACAGCACCTCAGACCCCATTGCAAAAAGCCTCGAGTAATTATCCGGACACAGATGAAACGTTACGGCTAGCTATGCAAAAATTGAAGCAAACTCCATTACAATTACAACCACAGCAGGCAACGGCTGGAATACCGCATGCTTATGTTATTCCAATTCCAGTGATGCCTTCTGAAAGTATGCAGAACGTAGTTCCTCAACAATCTAGTAATTACATAAATGAAATGACTGAATCCGTGGATTCGACGCATAGTTCGGCAATTATTAATTCGGCTCAATATCAATTTACACCTATACTGCCGGATGGAACTAATATCACGGTATCCACAACTGGATCGTTCGCCGCGCCCATACCTATATCGAGTTCAACAGGAAGCGGAGGTTACATCCAGTATCACGAGAATCAAGCATTAGCGAACTTTCAAGCTTTCAGCTGTACGCCGCACGGCGGTTTCTTTTTACCTGCTGGCTATCGGCTGATATATGCTCCGACCGGGGCGTCTCAATCTCAACCTGCCACACCTGCTACACCGCACGTAGGAAATTCTCATGATGGTACACCACCAGCAGAACCTCTTCACGCCAATGTTGAAACTTCAAACGCTCCTCCTTCCCATACGGATCAATAACGTAATACGGAGCAGACTATTCTATATTTTCCAATTTATTCGTTCTCGTGATACATTCTTAATTTAAAGTTCGCCTTTGTCCAGTAGTAGGTGATCATGCATTATCATTACGATTGTTACTTCTAATATAGTTTTGCTAATGCGTACGATAATGCTACTTTCATCCATATGGATATGTATGCAGGGGAGGTGCGAATGAAAGTATTTAGGACATATACGATAATGTAACATCGGCGCGTAAATTGCTAGTAAAATATTCTCGCTATCGACGCGTGAGCATGATATTAATGTTTGATACGTGACTCGCAGCAGAAGTAAAATGGAAGCTAATACACACGGAGAATATTTTGAACGAACCGTAATAAGTTCTTCTTTCTTTTTTCTTTTTTTTTCTGGGGGGGAAAATTCAAACGATAAATGATAAACATTGAAAACGATGGATAGAGGCCTTTACGTGTACTGTGCTTAATATCATATATAAATATATATAATAAATTCTCCTGTTTAGCAAAATGCTTATTCAAAAGGTTTTTGCTGTTTTTAATTCTTTTAATGGCACAGTCGACATTGGTACAGGCCTCAGCTAGTCTTACGATCGAAATAGCTCCGCAAGCCATTCTGCTCGATGTGTATGTATAACTGTTAATGTATACTGAATGCTTTGGAGAGAGAGAGAGAATGTATGTTCATGTGTGCATGTTATGACTGCGGAAGGCAGGCAAAGAAGAAATATAATTAATATAGTCACTGTTATGCTTTAATGTATTTCTAGCGATTTTATCTATTTCAATTAAAAAAAAAAAGTCATGTGTTACTAGTTAGCAATCCCATGTATCTTATCTGATATTATAACGACTATTATCTTTTTTTAAACCAGAATATCATTATCTTTAGTATGGTATATTTAATTTATCAAAGTTTAAAAATTGTTTTACACATATCTGCTTTCTTCTCTACGATATATCCCGAAACGTTTGTAAGATCCATTCCTTTAAAAACTGTTTTGAGGAACTTTCCATTTTACTCTTACGACTTCTTTTTTTCCAGTGAGTGCAACATCATAGTGACAAGTTTATTAGATAAATTATCCTCGTTACAGAGTCCGACAAGCTCAATGAAAAGGAGTATCGCGCGGATATGAAAATTCAATCACATGCGTTATAGAAATATAAAATTCATGAGATTACTTGATATTTGAATCATATCCCCAGAAGTACATTTAACAGTTTCAATGTGCTATCGTATATTGCACTTTGCAATATAGCTAAGAATAGCTCGTTTATACGATTACAGATACTACTGCTGTTCGCTAATAATTGTTATTTCTATTTTGTTCAGATGTTAATTGCAGATCGCGCATGCTTTTACACTTACAAAAGCTATGACTTCTGGCATGAGTTTATTATTGTCAGTATTACAGTTAACAAGACTACTCTTAAACGAAGTAAAGATCTTTTCTAATGCCATTCAATCGATCGTTTATCTGATCTTACGTGATTACATTAAAGTTCATGATCACTTCTTTTTCACATGACGTTACCTCTCTCCCTTAACAAACTATTGTTGACATGTTTTCTCGACATTATTTTATACAAGAAAATAAATACAATCATACCATTGTAGAACTTCGTTGATCCACCTGGTAATAAATTGATGTGATTACTGAAGGGGACATGCTATCAAATGATTGTACGTGTTTCTCATGGAAATACATAGCAATTAGTCTACAGCCAATTGTTAAATAAATTTCACGGAAAGCAGTGAGAAACGATCTGTAATGTTTCATTATTCACATTTATTTAAGATTAGGTGGATTGGCTTCTCATAATGATAATATTTTTACATTACATCCCAAATAATCGTAATAGTGTATTTGAATTTTGTTAAAATATTCGATGTTGCAGCTAATGGCATATTTGCAGTAATTTTTGCTTGCTAAACAAAAGTCGTTGTCTATTCTGGCAATACGTTTTCCAGATTATACGGAAATAAACGATGAACTGAGAATTATTTTATAAAATAGTATATTAAGATGCACTTTGCTATTTCAAATACTAAATACACCTTATGTGATATAATCACTCGGAACACTTCTATTAGTATTAACATTGACATAGAAATTACGAGATTTTTTATAAAGCGTTTTTCTTGTTAATCCACCAAAGAATATTGAACAGCATTTAAAAAGATACTTTTTAACATAAGTGTATTATGATTCTTGTTTACCAGAACTATATCCAGTGTAATGGAATTGATCATAATACGTTTGAACTGAAGTATAAAAGATATTTTTCAAAGATCATCTACAATATTTGAACTGAAAGAATATTTTCCTATGTTCCACAATTCACATGCAAGGTCTTGACACATATTGAACATTCAGTGATTCCAAAAAGTCATTCAAAATTCTTTATGTTGCTTAATAAGTTTCGTATTCTCAATAGAAATATTCATTATACCATCAAAGATAGATACACTGCTTTACTGATTTATATATATATATGTATATTACATAAATTATATACGTATTATACCATTTTAAGAATAGAAATATGTTGTACAATGTTTAAAAAATATAATGAAAATTATAACATCTTCTGTGGCCCTTGTATTGCAGAAACATAGCACTTTGAATAACTGTTTTCAAAGGAATTAGATATTCTTATAGAATTTTATGAGAAAATGATATTATATTACGAAGTTAATGATTAAAATGTGCAAGAACTTTCAAGTGGAGATGTTCTCATGTAGTTCATAAGATAGAATTTAGTCGGAATATTAAAATTCACCCTACAATACTTCCCTTGTTTGCACAGAAAATTCGCAATAAGACAAAAGTTGAGAGAGGGGCTACTGAAAAGTTCTCCCGTGTTAATTAGTGCTTAAGTTTCTAGACACTTTGAGTGCCATGTGAGCCATGTTCTACAGGATTCCATGAGAGGACTTTTATAAAGACTGAAATAGATAGAACACAAATCAGTATACAACGAACTTCAAGCATATATGAAATAAATTATAATTCTTTGTGCTTACAAAAAAAAAAGGTTACGCCTTCATTAATAATAGAACTCATTATGATAGATGATAATATTTCTGCCAATAATGTACTTGTTATATTGAACTCTATGTTCATAAAAAATCAATAACCACTAATGTGGCTACCGATTACAGAAGATACTATACTAATATACTACTATATAAAAACAAAACAAGGAAAATTTGGAAGATCTTTATATTAATTGGAATTAGCTGAAGTATATAAAGTGTGAAGGAGATTCAATGGTCATTGAATCTCGAAAAAGCTATCGGTTTGTTGGTTTTTAGAAATAATTATAGCCTTATGCATTGTTATAATTCTAATAATAACTTTATTAAGCATTGCTTAACATATTTTTGAAATATAGAAACGTACAAATATTTTTAAATCTTGTATAATGTTTCTTGGTTATATTCAACAATGATGCAACAATTACATAAAATAGGATTCAAATTAAAAAGTTACAAAAATTTAAAAATATACGTACTTCTGTTTCTGATTCTAATTTATTTGTATTACATTAATTCACTGGTTCAAATTTGGTTTCACAGGTATCATTCGGCGCAATACAGATACAGTAATAATTATAATACATTGATATCGTAGATATGATTGTGTATTATTCAAAAGGTGTAAACATTTTAAAAAATATCAACAACTGCGACACCTTTTGAATAATTTGAATCACTACGAAACATATTTGACACCGTGGACTTTTTCCCTTGCAATGTTAGAAGTTCAACATCCTGTAATTAAAAAGGAAAACAATTACTGATTAATACACAATGACAATCAATTTACTAATGACTTCTATAAGCAGTAATAATAGGTATAACAAAAATTATAAATAAAGGAAAGTGGTAATATAACCCTATCATTGTAATTGCTTGAGATGGCATTTAGCATTTACGTAAGTTAAAGAAACTTGTACACATGTACTACAGCATTAACATTTCTTTATTTATTTAAAGATTACTCTACAATTTGCATCTCAAGTGAGATGAAAATAAGTAAATGATAAGGCATGATAAACAGCAATGTACCTACTATTGCATACGCTTCAAATTGTTTCAAAGTTACTTCGACGCCGCGCGTACGCTCCCATGCACGCAAAAAATCCAATAATTCCGATTGTTAATCCAAGAATTAATGCCAAAGTATCGCCAAAATCGAAGCCGGACGAAGCCGCAGTGAAATCAAACATTGCGAAAATGGACAATAAGAAGTAAAACCACATTTTTCTTTTCTATCGGGAAGAAAAGTCTGTCAGATAAATTATATATCGAATAACGAAACAATCACAGGTGTTTGTTAATACTTCTACGTCGAATAAAGTTTCGATGTTTTTTAAATGACGAGTTATCAGGATACCGTCATTGTTTCTACGCCTTTTATATATTTACATATATATGTGCATACTACGATAGTGTTTATGTTATTTCGATGTTCTTAATCGTTTACGATAGAATTGTTATCGAAAAAGTGACCTAATTGAAAACGAATGAAAATAATTCTTTGGTCAAACAGCAATTTGGAAAGAAAGGTTTTTTAAATGTAAACATTTGATAGAAGTTCATAATTTTTAACAGGTTGAGCTGCTTGCGACTAGGGGATAATTTTCATGTAAATGCATTCGGTTTTGAACACCTTTTCCAGATAATTATATAAATGTGAGTAGTCTGTAAATTTATAATTATTATTCCTTAATTTCATAAACTCTTCTACGTAAAAATTAACAAATTTACGTGCCTTTAATTCCATAACACTAGATTTCATTTATATACATATAGGTTTATATAATTCTATTTCAGATTCAAAATTTATTTAGAAATCATTCCGAGCTGAAAAACATTTCTCATTATTTATAAATTACGTTTGAACATTTGAAATTACTAATGAATATCAAATTTCACTGTAGCTCATTGTTTGTTACTTTTTGCAATCTAAAACAATTGACGTTTAACGTTGTACGTTAAATATATTAATAACTCGGTAAGTTTATAACTTTGTAAGAAAGCAGAACTTAAATTTCAATTAAGTTCTGCTTAAGAAAACGTTTTATTTGTCGTAGATTCTTGCTTTGTAATTGTACTCATTAAGTATGACTATCGAAATTCTATCGATATATTATACTAAATTCAATATAGATTATAATGTCAATTAAATTTTAATTATACGTATATGATAATATACGTAAGATTGGGCGTAAAATAAATTTTACAAATCTGTATGCCGACCTTAAAAATTATATCGTGTTACCATGAAATGGATGACTATATTTCTCATTCTTTATCTTGTATTTCATGTAAATATACGACGGTAACGAGATCGAGCAATCAGGAGAGATAGATTTTAATGAAATTCCATTATTTCGTTTCATACATTGGAAATAATTAAATCAGTCGTCGATGAAAATCTCCTTAAAGAGACCCATTTAAAAAGTGAGGACTTATCGACCTTATCGACCAGGATTGAGGCCTTATAAATGTCATGTGTCAAAAATAATGGTTTAAAGTTAATATACGGCCCGAAGGATGGAACTTATTATTTTGGAAAGATGCGTAATGGGTAACATTGTGAAATCTGCTAATACGATGTTTTCTAATTAAAAGAAACAGCTGTGATTTCCAGCTGCTTTAAGAATTGGAATGTACGATCAAAATGGAGGAAGTGCCAGATAGATCGATATTGCTTCGTAATGTCACGTATTGTTCCTGATTCCTCTGCTTACCGCCGAATAGTAAGTGAATGCTTTCCGAAATTCATTTCACGCCGAATGCCGCGTCGTTTTTTTTCACTCATTAAGAACGTCGGTTAATTGAATATCGACATGCCCGCGAAATTTGAGCCTTAATGCCAATAACACTTTTTTTTAATGATCTTCACTTTTCGTATTTGTAAGTTTTAACATTAATTACCCGAAATGTTCAAGTTAACGTAACGATTTCCGATAATCGAATTTATCATAACATTGTAAAAGAATAGCGATGACTTATTAAGAGTGAAACAGTTGACGGTACAAAACAAATTAATTTTCACATATTTTTCATAACATAAAACGGTCTATTCATAAATGGAATTAATTAAAAATATTGGTAATGTATTCTGACCCAGAATAGAGCATGGAATGGATGGATCTTGCCCGCTACTCTTTCCAACCTTTGGAGACAAGAGCAACCCTGAAAGAGAAGTCATATATTCTGCCCAGAAAGTGGGTTTATACAGACCAGCTTCAGATACGATCGACTTGGGATATCATACATTGGACAATAATGCTTGTCGTTCTGCATCTGCATCGGCTGTTGTGGCTATTTCACTTAGACAACAGTCTTTAGCACAGAAGCATATATATGTTACGGACCTTTGTCAACTCGATGACAATTTGTTACTGAAAATATTCAGTTGGCTTAGCACAAGGGATCTCTGTGCTATCGCTCAAACCTGTAGGCGGCTATGGGAAATAGCGTGGCATCCTACATTATGGAGGGAAGTAGAGGTTCGCTATCCACAGAATGCAACTGCTGCCCTTAATGCCCTGACCAGACGAGGATGCCACACATCCATTCGTCGTCTTGTTCTCGAAGGTGCTGTCGGTTTACCTGGAATTTTTGCCCAGCTGCCATTTCTAAGCTTAACTTCTTTGGTTCTAAGACATTCTCGACGTGTCATAGATGCAAATGTAATGGCCATTTTGGATAACTGCATACATTTGAAAGAATTAGATTTAACAGGATGTATCGGAGTAACAAAGGCATGTAGCCGTATAACAACTTTACAGCTGCAATCTTTGGATCTAAGCGACTGCCATGGCGTAGAAGATTCAGGACTAGTATTGACATTATCTCGTATGCCTCATTTAGGCTGCCTGTATCTACGACGATGTATCCGTATAACCGATGCCAGTCTCATGGCAATTGCTTCTTACTGTGGCAATTTACGACAATTGTCTGTCTCTGATTGCGTGAAAATTACGGATTTCGGTGTACGGGAATTAGCAGCACGTCTTGGCCCATCCTTGCGCTACTTTTCCGTGGGAAAATGCGACCGTGTCTCCGATGCTGGCCTTTTGGTAGTTGCCAGACATTGTTACAAATTGAGATATCTAAATGCTCGTGGCTGTGAAGCGCTCAGTGACAGTGCTACTTTAGCTTTGGCACGCGGATGTCCACGGATGAGAGCGCTCGACATAGGAAAATGCGATATTGGCGATGCGACCCTTGAGGCACTTTCTACCGGATGCCCAAATTTGAAGAAATTGTCTTTGTGTGGCTGCGAACGTGTTACCGATGCTGGATTAGAAGCATTAGCATACTATGTGAGAGGTCTAAGACAGCTCAACATCGGCGAATGTCCTAGGGTTACAAGAGTTGGATACCGGGCAGTAAAACGCTACTGCCGCAGATGTGTTATAGAGCACACTAATCCTGGCTTCTCAAGTTGAATTTCAAAGTTATCCTTTGCTTACGACATTTACAATCTATTTATTAACAACTACCATTTTATGAAATATTTAGATACTAATTTGTAAAAAGATAACTATCCTTCCAAGTAGTTGTAAAGATATATTTACACGTACACGTGAAACACACATCTCTTTCTTTCTCTCTCTCTCTCTCTCTCTCTATATATATATATATATATTTTGTATCTTTTAAAAACTTCTCGTGCTATTTATTGATCTTGTAATTTAATACGCGAAAATAAATTTTTTAAGTTTTAAGCAGGTCTTGTTACAATTACTATAATTTATATTTATTTCATTAATATAAATTTAAAAACCTCAAGGTTCGAAATGTAAATACAGATTAAATTTTTGTTGCTTATATAATTCTGAAGGAGGTATAAAAAAGAAATGAAAATTTAATTCAAAAGTACTTAACGTCATAGCAACTCTATCGGTTTAGTTAACATTTATTAACACAAATTTCTAAAGAACGTATCATTTTTATGAATATTCATAATTAAAAAATGTTAGTAAGAGATGAGTCCCTGAAAAGTAGCATAATATAAACGTTGGGCATAGAAACTTCGGTTTCTTCAGGCAATACAGCGATTCTTAAGCCATAAACTATGCGAGTGTTAAAAGAGTGGAAACTCGCTATTGTCAAGGGGTCCTGGCGGCACTGCTTTCAACGCCATCTAGTTTTCTGAAATTTTCTGCATTTTTCTCTGGCGGGAAATAACACTCTATGAAAGACAAATATTTAAACGCTAATATCTTGTTTACTTGTTGACCGATTTAGATGCGGCTTGTTCCAGCGTCTTATTTAGAGTTTAAACTATCGACTTGTCAATGGAAAACATTTAAATTGCACTCGTTTACTTGCTATAAGTAAGTAAACCTTACTCAGACATAACAGCATATTTTTAAGAGGGCTAGGACTTTGTTGCATATATCATCTTAAAGAGCGTGAAAAACTGCATTAAATAAAAAAAAAGATCATTTCTCTAGCACCCATAGAAGTCGAGAAAAACGAAAATAAAGTTTTCCAGGTTTCGGAGAATTCATTCCGATAGATGGCGGCACCATCGCAACCTCAGAACATTTTAAAAGTACCGAGTTTCCGCTCTTTCAGTATTCGTATAGTTTATGGCTTAACTTTAAAATACGTCGAATATATTTTCTCGTTTTTCTCGACTTCTACAACTGCTAGAGAGATGATCTTTTTTTTGTTTAACGCAGTTTCCCACGCCCTTTAAGATGACATATGCCACAATGTCCCAGCACTCTTAAAATAAGGATGTTATTTATGGGTAACGTTTACTTACTTATAGCGAGCAAACGAGTACAGTTTGAATGTTTTCCATTGACAGATCGATAGTTTAGGCTCTAAATAAGACGCTGAAACAAGCTGCATCTAAATCGGTCAACAAATAAGCGAGATATGAGCGTTCAAATATTTGTCTTTCATAGAGTGTTATTTCCCGCCAGAGAAAAATGCAGAAAATTTCAAAAAACTAGATGGCGTTGAAATCAGTGCCGCCAGAACTCCTTGACAATAGCGAGTTTCCACTCTTTTAGCACTCGCATAGTTTATGGCTTAAGAGGACCGCTTTATGGCCGGTATGGCCAAAAGAAAACGAAATTGCTATGTGTGTTTATTTGGACTTGCCTATCGGTACCTAATCACTTATGACCTTGGATAACGATTATCAGTGCATGTGTGCTATAATACTAAAATAGTTAAACAAAAAATTAAAAGTGGTTTTAAATAATTTTAACAATTAAATACAATGTTTTGTGGAAGTGTCAGTGCTCTCAAGTGACAGTTTTGCGGGAGCGTTTTTAAATCATATGGACAATTAAATACAACATTTTGAGTATAATATTCATAAATGCCAAAGGAAACTGCATCAAAGAAACGCAAAATAAAACGAAGGTTGGTTGGACATGCATTTTTGGGTCCCGTTTCGTGGCAACCTCCTCGCGGTGGGACCTGGGTCGATATCACTTGCTATCAGTTTCAATTTTCTTAAATGTGCTTTTAACATGATATTTTGTTCAATAGTAGTGTCCAATAGCAAGTGGTATCGAGCGAATAGCCACGAAATCTGAATATTCGGTAGCCCTGACTACCGAATGTTCGGATTCTTAGTTTTAGTTTTATCTAAGATCTTGCGGGACGCGTTCATAGCTTGCGGCAAGTTTTCGTGACCACAGTCTACCGTCACGATGATAGGTCACGCTCATGACCGTACTCCGCGTGACTTTGAAATCTCTCGGCGTTCGAATAATATCGTGTTCAATTTTCACTTTTTAAGTTTTTTAATACCGTCTATATGAGCGTTGATGAAACCATGGTTAGTGTATTCGTTCGCTATCTTTACGAAGAAATTGTTTATATAGATTTGGTAATACAAATATCGCACTCCCGAATAATTCAGTCATGTTTAGTTAGGAGAATCGCTACAGAGAGATATTTGGGCTTCTTTCGCTTTCACAGTCGCTGTTATATAATGGATGTTGTAAAAATTTCATTCTTTTTTCTGAAACGAATGACAATATCGAAACAAAATACGAAATTTATTAAGCGCGCCGTATTTAAAATTATAGAGGACACTGAATTCGTTGACACTATCGCCTCCTACCAAGGCACACATGAAACATTTCTCGATACATTGGTCTAACTTCCATTTAATCTTGTGTGATCTTGGGCCACCTGATACAGATTGATATCTGATAATAGCTGATATGTAGAGATTGTATTGAAAAAAAGGGTTCGAAAATGGAAGTAGCAGCAAATTTGAAGGTGGTTCGCGATAAAATTATCGCAGCATCTATTAAAAGAGCACCGGTATGTTGCCATTATATCATAAAATATCCTAAATTTAAATAAAATTTGCACAACTGATAATATTGTTGCATAAAACGCTTATTTTATAAATAAGTTTTCACACAGCAATCTATACAATGATTTGCATAATTGTGTTGTGCTCATGTATGTAATATAAAATGACAAGAATGAAAGTACAACAATCATTAACCTCTATTACAGGAATATAGATATTTTGAACCCCGATTGGTAGCTGTAAGTAAATTAAAATCAGTGGACTTAATCATAGAGGCTTATGCTGCCGGTCAAAGGCATTTCGGTGAGAATTATGTAAATGAACTTGTAGAAAAAGGAACTAATCCAGAAATACTAGAAAAATGTAAAGAAATATGTTGGCACTTTATCGGCCACTTGCAACGAAACAAAGTGAATAAAGTTTTGAGTGTACCAAACCTATACGTCATAGAGACAGTGGATAATCAGAAATTAGCCAGTACACTGGATAATTCTTGGTCTAAATTTCGAAAGAGCGAAGATACAAAATTAAAGATCATGGTACAAGTCAATACAAGTAATGAAAAAGGTATGTCAGTGATCATCCTTTTGATTATGTCATATCTGAATAAGTTTTTATTAGTCAAGCAATATTATACTTTCAGAAAAAAGCGGCTGCGATGTTCAGGAAGTCTCTTCTCTCGTGAAGTACGTTATGGATAATTGTAAAAATTTAGAGTTCGTAGGTATCATGACCATAGGCATGTGGGGATACGATCTCGCCAATGGACCAAACCCTGATTTCTTGAGTTTAAAAGAATGTAGGGAAAGTGTTTCAAAAGATGTAAATATTGACACAAAAAATATAGAATTATCAATGGGCATGTCAAATGATTATGAGCATGCTGTAAGTATTATAAATACTTTTATTTCCATAAAACGTGAATTAAATAGAATGCCGAAACATTAAATAAATTATGTCTAGGTGGAACTGGGAAGTACAAACGTCAGAGTAGGTAGCGCAATTTTTGGAGAAAGGCCAAAGAAAGAGTAATTATTTAAATGAAAGTATAGCTAAATATCAGTGTATTATCATTCCTTCTGTCCAATTTTACAGCAAGCAGTACTTATGTCTGTACTTATAGAAATTATTCGATATTTTTGAAGATTACAAAATGTATAGCAATTTTTTTTAAGTGCAACAGAATCTGATCTTTGGATGAAATGATTAAAGATTGAATTTTAATTGCATAAGTCTGTCAAATATCGATCTGCTACTTTTCACTTTGCTACTGATTTTATTGCAGTAACTATTAATGGTGCTACTGTTAATGTCATTATATTTTATAAAATAAAAAGTTTATTTTTGTAAATTAATATTCTTCCAAAACCATCAATTTTCAAAGCATTATTGCAACATAACTACATGTTAACCGTACATAGTTCACGCATTTTCCACATTTTTCTGATGTTTCCTGGTTCTCTCTACATTCCGAAATCCGCAAACATTGCTACTGAATTTCACATAGTCTATCATCGGCGTTCCTTCAGTTACGAAAACTGGAGCTTCTTCCAAAGCAGAATCAGCCTCTTTACCCGTAAATTTATCTCCAAAGCATTGAATATCATGTTTGAATCTAAAAAAAACACATTACTTGAAACGCGTTCATCAGAATTTTTTTTATAAATTACCTTTCTTCTGGTATCATTCCAATTCCTCTCATGTCCCACGTTGACAAAGCTTTCGTAAATACGTCTTCAGGATCTAGCGTATTAACTTTGTATCTGCAAAGACATTTTCATCAGATTATTCTACACATTTCAATTACCTGTCCTATTGGCATTTTATTTTACCCAAATAAGGCAACAAATGCGTCAAAGTCGACTGGTTCTTTGGCTTCTTTCAGCATTTTTTGCATTTCTTCTTCTGGAAAGTCCGGTTTCCCCAAAGTTGCAAATGTATATTTTAAATCTTGTAGATCGATAATGCCATCGTGGTTGAAGTCAAACAATGAAAATGCCTAAAAAATAGGAATTTAATAAATGGTAGCAACACTCTTATTCGCAATATTTTTTGTATTAATGTTTAATCACCTCTTTCAATTCTATCAGTCTTTCGATGTCTTCCGATTTTATCATTTCTTTCGTGTTTCTTCCACCGTCTGATTTTTCACTTCCTCTTAGATTCTCTGCAGCGGGTTCCTCCGAAGTGGTATGAGGATCACTTTTTCCTTTTATTTGAGACGTAGTGTCGATTGTCTCTTCCAATCCTGACGAGGATTTCTCGGTAACGTCTTCATTATTATCCGATCCCTTGTTTTGCTCACAGTCCACCGTATCCTGTCTCTCATTTTCCTCAACAACTTCTTCTTTTACTACTGCTTTCTTTTCAGCCTCCTTCGCCTTTCCCTCCACTGATTTCGTAGTTTTTTTCTTTTTCTGCAAATAACGATGAAAGTGAATGCACGTCGGTAAATGAAGTACACGATAATTAAAAAAAAAGGAACTCTGAATACAGAAATATTTCCACCGTACTATTTTCTTATCCTTTGCTCCATCCTCTTTTGCCGACATGTTTTATCCCAGGAAGACTATAAATTAAAAATTCATCTTCATCATTAATATCTTATTAAATGAAAGATGTAAGTGAAAAGAAAGAAAAGAAGAAGCAAAAGTGATGATGCCACTGTCGCAAAGGTATTATTTTTTTAAAGATCTGATAAACGATCTATAGAAGAATTATTAAAGATAGAATTCGTAAGAGCTACAGTACTTTTAACAATTTAACAGCTTGAACTTCAATCGTAATTTAATTATTACACCTCTATCACTGCGACTTTTCTATAATTACATAATTAATCTTACATTTGAATTATCGAAGTTCCGATAGCAATTTACGTACTGTCCAGGGTATGGCGTTGCACAGACATTTTATAGTTTCATATATCCCCCTCCATGATGTTCCTGGGCCAATTTCCAGCGATATTAGTTAAACTGTCGTAAAATATATTTGCCCGGAAATTCGAACTTAACGGAATCATTAGGTGTACCTTCCAAAAAGTTTTCACGCGTCTTACACCTCCAATGTCGATCAGTTTCTGTAATCCTTCATCGGAACGAGGTAGAACGTTACATCCGAATCTATATAAAATTGTATTAATTAAAGTTAATTTAATTAGTACAAACCTGATACCGAATTAACCGCAAGCGTAAAGTGCGTCATTTGGCAAGTGCTTCTTTGAGACTTCCGGTTTTCCACCTGTCCTTATGGCAACATCGATGTGTCATTTTCCTACTAAATCGTTGGATTGCTCCATTCGTTCCATAGCCACTACGACGAATACTTCGAGCTTCATCGTCTTCTTCATTACGGTGAGTTGGAAAACGTGTTTTTCACTGTAAGAAGTACTTTTTTCGGTTGAAAGTTTTTTCGTGTTGATTTAGACGTAGGAATTAGGAGGTGCGATGGTTCTATAAAATGCTATTTCATTGTTAAATGTGCTGACAAATATTTAATTAGAAATTGAGATGTTGCTTTAAGAAGTTCAAGTGTTGATTACAATTTTAACATATATACTCTATAATAGAGTTCTTTTAAGAATATGGAACTATTTAAATAATTTAAATTTAAACGCGAAGCCCGCCATCACTTGTCGCCGACGTCGTAACTGCAAAGATCAAATTAGTTTCGGTTCAAATTTTACGAAGTTATCGTCACTGATATTTAATAGTATTTCAAACGTTTAATGAACATTCATGGAGAATTAGAGATATGAAATTACAATGTGTATAAATATAAAAGGAAGTATCAAATAATTTCGGTTTTGTGTGCAACAAGTTGCAGTATCCGTGGCAGTGCTTTAAGCACAGGATATAGAAATGCACCATCTCGAACTGTTTAAAGCTTATGTAGTTTGATATTTTTATTTAAAATCATTCGATTGACAGAAGAAAAATCGTATAAAATATAAATTCGAAGTTTTATTTAGAATAACTTGCAGTCTTGATCGAATAGGCAGATAAATATGTTTATAATTTTTTGTTCGTGCAGTATTTCTAACCGTGACTGTCAGTTAAATACGATATAAATATATTCTATATCGCTTTATTAATGACACGATAAAATGTTTGAAAAAGACAGCGTGATTTCATATTTTCTTTGGCAATATTCTTCACTTTCAATTCAAATATAAGACAGGCATCTGCAGGAAAATAGTAATATTTCGTGTCAGCATATATGTATTTAATTTATCTTGTTAACTCGCACGTCGGTAATTTCGCATATTTAATGATAAAATAGGCGATACGTGACAGGCGGTTTACACATTAATTATCGAGGTGTAGTTAAATTTAGTTGACTGTCAGCGGTGTATAGTTTGGTGACGTGCCAATTATAAAACGAGGAGGCGGCCCGAAACGCGATATAAGAACCCTCGCATCTGTACCGCCGTAAAATGAAAAAACATAATCTCACGATTTGGGTTAGATAATTTTAGAAGCATGCCGCAGTAGAATAGAATTTCAGTTATTTCAGCTTCTTGCGTTCTTTTTCTCCATCTTTACTGACTGCAGACCCGAGAATTGTTCCATTCAAATTACGAATCGTACGAAAAGAAGAAGCTAAACCTTGCGAATGACGCAACGCGTAAAAATAAAGCATATTACAAAATAAACAGCGGGCACTTCGAAAAGGATAAAAGGAAAGCAGGAGCATATACATTTGCATAATTCATTGACACTTGCGTCAGTTTAATCGTAGAAAAACGTATTTACCACCAATGAATTTTTCATTTATTTTGCAAAGAGATACATTTCACAAAGTTTCCTCTGCCCAGAAATCAACGAGCGCATAGTAGAATGCGGTACCCTGAGATTTGTCGGTAAAAAGGATAACTTCTCGTCAGCTTCGTAATTAAATTTGAAAATTAGCATTAGAGAACAAAAGAATAATGAAATAACATTAAATAACTTCTCATCTCCCGTTCGAATTCGTATAAATACGGGCAAAAACATCGGAAACGATACAGTTCCTCCGGCAACGGAAAATCGTCCGTAAATTCGTACATCCCCTCTGCGCTTTTTATAACGACGGTATTACGTAGCAGGTCGAAATCAGAGCCCTTATCGTGGAGTTTTAAAATACTTTTATTATATGAACGATAATATGGTGATTCGAAGCCTCGTTTATCGGCAGATACGCTATTTCTACCTCCAAGAGAATCCCCCGCGAGTCCCTCGCGTTCTTCAACGGTTTCGGGATCATTGTCGAACACATGTCCCTTGAAAAAACAACCTCTGTCATCGAAGAACAAAGGAAAGGGAATGATCGTGCTGGGTCCCCGCCGTTTATCGTTTCCTTTGGAAGCGGACCGGGCGAGCCTGACGCTAATACGAGACTTCGCTTTCAATGAACAGAGGTTTAATGTTTTTTCACAGTGAGGACGACTTAAGCCTAATCCTCTTCCTCGTCGCCGGTGCCGGTCAACATTGCGATAAGGCTGGGGGTATCGATGAATCCCTTATCGTCGATGTACATGTGGTCGTACGCTTCATCGACTTCCTTCGCGCTGAATTTGTCTCCATAGGTCATCAGAGCGTGCCTCAGTCTGAAAGAAATTTACAATTTCGTTAATCTCTCCGCGGATAAAGAGGGAATTTCAATTTCATTGCTCTTCTACTCGGATATCAGAGAAAAATGTAAAACTAATCGATAGGAAATGGCAGAGTGAGAATTAAGTTCGATGGAATACGTTTATGTAGATTTGCAAAAGTTTTGCAGATTATGAACATTTGGACTTCTAAATCATCATTCCCATGCGGCTTTACTCTCTCACCTTTCACCGTCGATTTTGCCATTCACGTCGAAGGTGTTGAAGGCGGCAATTACGGTGTCGTCGTCATCAGCACCTGGAATAATGATAGTTTAAATTAATTCCCCAATTTTTAATCCTCCACATTGTAATTTCCTTTCACAATGGTACCAAGGTATTATTTTCAAAGCATCAAAGTTATTCAACAAGTGCCTGCTATTCGTATATAATTTCACATCGCAAGTACCTGATCCGGACATGCGAGTAGCGAACAAGTTCAGCAATTGGGTGAAGTTGATGGGTACGGGTGCCTCGCCCAGCATGTCGTCGATTTCCTTGTCGGTGACAAGCCGACCAACGGAATCGAAAGCCGCACGGAGGTCGTTCTTGCCAATTATACCGTCTTTGTCCGCATCCATTAGCTGGAACGCCTGTAAATTCATTCATAGCACCGAATCAGACACGTTCCTCGTTCATTCTTCTTCCGCAGATTTCTAATCCCGATAATATCGCCGTGGACATCTCTGTTTTAAAGTGTTCTTTAAATTTAAGATTCTAAGATATTCCTCATCGAGGAAACATTCATCATTTTCTCTTGCATAAACGGAATCTCTTGTTACATTTTCAGAACGGTATTCAATTTTAAAACGCGCACGTATATATAATTATTATATATATTATATATATTATATATACAGATTCTATTAGAAAATTAGATATTAGAAGAGATTCTAAGATATTCCTCATCGAGGAAACATACATCACTTTCTCCTCCATAAACTGAATCTCTTGTTACATTTTCAGAACGGTATTCAATTTTAAAACGCGTCCGTATATATAATTATTATATATCTTATATATACGGGCGTGTTTTAAAATTGAATACCGTTCTGAAAATATAACAAGAGATTCAGTTTACGCAGGAGATAATGATGTATGTTTCCTCGATGAGGAATATCTTAGAATCTTAAATTTATGATGTATATAATATAATAATTAAATGTGTAATAATTCGAACGAGAATATGAGCGATGCTAAAGCGCGTCTCTTTTCACGGTTTTAAGTTCAATTTTATAATAAGACTTGAGCTTCAGGAGGGAGTTGAAGTTTAGACGACGATGTTTCGAGGACGTTGGACGACATTTACCTCCTTGAATTCAGCGACCTGCTTCTGAGAGAACATAGAGAAGACGCTGGAGCCGGAGCGCTTGGCTTTGCGGCTTCCACGGCTGCTCGCTCTCGTGGATCCAGATTCTTTAGGTGTACCAGTAGGGGTTGGTGGTTTTTCTTCCGCTGGTGCGGGTTCTGGCTCTGGCGGAGGAGCCGCGGGCGCCTCCTCCTTCTTTTTAGTCTTCTTCTTCTTCTCTTTATCCGCCTACAAAGTTATTTCAAGTTTAAGACCCGTCAAATCCATCTCATTCTCTTCAAATTCCATCAGTTACTGTTCAATTTACAACAAATACGCGACGGTTGAAAGAAATTTGAAGAAATGAATCATCTACGGCAGAGACAATCGAGAGATTTCAACATTACGGGTTCCATCGGGTGGACGATGTCGCGGAGAAAAACATGGAAACAGGTGCGCGAATTTAATCTCCGATCGTATCATTGCACTTATCACGTCCCATCAGGGTTACTCCACGTGTGCACGATTGCCAAACACGGATCAATGAACTTTAAAGCTTCTTAGAAGGAAGAATTCAAATACTAATTCGAAAACCTACGTAATTAAAGAGAATTCTTTAAAAAAAAAATCAATCCATCGATATATCACGCCACTCGCACGAAACTATCAAGTTTTGAAATCGAGGAAACGTTTGAATTTATTTCAAACTGTGATCCTTCAAATCAGAGTCAACATGATGATAAGTCACGGAATAATTCTATTTACTTTTCAAATAATTAAGTTCCTTAATCGTATACCGTTATACGAACCATATTTAATCGTGGAGGCGGTTCGAGAAAATCTTAAGATGACGGAAGACAGTGGTCAGGTCGATGTAATTAATTAGTCATGTAACGAAGCTCCGAGAGGACGGCGATTATCTAATATTTGGCCAATACGATGCGCGCGTTAACCAGGCGGAGGGTTGGTTCGAGTATCGTCGAGGAAAATTCGGAAGGCGGCGTATCGTCGTTACTAATAATAGAATCATCCTATCGCCCGTAGCACCGCAGACAAGAAGCCAAGACGTATATAGACCGTCTATCCCGACGACGTTGCGGCCTCTCGAGTTACCATTGTTACGTAATTCCTGTATTTTTGTAGTCGCTCGAATCGAGGCGCGGAAGTAGTTTAGCCCTACGTATGGCCCCACGTATCTAGTTCAACCAAGTGGAATGATCCTTCTCTTATTTGGCAAGGTACCCAGAGAATCTATATTTGTTCCCCGCGATCTGAGCACGATTTACATTCGAATCTTTCCTTCCGGTTCAAGTAATCACGATACTGTGTCATATTAAAAAAAAGTAATCAGTTCCAATCCGCGATACGCGGGAATTACAAACACGAAAGGACTCCATCCTGCAGAACCATCCGAATAACTGTATTCCAGCGAGAACAAATGTACTATCGAATCAAAGGCATGGACGTATCGTCATCGGATCATGATTCTATCAAACTAGTACAAAACCGCCTCTTCCGGATGATCGCAAACCGACTTGAACGTATTCCATTAACACTAGAACTACCGGCGTTAAATCTATCATATTTAAAAATATTAAATAAGTATTTTGAAAAAAGGGAAATTAAGAGGTGGAAAACTTGATTGATTCGGCAATTTATGTTTTATAAGATCTCTCTCATATAAATTTGGAGAATTTTTGGAAAAAATTGTGTACCAGTCATTTTCACTGGTATGGTAAATCTAGTGTTAAAACCGCCCAAAGAATCGTACAACGCTCTCGCATAGCGTCCGATTCGCGGAATGGCTAAACGCCAAGAAGCTAACGAAGACCACTGTTGCACTCCATTAACACAATCCGCGATGTCCGCGGTCGCAGTCCGCTACCCCCGTGAATTCGTCACTTGGCATACTGTCCGTACACACTTCGCGTAATCCATCGATCGTTATCCTGAAATCCACCATCGTGGAGCGATCGTGGCGATCGTCCATGTTCCACCACTTGTACCCCGTGATCACACGGAGATATCGTTCATCCCCATTATCGTCCTGGGTCCCTCTCGGGAACGTTTACGTTCCCCCATGGACCTCGTTAAACGTTAATCGCAACGCGTATTCTTTATTTTACTCGCGCGCCGTTACTCTGATCGTATCTCTCGTGGACGACGACGTGAACGGTGCTGGGGCACACGGCACCTACTTACCATGTCTACGGTTGGTTTGTAAGAGGATGGTGCGAGATGGTCACAACGAACCAACTGTCCGAGTCATAGAGGTGAACTTGTCTAAGTAACTTTGGTGGATCTCCCCCACCACGTGGCGGTGGACGAGCAGGGGTGCCCTGCCCGGGTACAACGCCAACGCCTATCTGACCATATTTAGTGCGAGCCGCCTCAAAATAGCGACCCTTTCGACGTTTCGACTAAAACAGTTTGCTGGGGACTGTACGGACGTCGGTGCGCCCCGAGCGGGCCGCGCTAACGCGCCTCGTCCTCTCTCGCAGCTGGGATTTGCTTTTCGGAACGAAAATATAAGTCAAGGGTACCCTGGAGACGATAAGCGTCAGAGGCTTTTCGTCCGTGTACATGCTATGATCGAGAACGGGTACAGAGACGACGATGGAAGCGGCTCTTGCTCGTCGGCCGCCTCCTCCGACGCTACCGTCGACGCCATATTTACCGACACGTACCCTCGTTTCTCGTGCATGGGAATTTAACACTAGAACTACCGGCGTTAAATCTATCATATTTCAAAATATGGAATAAGTATTTTGAAAGAAGGGGAATTAAGAGGTGGAACAGATGATCGATTCGGTAATTTGTGTTTTATAAGATGGACGTAGAATTTCTATTCTATGACTCTCGTATAAATTTGGAGAATTTTTGGAAGAAATTGTGTACCAGTCATTTTGACTGGTTTGGTAGTTCTAGTGTTAAACGTAGGATTCGTAGGGGTGCTTTTCACGTTGAATTAGTGGGTATTGTCGAGGGGGTAGTTTGTGCACGGTGAAACGATAAATGGGATTGGATAGATCGGTGTTTATTGGAAGGTTTTTGAAATTCTAAGGTGTCGCGAGGATATCGAATACGAGGTTTCATTGGAGGTAACGTTCTCCGTGTCGTTTCTTTATTTGTATGTAAATGAAGTTTCGTTGTTCCGAGTGCTTGGTTCTCACTGAGTCGATAATAATCGGCTAATATGGAGGGACCACCGGTTCGGGATGATTCTCCGGGGTAATGTGAAATTTTCAACGCTGATTCATTGTATTTGGCGTAGGTTTCCGGTTTGTGCTCCGATATCTGAAGCACGTGGCTACCGAAAATAACTGGCCGACATTTGAGAGCAGCGACACGCAAATGCATTTCAGACATATCATCGAACTTGTCAGTGCTCCTTGCCGCTTCCTTTCCCACGAATTCTCGCTCGTTCGAATCTGGATAGTCTCTTCCTCCTTGGGTATCTTCTTTGGTACCTCTTTGCTGAACGGATCAACGGAAAATCGCGTCGGCAGTTTAATAACAGCACGGATATCAAATCTACTCAAATTTTCTCATTTCCAATCAAACGTACTAAAAGGATCGACCCTATTGCTGATAACTACACGAGACTTTTTTGCCAGTTCGTTTTTCGTCCCACTCGAATCTCTCTTTCTCGTCGACGATCTCAGGCACATGGTCTTCGTCGAGGCACTTTTAACGATATCTAATTTCATTCTGAAATAAATTCGAATGTTGTAATTGGAAAATAAACATTCCAGGAAGAACATGGACTATTGGTATCGAAAACGGCAGAGTTAATTGAAGTCTATAATGGACTTACGAGACGACGCAATGAAATAAAAGTCATTGCTCCAAATTCCACGAAAGGTCGGACTATATAGAAATATAAATACATAAAAGAACGGTAAACTGATACTAAGGAAAAAACCACCTACTATTTCCGTCGCTTCTATATCGAGCAGCTCTCCTACGCGGAAAAGATAGTATTTACCTGTTGCCTAAGAAAGTATTCCTGGCTCATTCCGACATAATTCACCGATAACAACGAGCTATTATGTTACAACAGAATCGATTCAGGACGAGTCAACCCGAGGATTTTTCTCAGCTTCAACGTGCTCTTACGTTGCAATTCGGTTTCGTATGTCCTTATTGCGTCACGTTTCACTTACATCTCGTCCCGTCTCGACTCGATCTTGGAATCCGATTTAGAACCTTCACGGGGCTGAGTGGCTCTCGCGATCGCCTCTTGACACCTCAAGGACCTGTTTCAAAGACGTTTGTGCACGAAATCAATGATGCGGATTGTACTTTGGTTCTTAACCCTTTGCGGACGGAGACCTTTTTGAATATTGAGAAATAATCATTTATTCGGCGATCAGAAACCACCTTTTTATCAAGAAGTCAGAGTGTTAATGAATAGAAGTTATAAATTGCTGTTTGCGTAATCATATTTCAACGGTTATATTTTAATTTTTCAACTCTGACGGTGTATACATGCACCGATAAACTATAATCGAATTTTTTCTCCGACCGCATGCGTCCGTCGTCCTCAAAGGGTTAATTGGAATTAATAAAACGTCAAAGCTTCATTAGCGATCGACGTAATTGAAATGAGGGTTCCTGTAAGTTTTAAATGATCGTGTTTACGAATTTCTTGAGATAGTGGCGTAAAATAAGCAAAAAAGACTGGTGTTTTTCTAATTATTTCTAAGATCTTTTAAAGTCTCGAAGGACAAACAGGTAGGACGTACTTCCCCAATATTTCGGATATCACCGAGTTGTTTATTCTCAGCGTTTCTTTCGATTCGTTCGGGACGTCCATCGGATCGGAACAAAAGCCAGAACACCTCGAGGAACATTCGGATTTAGTGGGATCCATGGGAGGATTCTGTAAGGGTGGCATTCGAGCTGCACCCTCTTGCATTTTGGCCCACCAGGCCCATCCGCTCGCGCAATTCGACCCTTGCCTTCAAAGAGATCGTCAGACTTTTGTTATTCCTGTTTATTCCTCCCTTTTAACTTAGATAAACTTGTCAATCTCTTTAACATATCGAGAAAATTGCTATAAACATTAACCGCTTGCCGTACAATAACGTGTGGCACTCGCGATAATTGGAATAGTTAATTCTGAAGTGTTCCAAAAATTAAATTAAAAAATCAGTGGATGAAAATAAAATAAAATTAATTCTATGCTATTTAATATTGCGTTAAATTATACGCTACATTAAAATTCAAGGATGGATTGTTATTTCAGCAATTAATTCAGAGTTATTGCGCATTCAATCACAAAGGAAATGGTACGGCAAGCGGTTAACACGCACAGTGTATCGATTTAATTTATAAATAAATAAAGTATGTTAACACTAACCGTCCCGGCACTTTATTCTCGCTGTGATCTTTCGACAGGTTACGAAATAACGTTAATACCTTTCCGATAGAAATGCAGGAGATTAATTTAGTAAAGAAACGACGCAGAAAACAGGCTTTAATTGATAATAACAAAATTGCATGTTTTAATTCCACTGAGCCGGTCATTCGATCGTGCTTGGTACGGTTAGTGTTAAATAAAAAGACTGAAATAGGGAAGATTTAAAGGAAAGTGGACCAAAGGAACATCGTTGGCGCCAAGGACATTTCAAGGTCGCTTAAGATAACTACCAATTATCTCCGGTTACACGCGGTCTAACAGAGTATGAGAATTTTATTTGAATTCCGGGCGCTCGCGGTTTTGCAGGGCGCAGACCATTTCACTTGGAAAATGAACTTCGACGCCAGACACGTGATCCAAATAAATAGGAGGTATGAAAAATAGACGAGAAAATACACGTCTCTGTGATCCTTCGGCTGTTCTTGCGACGAATGCCAGGGAGACGTCTCATTGCCATCGTTGCAACTGTGGTAGAAACGATTTAAGCTTTAGAATCATTGGATTTGTCCTCTGCTTAACCCTGCTGTTCTCCTCACATCTATACGACCCGAAATGAAGATTATGTTTTAAAAAATACTACGTTTTTCAACATTAATCTTTGGTATTCAATGTGTTTAAAGTTTCCGTATGTTCGTTTGTATATTTTATATTTTTTTAAATGAGAAACTTTGTTCATCGGGTTACTGTGACGAATGTGAGGTATAAATGAGGAGAACAGCATGGTTGAAAGTAGTTTCTTTTTCATTTTATTATTAGGTTTTTGAAAAATCACGTAACTCATTACCATGTATTATTATTCGCCGATGTTTTCGGTGGGCTGAAAGACGACGGTAAAGTTTTTTAGTCTTATCGACGTCACCTTTCACATTTAGCATATCTAAATTTATCCGTGTGAAAAATAAAGGTCGATGAGAAATTGCCGGAGTATCGTGATTCATTAGGAGGGGAATTTGAAGAATTCCCTTTGATCGACTTACGTCGCCTTCGTCACTGAGAGACGACGATCGTAAGCCAGGTTCGCCAAGAAATCGGAATCTAAAACACGCTTCCTCCGGATGTTTCTGTGAACGCTAAAAAGGTACGATAAATGTTCGATTGTTATAACTTCGCGTAAATATGATTTCTCGGTATTATATTGCAACTGGTATGTTTGTAAGTAGGTAAAGTATTTTTTTTTCGCGATCCATCGACTCACTCGCATCTCATGCAATGGCATTTGCATTTTTCATCCTTGTTTCTGTATTTGCATCCCCCGAATTTTCGTCGCCTTCGGCGTAAGCGTTTCATCGCCATGCATCTCTGATAGCGTCTGTTAATTGGTAGGATCGATTTCTTAATTAATATCGAATACAAAGGCATCTCTCTTCCGAAGAAAATTAAACGTTTAAACGACAGTTATTTACACTACGCTCTTCATACAATTGCTAATAAAGGAGGCAGTGCGTCTGGACAATTTTGGCAGGAAATTGAGAGAGAGCGCAGTTTTTGTCGCGGCTGCGATATTTCCCAATTGCAATTGCTTCCAATTCATGTTTGCTTCTTTTCCTGATACGACTGTTAATTTTTCCAATCCGATAAATAAAGGTTACCCGTGTATCCTCAAAGTTACCAACGAATTTCAAGTCCTACCTTTGTCGATTGTCAATTTTTAGTAGCTCGACCTTTCTATGCATCGAATATACGGTAAAAGAGACTCTTAAACTCGTCAAATACTTTAGATTTTCAAAATTTAGATTCTAAAGGTACAAAAAAAGCAGGGGGACTGCGTACGAAGGCTCGCACTCGCAATTAGCGAGACCGAATTTCAAATCCTCCTCCGTCATCTTTGAAAAATTTTTAATAATTATTATTTAACATATCATAGCCTCGGTGGTTCGGAAGCCACCGAAAACAGTATAACTGATGCGAAAAAAGGATAGCAATTAAGGGGGTTCTGGCGTCTGAAGAGGCACAGGCTCTTATTCGCAATTAGTGGGCCCGAGTTCAAATCGCTCGTCAATTCCAATGAATTTTTCTAATTTACTCTTTAATATATTAGTCTCAGTAAATCGGAAGCCACCTAAAAATAGCGAAATAGCTATAGTAATTAAGGGGGGTTATGCTGGGTAAGGTAGTACAGGCTCAAATTTGCAACCAGTGGCCCCGAGTTAAAATTCCCTGTCACCTCCGACAAATTTGTTTAATTTACTATTTAATATATCACCCTCAGTGATCCAGAAGCCACCTAAAATTGATCATTACTCATTAGAATTTCCCAAAGTCATGAGACACAATTTGTGAGTGATACTCGATCAGACCCCACTTTCCTCCTCAACGAAAGGTCATTGTTCCCTTCTCAGGACTCCCACCATAGCCGTTTGAAGAAATAAGAAAGTATGAGGCGTTACCTTGGCCGGTCTTGGTTCTGTAAGGCAGTTCTGTACGGTATCTGATACGAAATGGGCTGATTTCCGTGGTCTAATTATTTTCCATGCAATGCCTTGATTAATATAATGCGGGAAGGCAGAATGTTGTGGCTCATCTTCGTACTGAGCTGCGGTGAGTGAAAGTGCATAATGGAAAGAAGTTACTTTGCGATAAACACAGCTGGAACATTCTTTAATTGTCATTCAAAAGCGAAACGAAAGGATTGACGTTCTTGCTTGAAAAAGAGAAAAAATCGTCTGCTCTCTTCGGTGCTTGTTTACCGACAGCACAATTCTTCCATATCCAAAAATAGAATATTGTAAAAGAATAAGAAAAATTGCGCTTCTTTTTCGAATAAGAATTTACAATAATATTGAATCTATCGCAGAAAGAATTTATCGATGGAAATTTTCCTCTTGTATTTGTTTAACACTAGAACTGCCAAACCAGTTAAAATGACTGGTACACAATTTTTTCCAAAAATTCTCCAAGTTTATAGAAGAGTCTTAGAATAAATATCCTACGACCATCTTAAAAAACATAAATCACCTAATCGATTAGCTTTTCCGCCTCTTGATTTCTCCTTTTTCAAAGTACGTATTTAATATTTTGAAATATGATAGATTTATCGCCGGTAGTTCTAGTGTTAATACGATCAAAAGTTGGGAATCTCCAGCTTCCGTTTCAACTACCCACTCCGCAAAATTAATTGATCTCTATTATGATTTCTATCAAACGTACAAATCTACAGATAACTTATCTTTCTCATTATTAATACAAATTCAATGTTACAAATGAAGTCGCGCGAATATTAAAATCGCTTTATCCTCAGCGACCATCGGAAATGGAATTCGTCTGGTGGCGTACATCTCCTCCGGCGGGCTCCATGGAGAAATCCGATTCGAAAGAGCTACGGAATCCTCGATAAAAATTCGATTCTCCCTTCAGACGACTCTACAGTATCCGGATCAACAATGGCTTTGGTCCGTCACTCAATTTCCCGTCGATTACACGATTATGGATGGCAGATGCGACGAGCGGCACGTCGGAGAGAGGTAGAACGTTTTGTTTCCATTTCTACGGTGCAGACCGAGCTGATAGAATTTTTCTTTAGTGTCATCGATCTGACAGAACTCGTAGGTCCTTTGGAAATGCCGGGGAACGAAACGGGATCCGTGGAGGTCCCGGATTTAACTTTAACGGGAGAAACAGGCTTATGGGGCAAAGGATTGGTCCTTAAAGACAACTATTCGCCTCGAACTATATGCGCTTCTATCACGGTAATTCTTTTTTATTAACTCTTTGAGGCACGGCGGGATTAACACTAGATTTACGGAAGCCGTCAAATTGACGGGTTTCTACTTGTTTTATAAATATTTCTTGAATTTTCAGAGACGTTGTACAGTAGATATTTCACGTGTATTTTGCAACACAATAATAACTTAACGAATTACCATCTTTGCCGCTTGATCCCTCCTTTTTTAAAGTCCTTATTTAATATATTGCAATTTAACAGATTTCACGCCCGTAAATCTAGTGTTAAAAGCGTCCCACCTCTTTGATGCATGAAGATGCGGACGTTTTTGTCCCACCTCTGAAATTTATATTTTTATATAACTTTGTTAATAAATATAAACCAACTTTATTCAATCAAAAAAAAAATATTGTCTGTGCAACATGGGTCATTTTATTTTTTGAATTCGAATGCCTCAAAGAGTTAAAGTACAACAGTATTCGATCTTATTTCGACTAACTTTCGCGTTGAATTCTGGCTTGTTTTAAAGCTCTTTAATTCTTTGGTCGTTTAGGTGCTTGAAAAAAATACAGAAAAATTCGCCGAGGCGCGTTTCTACGGCCCCGTTGCCGGCACTGTGTGGTTTCGATGGCTCGGTGGTCAAGCCGGTGAAGATACGACGGATACCATAATTTACGCTGATTTGCATCACGTTAATGAGCAAAAATTGCAGTCGGTCGATTTTACGGAGCATCAGTGGAAGATTTATGTGACCGATATCTTCAATATTGGAAAGGGTAACGTTATTGGGTAGATTCTTTGTAATATACTGGGTTGGCAACTAAGTGTTTGCGGATTTTGACGATAGATAGTTTCAGCACTTTTTTTTGTTTCGTCAACATGTACAAAACACTTAATCCACAGTTTTCTTGTTGTTTGGACTTCCACCTTTCATTAGTAAAAGAAATCGTATCGATGAGTCGTTTAGTTTCGTTTTTATCCCAATTTGAAAATGGAAGAACAAAGCGCGCATTTCAGACATATTTTATTGTATTATTTCCGAAAAAGCAGACAAGAAGTTATGTACCGTATATGGAAATGAAGCCTTGAAAAATAGGCAGGGTCAAAATTGCTTTGCCAAATTTCTTTCGGGTGATTTTTCACTCCAAAATGCGCAACGACCTGGCCGTCAGTTGCAGTCGATGAGAGTCATATCAGGGCTATTATCGATTCAGATCGTCGTAGCACAACACGTGAGATTGTAGAGAAGCTCGATGTATCGCGTGCATGCATTAAAAAAAATTAAAACAGCTTCACTATGTTAAAAAACTCGATTTATGGGTCCCTCGTCAGCTTAAGGAACTTCCTTCTTACATAAAATCCGCAATCACTTAGTTGCCAACCCAATACTTTATAACCATCGACTTAAACGGTATCTTCGCCTCAGATAAATCAAACTGCAACATACTGCAGACCGTATTCGATCCCGACAACGCCGGAGCCGAGAGATCTATCGGCGACATAGACGTGCGTTTAGGTAAAATAAAAGTAGCCACGAATCCACGGAAGAAGTATAAAACATCGTACAGGGATCCACAATTGTTTCTCCTGCCCGCCGATCTTCTTGGCCCGCATCGTCTTTTATATTTGGTCATCTTTCATCCGACTCACGATGATTCCTTCTTGGCCTGTGCCAAGATCAATCATCGTAAGCCGATTCTTGCCAAGTAAGATTTTATGAAAATCTCCGTCAGGTATTCGTCGAAATTGCCGTTAAACGTGACTCGTACCGATGGAAGTGCCTTGCACCGGCTATAAAAAGAATTCGTTGAGGTATATTTTTAATAGTTGTCATCTTTATCTTCCGGGCTGATTGGATGTCTGCCAGTAGTACAAGATGCAGGCGTGCGGTTTACATCAGACGATGGAATGTTCTTTAAACGTGTACCTTAGAAAATAATGATGTAACGGGCTTCGTCGGCCGATACGCAAATAACATTTCGGTATTCACGTAACGGCGGAACGAAACCGTACGAGGAAAGTCATGCGATTTTATTCTGTTGGAAATTCTAGGACTTTGATAAATTCTCACGGGATTCACGGCGAAGTAACGATGGCGCAGGAGACGCCGTTCGATCCGACGTGGGTTAATGTTTCGTTGACGCCAGTCAACGATCTGGAGACGAGATTACGTTACGCTACTAAGATAGCTGCTTATAGGATACACGAATTACCGGCGGAAGCGACCAAGACCGTGAGAAAAACTGTCGATCCTTGTCAGACCACTAAAAAGATGTATAATCCACTGAACGTCGATGAGAAAACTGCACCGCCGGCGGGTAGGTAACGATGGGGTTTATTCTTCTTCGACTCTTCGGCGAAGGATGTTTATATTGTTGTTGTTCATATATTAGCGCTAGAACTATCAACCGGTTAAAATGACCGGTACACAATTTTTTCCAAAAATTCTCCAAGTTTAAAGAAAAGTCATAGGATAAATATTCTGTAGTAGAATATAGAATAGTATATCACCGAATCGATCATCTTTTCCGTCTCTCGATTCCTCTTTTTTCAAAGTACTTATTTAATATGATTGATTATAATAGATTTAACGTCGGTAGTTCTAGTTTTAACCCTTTGGGCTATTATAACGAGCGACACTCGTGATGCGGCAGATGGAATAGGAAATTTTGAAGCTTCCCAAAAATGATGAAATTAAAAATATCAGTGGAACGCAACACAATAAAATTATTTCTGTGTTATTAATATTGCGTTAAATTGTAATATATATCAGGAATCACTGATCAATTTTCATTGTAGCAAATAATTCTGAATTATTGCACGCAGAGACGCAAAAGAAATTGTAAGGCAAGGGGTTAAATGAAGATTTAGGAAAAATTTCTTGGAAGACTCGATTAGGTCTGAGTTGTTTGAATTAGGTTTGAGTTAGAGGCTCAGCTTGTTTTCTTGGGGTGGTACCGGTCACTCTTCCGGCTAGACTTCTCTAAACGATATAAACAATTTAAAATAGAACTAAGTTAGTCCTATTAGGCCTGAGTTAGGTGACTAGGATCTGAATCTGAGCTGTAATTGAAAGTTCGAACGTTTAACTTCACCCTAGGTCACTGCTAGGTCACTGCTAGGTCACTGACGCTGTATTGATTCAATTCTTAGTCTCAATTCGTTAATTCAGTATGAAAAAATAAACCCATCCTATGATATAGGTTTAGGCACGCAAGATCAATACGCCATCGGCGATCTTTCCGGAAAATTGCAAGGTCGCAAGGAAGGATTTGCTCATTACGATATCTTAGCCGGAAGTGCGAAACTCAGTGGCATGTACTGGGACATTTACCTCCCACTTTCAGGAGTCAATAGCGTTGCTCATCGATCTCTCGTCCTGCACAAGTAAATTATAACATGACGATGGCACGGGTTCAAATACGACACACCAATAAATTAATCCTCTCCTAATCAGATACAACGAGACTGACAATAAGGGTGTGATACCCTGGGTTTGCGGAACCTTGAGTCTTCATTTGCCAAATAATGCTGGACAAATGCCGATGTTCACTGCAAAAGCAATCTACAGATATCCGATCGTTGGAAGAGTAATTTTCCGTCAGCCGCGAAACGATCCTGAAATGGATACCACCATTATAATCGAGCATTTGGTCCACGCAGATGGCAGTGCTTTGAATAATTCCGCGGAACATAGGTACATCGTTTGAGTAGAAAAGCGCGATTAGAAAAAAGAGGGAGAATTCGAATTTTCTTTTTATTTCATAGGTGGATGATTCACGACAATCCACCGGGAAAGGATTATTACAATTGGACTGGTCGGTGCTTGAGCGCCGGAAGCCCCTACAATCCCCATAAAGTATTTTCAATTAAATATAATACTTATTATTATATATAACTATTAATAAATCAGTCGTATGTAACACTTATTGCGATTAGTTTTAAATAGAATAGTTTTAAATAGATTAGTTTTAAAGAATATTAATAATCACTAGGTGGAATGGGATCCGCAACATCCTCAACATTGTTCAACGGGCGAGATAACATTATGTCGTTTAGGCGATTTAACACGACACGGGACATTGGAAATCGCTGGCAAAAAGCTCCATTCTTCCCTGTTGAGTCGAAAACTCTTTACGGATTCGATGTTACCATTGTCAGGACCTAATAACATACTGGGAAAAAGTTTAGTGCTGTACGATGATCATGGACCGGTCGCAAGAGGAGAAAGACTTGGTTGCTCGATGTAATCGTTAAAACTCATTATGCAAATAATTCTCGAATATTTCGAACATAATTGAAACGTTGTAAAAACCTCTATAGAATCGGCGGAATGTATCGGCGCAAAGCAATCGCGAAAGATTGGTTCGGAAATGGGATGGACGTTCCTTTGAGAGGGAAATTAGAGTTCGTCCAGCAAACGGAATACGACGTTACCGATGTTGAGGTCAATCTCGATGGACTTGGAGGGAAAATGAGCGGATATCACGTTCATATGGTAATGCAGACAGAGGAAAATTAATTGTTTATCTTCGATTATATAGTATAATGACGTTTGCATTGATGTCAGACCCCGGTAGAGCACGATTTAGAGTTTCCCTGCGAAGGTACGTCTTTGTACGGACATTGGAATCCATTGGATGTTAATCCGAACAATGCACCGAGTCCTGGCGAAGGTACGTCCGATCAGTACGAAATGGGAGATCTCAGTGGAAAATTCGGGACTCTGGAAAATAGGAAAAGATACACGTCGACTTATAACGACACGATGCTCCCTTTGTTCGGGCTAAGAAGCATACTGGGTCGAAGTATCGTAATTCACAAGAAAGAAAAAAACTTGAGGCAATTATCAGATTAATTGGAATAAGACAATGAATTTATTGTATTATATACATGCAGTATAAATATTATTCGCAATAATTCTCCAGATGGGCGTGTTCAACGATAGAAAGAGGATACTCGCCATCCGAGGCGAGTGAATTACGAGCTATCGCTTCCTTTCATCATCCGCAAGGTTTTGCATACGGCTACATAAGAATGGTATTGTTATTAGTAGAAAAAATGAAGCGTATAGGTATTACTTTACTTTAAATTTACAGACGCAACTCGTATACAGAGATGGCAGTCAAAGCGAGACTATAATCGAAGTTAAGTTACGACATCCTGGCAAACATGATCGCAATGTTGTACGTGTAATATATGTTATAGTCATGATATACAATTTATTGTGTATATGCGTGAATTTATTCAAAACTGTACATTTTCTTGTCGCAGACAAGAAATCATAATTGGGCGATTTACGTGAATCCAGTCGGAGTTGATGCAGCCGTGAAAGTAAAAGACACGCGATGCGTAGCTGGCGGATACATATGGAATCCTTATTTTACACAGTTGGCTGATCCCTTAAACGTAGTGTTATTTATGTTGACAAATAGTATCGTTTTACTTTAACATACAGGGTGTTAAAAAAACCATTCATATTTGTATGGTATATAATATCATATACAGTATAAATATTGAATGTTTTTCTTTAACACCCTGTATATAATATCGTAGGAATATCCTAATTACAGTTTGGACATTGTTATTTAATAGGACGATCTTTATAGACAAGAATGTGGGCCTGATCTTCCTCTAAGATGCCACGTGGGAGATATATCGGCTCGTTTGGGCCCCATTGATATCGGGTTGGAAAGACAAGTTTTCACGGATCCTAATTTTCCTTTGGAAGGAACGGTATCGGCAATGGGAAGGTCAATCGTTATTTACGACAAAGATTTCGGCACCAATAGATTCGCCTGTGCCAACATCGAACCTGACAATGATATCGTGAAATATGCAAATATAAGAAAACCACCGCGTTTCGTTGCGTCAGTAATAATAGTCTTAAAGAATACTATAACTGTTCTGTTTAATACTTTAATTATTAAGTTAAAGTTTTTTTTTTATTTTAGCGCGCAATTTTTGGAAGATGTGAGAAAAGTAATGGGTATTCCCGAATGGATGTTATCTATCGATAGTAGAAAAACTAAGATTTTGCATAATGGTGCATGCATACAATTTTTATTGCACTTTAAAGGTCGGTGAAAGAGTTAAGAGTTTAACTGAACAATGGTTTTGAATTTTCGAGATTAACCCGCGTCCTATGTAGAATGTTTTACAGCACTTAGCGCGAAAATTCAAAACCATTCAAAAGCGCGAAAGACTGAAAGCCTCAGTTAAGACTTTATTTGACGATTATCGGATAATTGAAGGTACAAATTTTTCATCCGTGGTTTTATATTCAGGTCCAATCGCTAATAAGTTGGAGCAAGATTTCAGTAAGCTTATGTCGACCGGACGATTAGAAGCTCCCACTTTGTTCATTCCAGGATACATCGCTACAAAACGAAAGTCAACGTTGGGTCACCGACAGTGTGGAAATCGAGATCCGAACGAGAAAAGTAACTGTTTTGGCAAAACGATACATTAATGAAATATTTCTATTTCCTAAACATAAAATATTTGGATTTTTTTAGGTAACACTTATCTCTTTCGGAATACATCGCCATTGTTAGCACCTCAGATGACTTTCATCATCATTCTAATAGTTATAAGTGGTATAATGTGATAATTTATTATACTATATGTAAAAATAATGTTAAACAGTCTGTATATTAAATATTTTTTTACATATTTATAATAGAAATCGTGTTAAGGAAGATTAATTGAGACTTGAAGATAAGGTTCGCTGCGATAAACGTGATATAAATATGTATAATGATATTCCGGGAAGATAAGGAAAGACAGTTCAATTAGTTTTGTACAAATATATTTGTCAAATTTATTGGAATTCAAATTTAAGTTTGAATTATCTTGTGACCACAGATGGCGTCATAGTTTGAGAATTGACATGGTCTATGGTTCGGTTCACGTACCTGGCGCCATCGCGATATTATCCTTCCTTTCTTTAGAACTAACATTAAATGCGATTCCACTGTGAGAACAGGAGTTTGCTTTTTCCAGCTAAATACCGTTAAAATTTAAACTCTTGCTGCTGTGACGTTTGATTAGTTCCAAAACTTTACGTAGATAAAGTTTTTACAAACACAGCATGTACGCAATTGAAGATGGTAAGATCTTAAATATAATATGCTGAATATATAAAAGACGCATTTACATTTAGTTTTTAGAAACATAACCTTAATATTTTATTTACTGTATATATACATTAATGTAATTCAAATATTATTGTCTTGTTAGCTAATGCTTTATAAATTTCTATTAAACTTATAATTATATATTTCAAATATACTGTAGATCAATATGACGATGAGGATGCAGAAGAAATTTCATCCAAGCTTTGGCAAGAAGCTTGTTGGATCGTCATCAACGCATACTTTGATGAGAAAGGTCTTGTACGACAACAGCTCGATAGTTTTGATGAATTCATTGAGATGTCTGTTCAAAGAATAGTAGAAGATTCACCACAAATCGATTTGCAAGCAGAAGCACAGCATACATCCGGAGAGATAGAGAACCCTGTTAGACATTTGTTGAAGTTTGAACAGATTTATCTGTCTAAACCAACTCATTGGGAGAAGGATGGTGCACCGTCTCCTATGATGCCTAATGAGGCTAGGTTAAGAAACTTAACATATTCTGCCCCTCTTTACGTCGATATAACTAAAACAATTGTAAAAGATGGGGAAGATCCGATTGAAACACAGCACCAGAAAACATTTATTGGAAAAATTCCAATCATGTTGAGGTCAAAGTATTGCTTGCTAGCTGGCTTATCCGATCGTGATTTAACAGAATTAAACGAATGTCCATTAGATCCTGGTGGTTATTTTATTATCAATGGATCCGAGAAGGTACTCATTGCACAAGAAAAAATGGCAACAAATACCGTTTATGTATTCAGCATGAAAGATGGAAAATATGCATACAAAGCAGAAATCAGATCTTGTTTGGAACATAGTTCACGTCCTACTTCAACATTATGGATTAACATGATGGCAAAGAGTGGAGCAAGCATTAAAAAGTCTGCTATAGGTCAACGAATTATCGCAATTATTCCATACATCAAACAAGAAATCCCAATTATGATCGTTTTCCGTGCCCTTGGATTCGTCGCTGATCGTGATATCCTAGAACACATTATATATGACTTCGATGACCCCGAAATGATGGAAATGGTGAAGCCATCTCTCGACGAAGCGTTCGTTATACAAGAGCAAAATGTTGCGTTAAATTTCATTGGAACAAGAGGTGCAAGGCCTGGTGTTACCAAAGAAAAACGTATCAAATACGCCAGAGAAATTCTACAGAAAGAAATGTTACCGCACGTTGGAATCAGCGACTTTTGCGAAACGAAGAAAGCTTACTTTCTTGGTTACATGGTACATCGATTATTATCGGCATCTCTCGGTAGACGCGAGCTCGACGACCGAGATCATTACGGTAATAAAAGATTAGACTTGGCTGGCCCGCTGCTAGCATTTTTGTTCAGAGGCTTATTTAAGAATCTCATGAAGGAAGTACGTTTGTACGCGCAGAAATTCATAGACAGGGGGAAAGACTTTAATCTCGAACTTGCTATTAAGACGAAGATCATTACCGATGGTTTGAGATATTCACTAGCTACGGGTAACTGGGGAGATCAAAAGAAGGCTCATCAAGCCAGAGCTGGTGTATCTCAGGTATTAAATAGGCTCACATTCGCATCGACTCTCTCGCATTTGAGAAGAGTGAACTCTCCCATAGGACGAGATGGAAAACTTGCTAAACCACGTCAGCTACACAATACATTATGGGGTATGTTGTGCCCTGCAGAAACTCCGGAAGGTGCTGCTGTAGGATTAGTAAAAAATTTAGCCCTAATGGCTTATATAAGCGTTGGTTCTCAACCTTCTCCCATTCTTGAATTCTTGGAGGAATGGTCTATGGAAAACTTGGAAGAAATTGCACCAAGTGCAATTGCAGATGCGACAAAAATATTTGTCAACGGCTGTTGGGTAGGGATTCATAGAGATCCCGATCAGTTGATGGCCACATTACGTAAATTGCGACGTCAGATGGACATTATCGTATCGGAAGTATCGATGATCAGAGACATTAGAGATCGTGAAATTAGAATATACACTGATGCGGGGAGAATCAGTAGACCGTTGCTGATTGTCGAAGGACAGAATTTGTTATTAAAGAAACGGCACATCGACATGTTGAAGGAGAGAGATTATAACAACGATGGTTGGCAAGAATTGGTTGGAAGTGGAGTAGTCGAATATATCGATACTTTGGAAGAAGAAACTGTAATGATCGCTATGTCGCCGGAAGATCTTAGACAAGAGAAAGAATACGCTTATTGTACAACATACACACATTGCGAAATTCATCCAGCAATGATTCTAGGCGTTTGCGCTTCTATCATTCCATTCCCTGATCACAATCAAAGTCCCAGAAACACTTATCAAAGTGCTATGGGTAAGCAAGCTATGGGTGTATACATTACAAACTTCCACGTAAGAATGGACACCTTAGCTCATGTCCTTTATTACCCCCATAAACCTCTGGTTACAACCAGATCCATGGAATATCTTAGATTCCGTGAATTACCGGCAGGTATTAATAGTATAGTCGCAATTCTTTGTTACACCGGGTATAATCAGGAAGACAGTGTTATCTTAAATGCTAGTGCAGTTGAGAGAGGGTTCTTTAGATCTGTCTTCTACCGGTCTTACAAAGATTCCGAATCTAAGAGGATCGGCGATCAGGAAGAACAATTTGAAAAACCTACGAGACAGTCGTGTCAGGGAATGCGTAATGCTATTTATGATAAACTTGACGACGATGGAATTATAGCTCCTGGAATTCGTGTGTCTGGAGATGATGTAGTTATCGGTAAAACAATTACTTTACCAGAGGCAGACGATGAGGTATGCATTTTTAGCCTTTGTATCAAGTAAACTTATAGTTCGTTGTAATATATTTTACCATCGTATTAATATTTACAGCTGGACAGTACAACAAAACGTTTCACAAAACGAGACGCGTCCACGTTCCTTCGTAATAGTGAAACTGGTATCGTGGATCAAGTAATGTTAACGTTAAACAGCGAAGGATACAAGTTTTGCAAAATACGAGTACGTAGCGTTCGTATTCCTCAAATCGGTGACAAATTTGCGTCTCGCCATGGGCAAAAGGGTACCTGTGGAATTCAGTATAGGCAAGAGGATATGCCATTTTCTTGCGAGGGCCTTACACCCGATATTATAATTAATCCTCACGCTATTCCCTCCCGTATGACGATTGGTCACTTGATCGAGTGTATCCAAGGCAAAGTATCAGCTAATAAAGGTATGTTTAGCTGCTACGAAATGATTTATTTAATCATTTTAATGTCTAACATAATTGCTTTTAATTATAGGCGAAATTGGTGATGCTACTCCGTTTAACGATGCTGTGAATGTACAGAAAATTTCGACACTTCTACAAGAGTATGGATATCAGTTGAGAGGGAACGAAGTCATGTACAATGGCCACACAGGTAGAAAGATCAATGCCCAAGTATTTTTGGGCCCAACTTATTATCAACGTTTGAAGCATATGGTAGATGACAAGATTCACAGCAGAGCTCGAGGGCCTGTACAAATTTTAGTTAGACAGCCTATGGAAGGAAGAGCAAGGTTAGTTATATTATTTTTTCTGAATTAACAGGATCTGCATTAACATAATTTTTATACTTTTATAAATCACGTTAATCTTTAGGGACGGCGGACTGCGATTCGGTGAAATGGAACGTGATTGTCAGATATCCCACGGAGCCGCGCAATTCCTAAGGGAACGTTTGTTCGAGGTTTCAGATCCTTACAGAATTCACATATGCAATTTCTGTGGTTTAATCGCAATAGCAAATTTAAGGAACAATACGTTTGAATGTAAAGGCTGTAAAAACAAAACGCAAATCTCACAAGTCAGATTGCCATACGCGGCAAAGTTACTTTTCCAGGAGTTAATGGCTATGAATATTGCACCGCGATTAATGGTGTCATAAATATCGTGATTTTTTTAAGTATACGGACGATTTTGCTTAATGTATTTGTTTTAAATATTTCATGAGAAGGGCAAGTGATATGAAACGTAAGTTATTCTTTAAATTTACAGCCTTATAACGTCATTTCTTTGTAGTTTAGTTTATCGCAATTTAAGCGTTTCATGAAACTCATTTCTCTATCGTTTAATACTATCTCGTCACACAGGTCCTCGGTTTAGTAAATTAACAACAAATATAAAAGATGTAGATATATTTTCACTATTTCTTACAATCGTAAAATAACATTTCTCAAATTAATTTTTTAATATTTTTCATATGGAATTGTGACGCCGAGACATACGTTTTTTTACGCTAAACGCATAGAACATTGAAAGAACTAAATAAAACTATCAAGGATGTAACTATAAATAACGAAATAGTAGTGCACGATAAAATTTACGAGGTTCTGTGCTCCTGATTCGTAGAAAAAGATTGTGTAACTGTGTTAATGGTAGTCAGGTACGTAATTATGAACACAGCTATTAAGAATTATCGTAAAAATAATAAAGTATGTATAAAAACAACAATAATGTTAAGATTACATCATGCAATGACAGTCTGAACATTCTTTAGGGACAATGAAACGTAAAGTCGCGAAACGTAACTCTCATCGATATCAAATTTGGGTCCTTTGAAATGTTACGATATAAAACAGAAAAGTATTACAAAATGATACATTTATACCGTTAGTGAATGAAAAAGGTATATTAAATAATGCTAATTATAAAAGAACTCCGATGTAATATAAACTTTTTTAATGTATAATTAATAAAATTGAAGATTACACTTGATGGTGATCCTAAAGCTGATTTACATACTCGGAAGAAAATAAGAATAAATTACAATATATGACTGAAACACATACCATGATATTCTTCAATTACGAATATATTATAATGAAACGAAATAAGTTAACGGTGTAATATGTACAACATACATAAAATTATTTTAATATCACTGACTTTCCAAGAGTGAAAGCTACTGTGACGAATTATTGAACATAATGCTTGCAATCAAGAATAAGTATTATACCTTTTGTTTTATAAATTCTCACATTTTTATACACACTTATTAATGTACAAATCCCTCATCATGTCCATTTGGTAACTTGGATAATGTTATGATAATATCCTATTGTGTGTCATTATTGTGTTGATTGTGTAAGACATACGTCTAATATACAAAATCGTGCTCTGCATACAGGACAAGTACATTTCGAAGACAACCATGTTTCAGGTGCATTTTCGTCTTGCCTCGATGCAAACCTGAAAAAATGTACTATTAAGTGAAACGAGGCGATACCATTTCAATAATAAATAGTTAAAATAATAACCATTTTGCCATGCAGTCTATACACCACATGGGACGGCAGTAGCACATCACACAATCTTCGGGACTTCTACTTTCTGCACCATTGCTGCACTGTTTGTACAGTTTTATATTCGATGGAGCTTGCATACATCCGATACATTGATCCAATTCCTAAATAAATTTATGTTTAATACGTTCAAAAAATCGGAAGTGGCATTAACGATCGGACGAAGTAAATACCTCCGCGGTTCGATGGAGTGAATTTTGCTGTACTTGCTCTTTGAAGCTATCGATAAAACGATCTAGTAATGTTTTATGAAAGGTAATGTTCTGCAGTACTGTAATTGGACGTGAAACTTTATCTTGCAAATCCTTAAAGTCTAATGCATTCAATCTTATGTCAAAGGATTGTGCTCCGGTTCTTGTTGGTTTTACCTATATAAAGGTATACATCTGCAGTTATTAATGGGCTGGCCTTATTTAAAGAGAACCTGAATTTATATACAAATACTGATACCTTGATGTTGATAAATTGAACCTCTCCCCTTGTGGTAACCGACATTGCATGAGTATTACTTCTGTTAACTATTAAAGCTGTGTCACTTTGATGTGCAACTTGTATTTTATAAGGGCATACTTTAATTATCCAGTTATCAGTTGCTATTACTCGCATTACATTATTTGTAACAATTATAATTTTGTCTACTCTGAAAAAGAAATTGCACTCTTTATATCCGAATGCAGTTATTGATAATTCATTATAGTAATCCATTACTTTAAATGTTTTACCTTCTGTATTCTACATTAATATCTGCAGCTACATCGACCCATGTTGTATTATTATTACAATAAACTCCAAGATTTCTAGCTATCGGATGCCAAGCCCAATTTTTCATTGACCATATTGCAATTTTGCAGATGCTGTATAAGGGTAATATAGCTGTACATATAAGAAACGTTAAACATATAGTATCACGGCCAAATTCCAGCTTTGTAATGTCTATGTGACCACGTAGAATCAAACCAACAGCGTAACCTGCATGAAAGAATGATTATTTTTGATTGAACAGTACGATAATGATACTTATAGTAATTGAAGGTACAATATAATTACCAAAGGGGAGTACAGAATGTATTAATAACGTTATTATACTTCTCCTTATATGGTACTGTATAAAAAATTCATTCTCACTGCCTAACCAATAAGCAAATATATCCTTTATGGTGAATCCAGTAGATATAAATTCTATAGGGGGGTATATGGTGAATCCTGATATTAAAATATAAAATAAAGTATAAAAGAAGAGGGTAGACATATTCGACAAATATATATCTACTGTTTCTCAGCTTCCATTCGTTTATTTTCTTATCTAAAAAAAAGAAAATGTTACGTTTAACATACAGTAAACGTAGACGTATTCACCGCACTATATTTAAATCGTTCTGACAGTGTTTTGCGGAAAGAAAACAATAGGTTATACGTTTTCGAATATTACGGTGAATTTACATGTAAAACGTTATATTCTGGGCCATGAAAAGTTTAATTGCTTAATAGAGATAACGATCTTAGATATGATTAATCATTTATTCGGCAAATAAATTACATTCCTATTAATTCTAAGCTTAATAGGGAGATGAGGATAAAGTATTTTTGTGTCTTGCAATTTACATAAATAACGAAGGGAATTTTGAGATTATTTCGAAACTTATTGTAATAGATAAAAACACCTTATCAGCTGGAAGTTCGAAACATTTTATCTTCCATTGAAAGATTCATCTCGATTGCTCTTTCTACCGGTTAAATGGAAAGTACCCAAAACCGCCGAGTCTTTCTATCAATACGTGAAAATGAACCTGTAATTGCTCCCATATTTTGGTAACAAATATACCGTCAATAATTTATGACAGTTCGTACAACTCCTGATATTTTTTTTCGTTTGTTCGTCAACACGATTATGATACTTTCCGTTTACAATGGCTGGAAGTAATAGTTAGTATATTACGCGTTGGAGTAATACAAGTACTACTGTTTCAAAACAATGTGATAAATGTAATTGTTTCCTTGGTCGTAAGTATTTTCAATTAAAAAGTTTGAAATGCAGTGTTCTTTAGAATTGTTTTGTTTTCCATGGAATTTATTTTTCCACGTTATCTTATATTTCGTCATAACTCGAAATTTTGTCAATTATTCATATGTACTATCTTATCATTTCTCTTATCATGATTGTCTTGTTATTTACAATTCTTCATAATAAATTTTCCCTTAATATTAAACAGGTGAGAGGCCAGGTTCTACTCATCATGATAGCTACCCTTTTACTTTTAATGTTGCTACAAACGAAAGGAGAAACGATACAAACATGCCCGCAGTATTGTACATGTAAACTTGGAGCACAAGCAGAATGGTTACGTGTGAAATGTGGTAACGAACTGCAAGATATTAAGGATGTTAACATCAATTCTGTCAGCGTAGAATTAGTTCAATTGTAAGATGTTTGCATTATTCGTCTAAGCTTAAGATTCTGATCGATATAACTTTGTAATATTGATGTATTACAGGGATTTAAATAAGAACAATATATATGCGATCGAAGCTAATATATTTCAAAACTTGACAAATCTAAGACGCTTGGATATATCGGAAAATAATATAACATCTATAGACGAAGAGTGTTTTGATGGTCTTGAAAACTTAGAAAGATTGTAAGGATATTAATAATTTTTATTATTATTCTATATACTTTATAGTATACTAATTCTTTACAATATTTCATTTTAGGGATTTAAGTAAAAATCAGATATCAACAATAGATGTTTATGCTTTTAGAAAATTGTCAAATCTGAAAAGGCTGTAAGTTAAAAGTTCTATGAAATACTCGATACATTTTGCCACTTGCTTTCTTTTATCTTATACACATGTTTTGTTTGATTATTAGAGATTTATCGGGGAACAAAATAAGTACAGTGATGCCATCATTATTTCATGATTTGCTGGCTTTAGAACGCTTGTAAGTGACAATTTAATTTCCTTTGTTTGCATAATATTTAGCTTCACAGTATCTCCTAAGTACAGACTTTGCTGATGATCTTTTGTATCGTCCAATGTTAGAAAAACATTGATTTATACAAAAATTTTAGGAAATTAAATGGAAATAAATTAACAACATTGAAAGAAGGTACATTTCATGGACTTAAGTCTCTGAAACAGCTGTAAGTAAAACGTTTACATTAAATATATTTAAAATAAGCTCTATCAAACCATAACTTCTTTTTTAGAGACTTGTCCAACAATCCCTGGAAATGTGACTGCGAATTATATTGGTTTAGCAATTGGGTTCATAACACGTCTATTAAATTAAAGTAACATATCGTACATTAATAAATATAAAATTTCGCAAATCCTGTCATATTTGTTAATCTTCGTAATATTTTAGTCCACCACCGAAATGCGCAACACCTCTGAGCGTTAAAGGTCAGCTTATAAAGAAATTAAGGCTCTCGGAGGATTTCCAGTGCCAGTGGTTATCGCCGGCGATTGAATTACGACCAGTTCAAAATCAAGTTGTTTTCGCTGGAGATTCGATAACTTTAAAATGCAGAGCACCGAGTATTACAGAAGATAAAAGTGCAAGATTAAATTGGTTATGGTATCCTAATACTACCACTGAATTTGTAGATCTCGAAGTATTTACAGACCCACAGAAAAGTTTATCTAATATTAAAGTTGATAATAGATATCTCACCGATAGTGGTATTGTAGACAGGTAATGTTATACTTTTCTTTGTATTTACTTCGTTTCATTGTAAGCTATTTGTATAAAATATGCGTGCAAATTTTTTATAGTTCACTTAGCATTGTCCCAGTTAAAGAGGAACATAATGGACAATGGAATTGCTTGTTGGTATCGGTAAACGGTAATAGATCGAAGGCAATTAGCGTCATTGTTATTTCCGATCAAACTCGGTATTGTCCTTTAGCAGGTAAAGTAAAGTTACATAGAGATAATTAACTTGTATACAAATAGATGATAATTACGAACGAACCTTTCAGTAACTAAGAACAATAAAGGCATTTACACATGGCCAAGGACTGTAGTAGGATGGAGAGCAGAATTGCCGTGCGAGGGCAATCGTTTGTCAGGTTTAATGCAAGTACCTTTAAAAGCTACGTATTATTGCAACGTTACTGGTTACTGGGAAGATTTAAGCACGGAATCTTGCCCATATATATCTCATACAACTAAGATTTTGGAGCAATTTTCTAAAGTTAATCTGTCGCTTACGAAGAGCAGCCTACTCGAAACAGCAAAGAGGTTTAAGAATTACACTGGGAATGGTGTAAAATTAACTGATCCGGTCGAAGTAAACTTCATAACGCAAACTATAGAAAATTACTTAAATTTTTTAGTCGAAGAGAAGGAACTCGGGGCGATGTTGGTTGACGTTATTAGTGCGGTAATGAATTTACAAAAGGAAATGTTAAAAAGAGCAGAGATTCTTTTCAAATCTTGTACAAGGCTGATAAAAGCTGTCGAAAAGATTACAGAATTTTCTCCGTCTATACAGTCTCACAAGAAAAATATAGCACTAGAAGAATTCCGAGTAAAGCGCGATAGTTTTACTGGATTAATATGTACCTGGTATTCTAGCATTACTTCTAATAGTGACTCAGAAACGAGATACCTACAATGTACAACAAATAATAAAACAGTTCCGATTGGCACAAAAGACAAGACGGTCGAAGCTTCGATTCAGTTACCCGCGTCTTTATTGCAACACCTGCAAGAAGTTGTTGTTGCTCATCAAATTATGATTTCTATGTACAGCGATAATAGACTGTTCCCCAAACTAGTTACCAATGATAACATGGACATTTCAACGTGTATTGTTGGCAGCAAATTATGTGAGTTAATATAAAAATACCGTATAATTGTTACGAGAATATTTGCACATTACACCCAAGAGCGTTGTACGATTCTTCGTCATATTTCTAGTTGGAATAGCGGTGCAAAACTTAACGGATCCAGTTTACGTGATGTTAAAAGCACCATTACGACATTATGCCGGTAGAAAATTGCAACCAGTTGTGTGGGACGAAACAATAAACGAATCTGGCGGCTGGTCGAGCGACGGTTGTCATTTAACTAATTTGTTGAATAACCTTATAGTGTTCCACTGCAATAGATTAGGATATTATGGCCTTTTACAAGATACTTCTTACCTCGATCAAAATGGTAATAGGTACGTATACAGCAATTTTGAGATACTTTTGTCATTACTTTTATAATATTCTACTGTTTTTTTCAGTATAACCGGAGCAAAATTTAAATATTCAAATCCTGCAATATATATTGGAAGCTTTATAACGATAACATGTCTGATGATTACGTCTGTGACATATATAATCTGTTATACCACAATCGCTATGCCTAAAAAAGCGAAACATTGCGTTATCAATACTTGGTTTGCCATGGCATTGCTATCATTTCTTTATAGTATTGGCATTCAACAAACGGAGAATATTCAAATTTGCCAAGGTGTCGGTCTTACTTTACATTATTTGTCTTTGTGTTGTTTGCTATGGATGGCAGTGTCCGCCAGGTAATATCCAAGTGCAATATCGCGTAAATTTATATAAATTAACAACATTTAAATCCAAATATCGTTTTCTTGTAGCAATATGTATAAAAAGTTTTCCAAATCGGAGTTGGAAGATATACCGGACGACGAACTTCCGGATCAACCAATACCAAAGCCATTGCTTGGGCTTTACCTGGTTGGTTGGGGTATAGCAATGATTATTTGCGGTATATCAGGTGCTATAAATCTACGTGAATACGCCGGATATGCCCATTGCTTCTTGACATCCGGTCCCGCCCTTGCTGCTCTGTTTGTACCAGCTGGAATCTTAATCGCCTACCTTATACTTTTTCATTTATTAATCAGATGTGCGATTCAAAACGTCGACATGAATGCACAGCTATCGGAGGGCACGCAGGCAACGGAAAACATGGATTTAGAGTTACTGGAACCAAATACAAATCCATCGGGCGACAGAAACAGCGTGCACAGCACGCAGACAGTTTCTTCCGACATCGAAGATCCAGAGCATTCCCAAATAACGCAGCTGAAAGGTCAAATCGTTATGTTAATCCTATATATAATATCATGGGTGACCGCAGCAGCGACTACCACGAAACCATTAAATTCGTATGTCTCCTTCGATGAAACTATTTTTGCGATTTTATACTCCATCTCATCGAGTTCACTCGGCGTATTCGTCCTATTATTTTACGGAATTGCACGCAACGACGTTAGATCGCAATGGTTGAAGATGCGCTGCTGGCTTCAGAAACGAAAGAATCGATGTTGCAGAACGAGAAGCGTATCCGATGCGAATCCTGTTATTCCTACGCAACCTTTGGTACAGAATCTTGTACCTCCGTTGTCCAATTCTCAGGCTACTCAAGTTACATCGGATTCAAATTCCGTTAGCTCCTCGAGACACACCAACAGGTCACAGACTTGCAACACTTCCAAACTCACCGACGCCGTGAGCAATCAAGAGACTTTACCAGTTGGTAAGAAGATGGCAAACGTGAACCTGGTTGTGCTACATCGACAGCAATACCGATCTAACAATTCCGTTACAACGTACACCGAGCCGTCGTCAGCGTGCGTCGAAATGTTTTATAATCCACATCAGAGTGGAGTTGCCAGGAAGTTCTTTAAAAAACAGCGTCGTCATACAAAGAATAATAATCTCGGTCCTAGAAAACAGGGCGACGGTGGAGCTACGAGTGACGGTGGTAGTTGTATCTCTATACCGCGACCTGCTGCAAAATTGGACAGCAATATCGAACGAAGTATATTGAGTAGCAGTGCAAAAGTGAATAACACAAATATACACGTGGAATTGAATCCGATAAATGATATTAAAAATGTTAATATACTGTCAGACAGCGGCGGTAGTATGTCTGAAGAGAGGCATGTACCAATGCGTTTTGTTATCGGTCAGGAGAGCCTTTTACGTAACGTGAAGAAAATTAACAACGATTGTAGACTACGTGACGATGCTATAAACATCGGTACAGTCTCGGGTTCACCCAGAAATACAGCGTGTCAAAAGATACATATGACAAACACGACTTCCCATGAATCGGATGTGGATATTAAGACTGACGAGGAGAAACATCTACGTAACGTTTCACAGCAGTGCAGTCTGGAGTATAGTTCTGAGATTGAATCCACGACTCAAATGACTAGCGAGAGGAGTGATCATAATTTACCAGAGATCTGTGAAACTGCTGAGATAATGCCTGAGGAGAATTTTATTAGAACAAAATGCCCAAGCGTCAATGAAGCGAATGAATTGGAACAGCGACAATCTAAAGGAACCCTGAGGTGGCTGTATCACTCTAACAGCATGTACTGCCTTCCAATAGATACTATAAAACCATTAAGGAATAGTTATCGTAATTCTCTGAATGACATTGCATCTCTAACGAGTTCGAAAAACTGCGAGTATTCGAGACCGTCGCTTACCGATTTACAGAGTATCACGAGTTCAAATTTATACGATCAGATCCCCGTGTCTCGAAGGTCTCTCAATCAATCCGAACACTCGCTGTCCGAAGTGAATAGTTTAACGAGTGATAATGCTTACAATGCAACGCAGACAAGGGCAGCATATGTTAATTCTTTGGTAAATATCGAAGGTACTTCCGATTTCTGTACTAGCGAATACGACTTTCGTCTACCTGAGGAATTACACCTGCCTAATTTAGACGATAACAATTTTTTGCACAAGCCTAAAGAAAAGATGGTCAATTCATTGTCCGATATCGCGTCAATTACAAGCCCTTGTAATGTTGTTAACATTTTTGATTCTAATCACGAGATAGTAGAGAGTGTAAATGAAAATACAAATTTAAATAATGTACAACACGTTGATGCCAGTAAAGGATATTTGGATACCTCAGTCAATCACTCGCAGGTAGTTAAAAAGGAAACAAGTGTCTAATGTGATTAATATTTTGTGTGTATGCAATAAGTGATATATTTATTTTAATGTACAGCTTTTATTTTAGAAAGCAATTATTATTTCTCGCGATGATGCAGTAGATACACGCGTAGGCATTGTCTTTCTTGCGAAAGCGAAGAGTCCTTTCTTCTTACGGGAATAATCTGTCTTCTGCTATCCCTTCTATTTTCACTGAGTGCCAAATATTTACTCTTTTTTCGTTTCTTATTACTATTGATATACAAACACATGAATTTTATACCATAATTCGTTTTTGAAGGATATATTTATTTAAGGAAGAATGTACATAATCGAAACGAATGAACCTGATATTTCTATAATTATGTACTTCACATAAGACTGGTTCCTTGTATTTTTTATGATACAAATTTTTATTTGTTCCTAGGAAAAATCGAACTGGGCCGTGCTATTGAATTTTAATTTAAAGCATCACTAAAATCCATACTCATTTTTCAACAAAGGAATTTATATATTTAAGACTTAAATTTTAAGCGCTTAAAATTTAAGAAGTTCAGTATTTCTCAATTTATTAATATGTATATTTCTTACATAACTCTCATGAACCTAATTTTATATGATGGACCCGTTGGAACTCTTTTTTTATCGTCTTCTTTTTCCCATTATTCATGACATTTGCATTTAAAAGGATCATCGTTCATTGTACCATTTTAGGGGTATAATTATGTAACAACGATTTATGTTCTTTATTCTATGAAGAATGTGTTGTTTCTTGAAGACTGAATATTTTGCAAAATAAATTCAATATGCCAAATTTGTAAGTAATTTCATTAGGTTCTATATTACATAAATACATGTATAAAATTATCTACTTTACATATCTACTTTATGAAACTAGTATATTGTAAATAATCTTTATCTTTACTTTTAATAAAAACAAATTTATGTTGAATATACATATATATGTCATTCTTATAATTCAATGATTTCAGGAAGCTTTCATTTTACCCGACTTTTTTCAGAGAACATACATATTTACTGTACAAGTGTAATATTATCATATACATAAGTATTACGTTTACATAGGATACAAAGAAATTAGATGATTTTATTTAGAATCACCCTGTAAATATGTTTTATTGTACCGTCACTTCCAACATGTAAAATATACAATTTCATTGATTTATATTTAAAAAGAGTTTTAAAAATCTTGAAAGAATCGTTATGTAGTCTATACTATTAAACTAATATATCTCTGATTTATTTTTTTTATATATAAAGCAAGAAAGTACCGCTAATAAATGCCAGAAGTACTCTACTTTCGTATTATTAAGATATATATTCATTGTAATTTAACTATGATGCTTTCTCCGTGTTCAGCCAATCTTTAGGATTTTTTAATATTTCTGTAAGTTTTGCTTCTTTTGAACCAGGCTCCGGTTCATGCATATATTGCCAATTTGCAGACAAAGGCAAAGACATCAGTATACTCTCGTATCGTGCACCAGGAGTATACAAGCCAAATTTCGTACCACGGTCGTATATTAAATTAAATTCAACATATCTTCCTCTACGTAATAATTGCCATTGCCTTTCAGAGTATCCATATCCATCGTCTTTATGTTTTTTAACCAACGGAATGTACGAAGGAATAACAGCTTCTGCACAGGATTTAACGAATTCAAATGCTTCGTTTTGACTAGGTGTATCAATGTCATCAAAAAATATGCCTCCCACACCACGTCGTTCTCCTCTGTGCGTAATATAAAAATAATCGTCGCACCATTTTTTAAATTTCGAGTAATATTGTGGATCATGTTTATCGCATGCACCTTTCAGAGTGCTATGAAAATGTTTCACATCGTCCTCGTTTAAGTAGTAAGGAGTTAGATCTGTACCACCTCCGAACCACCATTGAATCGTGCCATCTTCATTCTCCACTTCAAAATAACGATAATTAAAGTGTATAGTAGGTACCATGGGATTACGTGGATGAATTACAGCGCTTACACCTGCTGCAAAGAATGGTAATGAACCTTCATCCATTTTTTTCCCACGAGCTCTCATTTGCTGTATTGCACCAGGTGGTAATGTACCACTGACTACAGATACGTTTACTCCAGCTTTTTCAAATACTGTTCCATCTTGCAACACGCAAGTAATACCTCCACCTCCTTCCTTTCTGCTCCACCGATCTACTTTAAACCGGTCATCAGAATCTTCTATAGATTCCAGGGCTTTACAGAAATCTACTTGTGTCTTCATGACCAGCAATTCCATCTTTGTCTTCATATCATTCCGTTTTTTCCTTAATGTTTCAATATCAGTGATGGGTTGCGACATGAAGTCTTTAATATTAATTTCATTTTGTGCAGCTAATACTGTGACACCTGACGTGGTACATAATGTAACACTGGCAACGAGACCTATTCCAACATACTTAAGACTTCTTATTTTATTCTGTGTTATAGGATGTTTACAAAGAAAAGAGCGCAGGGTTGTCCAATTCCTGAATAGTTTGTAAGCAGTCATAGCTTCTTGATGTCAAAATATGAGAACCTAATAACAGATATGTTTCATTGTACTTATATATAACATAATAACTTAATAATCAAGTATTGTTTACCGTCTCTTTGAAATAAACAGTATGTAAGCACCAGAGAGTAAGACAACAAAGTATATGAAACAGTTTTATATATGAGGAAGTGTAAGTTACATTTAAAAAGTATTTTCAGACTAACTATGATTTGCTATATAATATCGTATTACGGTCAGATAAAAAAACTGTTTATCTGATATGCCTGCTTCAAAAAATAACCTTTTTAATGCATATATACAGATGACGAGAGAGAGAAAGAAAGAAAGAGGGTGAGAGTGATGTAAGAGAGAGAGAGACAGAGGGAATCGTGATGTTGTATAAATTTCTCATATACAATCATTCACATTTTATCTGATTTTTGGATAAAGTGACACCGATATAATTCTCTATATCACGTGTCATCTTCCGTTTTTTATGTACAGACAAAATATAAAATCCTCTATATACTTCAAAACAATAATTTGAATGAATTCACGTTAGGTTAAGTAAGAGCAAGTTGTAAGCATATGTAGGTACATACATAGATATAATTTATATTTATTTATTAACAAAATGTTGCTCAAAAGGGGACGCAAATTGTTTTTTACATTACGCCGATTTTGCACACAAAGTTTGGTATGTTTACCATTTCATGTACAATGTAACAAACATTTGTTTATAGAATGTGTAAGTACAGTGCTTTGATATTTTCTTTTACAGGCCAATGAAGTTCCTGTAGAGCAGAATCTAAATGTAGAACAAATTCCAGATCCTGAATATGACATAGATCTTCTATGTAATTCAGCTAATAGAGATATCATTTATAGCAATATACAGGCAAGAAAGGGTGTTGGAAATATCGATAAGGTTCTTGAGCTTTCACAGAAGGCAGAATCAAAGGAACACCTTTTCAATGAGTTGAGTAAGATACCAAATCTAACGGATCCGACTGTATTAGAATATGGCAATGAACCGAAAATATTGAAAGAGTATGGAGAGAAACCAAATTTTGATTTTGAACCAAAGGAATTTCCAGAGTTGGTTACAAAATTAAAATTAATTAGAACACAATCCCTGGGTCCTGTATCAGGCCAGAGGAGTTACATGTTATTAGGGGATTTAGCAGAATTGGAAGAAGCATTGATTCAGTATACAATTAGGAAATTAATGAAACATGGCTTCAAGCTGGTCTCAGTGCCTGATATTATACCTACTAAAGTTATAGAGAGATGTGGATTAATAACAGATAATGGACGAAAGCTTGTATATAATTTAGATTCGTATTATGGGGACAATTATAGTTTATCTGGAACAGCAGAAATGTCATTGGCATATAAGCTAATGAATTCAGTATTTTCTGCTGAAGATTTACCATTAAAAATGGCAGCAGTTAGTAGGTGTTTCAGATCTGAAGCATCGACCCTTCTTCAAGAAAGAGGAATATATAGGTATATGTCTTTTGTTTCTATTATAAAGTTTATATCCTTTGTTCTAATATGATCTATATTTTTTCAGAGTTCATCAGTTCACAAAAGTCGAAATGTTCGTATGTTCGGAGCAGGAAAAGTCTACAGAACAATTTCAAGAGCTTCAACGAATTCAGGAAGATTTATTTTCGTCCTTGGGCTTGCATTTTCAAGCAGTCGATATGCCACCTCATGAATTAGGAGCTCCAGCATACAGGTATATGCATGCTTTAAGTGCAATTAATATTTTAAGCAGATTTTTAAATAATTCTTTCTTATTTGCAGAAAAATAGACATGGAAGGGTGGATGCCCGGGAGAAAAATGTACGGAGAATTATCAAGTTGCAGTAATTGTACAGATTATCAGTCACGACGATTGAATATTAAATATAGAACTAAAAATGGAGAATTATTGCATGCTCATACGTTGAACGGTACTGGATGTGCAATACCTCGTATGTTGATTGCACTTTGTGAAACGTATCAGACTAAACATTCGCGTATCACCGTTCCGAAAAGTTTACTACCGTATATGAATGGAATCGAGCTTATCAGGAAACAACCAATTGCTGATATGAGACTGTATAAATTTAAGCAAAATTTACTTTGAAACATTGCGGAACGTCGTTGTAGATAATGTATATTATCATGTATTCTAAAAGAATGTTGTAAGTAGATTGAACAAATTTCTTTTTTATATTAAAATGAAGGAATCGATGTATTTTGTCGTACTTTGTGCAACATGATTTTATGACATTTATATTTGTAAATTTGCCCACTCTACTATAGGAAAACAGGATTCACCAAAACTTCAAATATTAAACACCACCTGACAGTATATTTTCTACAAACTAGTACAATATTATCATACAAAGAAAGACAGGGTTCTGAAAATTGTACGTACACAGGGATAAAGATTTCTTTCAATAACTTGTTTGTTATTCTGTATATATTTTGTAGCGGAGTTATAAAAATGTAACACAAAATATTTTTTCTTAAAGTAATACAATTCAGAGACATTGGAAATTTACAATTTATCTCCCACGCTAATCGGATGTTAGTATAATATCGATCTTGTTTATTAACAATTTAAAGATTCTTTTTTCCTGTACCTGTCCCGTCATACTGTGCCTAACAATGATACAAAGTTTGTTTTATTTTCGAAACTGCTACTTGTCAGTACGATCGATTGTATTTTTTTTTTTTTTCGTCTTGATCCAGGTTTAAAATTTTGGATGATATCCATGTGTATTATTCTCTGGCAATGCAAATCGTTTTATTCTGAAAGTAACGAAGATTTGAGAATAATTTATGCGGTAATCCGTTTAACGACTTGGTATTACGTACTTTTATATATATATATATTTTTTTTAATCTTCTTCCTCCCCTGATTCGGATTCCTCTTCTGCATTTTGTAGCCACTCAACGAATTTTTTCATTTGGTCCAAAAAAAGCATTTTCCCTTTAACCGAATGGCCCTCCTTGTACCACTTCAGAATCACTTCTTCTGATACTACATCCGCTGAAACACGATACAACGAAAAACGTAAGACACGAGAAAGGAGCGCAAATGGTAGGAAACGTTTCGCGTCTATTGTAATAAGGTACAACGTACTTTTATAAAAGAGTAAAACAATCTTTTGGAAGACTTTCATAAAGTTCATATTTTCGTAACAGAACTCCTGGACTTTGAGAATAAGCGCAAGCTCGGATCTGGCAGTGGTTGTAAAAGCATCGAACAATGGAGTGTACATCTTTAAATGTTTCAGTGCTTGTTCAGCTACCAGCTCTTCTTTTTTGTTCCATTCGGCTTGACCCATCACGACGACCCAAATCTATCAATAACTTTCTTTAATATTCAATTCTTTTAGTTGCACTGAAACCGGGAAATGTATATATTTACCAGCCCAATCACTTCATGTTCAGGAATGTGACTCCTCTGAGCCACTTCCTTGAGATCGAATACAATATCCTTCATAGGACGATTATCGCCCAAGTCATCCAAAAGTAACTGTTGCAAATCTCGTTTTGCTTCTTGACTCGCTTGAGCTTTATGTAGCTTCACAATATCTGCGAGGCCTACAGCCTCGAACACGGATCGGAAATAATCTTCTGTTCTTTTGTTAGGTGGTACAAATTCCATTAACCTATTTATCAATAAATATTAATAATTACAATAAGAAAAATATTTTTGATAATATTAACACTTAGCCAACCGAACGGGGAGATCTCCCATTGCCACCTTATTAGTTCGCGTTATTGCTTAAAAGTGCGCGGTGTATAGCGTATCGTTTTTTTTTTTCTCGGCGGTTGGCTAAGGGTCAGTAAGACGAAATTGCAATATTAAATATTGCCGGAAATAGTAAAACAAATGAAACTTTGTTTTACCTTCCTTCGATACCGCCCCGTTTCAATGCCGTCATTAAACTAGATAGACCCTTCTCATGTTTCCAGGTGACAAAGACTTCTAATAAAAAGTCTAGAGCTAAATTATCTTTCACAAGATGTTCATTGATCAAAACGGAGAGAACAGTGGGTGGAACGGAACCGTTAGAGATCCATAATGCTGTCATTCTAGCTAACTTTATCCTTTCCTTTGGAGAAAATCCCTTTATAAAAACCAATACTTTTTTCATTTCTTCTTCGAACATTTTTTCCAAGTATTTATAACGTCGCATGAGCTTGATGAAGACCTATTGAATTAATCATAATCATTATGATTTGAGATGACGATATTTATGCAATCACCGCAATGATGCATCACCTGTTCAAAATTCCGCATGGAATCCATATCCTCCGACTGCTCAAAAACGCAAGCAGTGGTCTTGACTGGTTTATCGCCATCTTGAGCGATAGAACCGCCAGGAACTAAGAGGCCACCAGCTATTAAGATGTCAAATAGGGCCTCTCCATATCGACGATAGTCTAACTTCGAGCCAGCTGTATCTAAATACTTGTAAATTGCATCTAAGTCTTTACCAGCCTTTTCCAAACCGAGCAAAACCGCATCTCGAAATCCAGTCGGGTCATACTTCTCTCTTTCATCTAAGGTAAATAAGGTTTCATGCTATAATTTTTGAAACTACCTATTATAAACATCTCAAATTCCTTCGGCATACCTCTTTTTCTGGTCTTTATTCGTTGACCTGATAGTATCGGTTTTTCTATTTTTTGACTCATACAATACCTTTCTGAAATTATATATATCGTATTAAAACATTTTAATTCATATATACATAATATTTGTTTAAAGTTTATTTTTCATTTAATTTCTTGTAGGCCATTGAAAAAAAAAACTTTCGCGAAGAATTCATTTTTATTGCACAACTGTTCCTTTATGAGCTATGTATATTCTCCATATGTATAAAAAGGATTACACAATTTTTCGAAAATTATTCGAAATGCTGGCGGGAGACTGATTAAATAGCATTATTTTTGTTCAAAGTAATTTACGAACGGATCTCCACACTCTGATACATACGTGGAAGATGTATTTGAAAAATCAAACAAGACTATACGCGGTTACAATGCGCTCTGACACTTGACCTCAAAGCCGTTAGCGATTCTCTTTGACAAATGGCGACCTTCAATCAGCACATCGTCTTACTTTCGAAAGTAGAATTATCAGTTGTTACACAGTAAAATCTATTGTTTTAAGAAATCGCGTAGGAAAAACGCATCATTAGTCGCGCATTTCGTCGGAGGTTAAGGTCGCACAATAGGACCACGATGGCCGATAGGTGTAAAAATGTTGAGGTCTGCGGGAAGATCAGGTTACCCCAAATACGTTAATGGATGATCCGCATATGACGAATTTTTCTTCGTTTCACTTACTTAAATGCACGTACAACTGTAGAATTACCCTTTTCCAGGTGTATAAGAGTGATGCGAGGTGTTTCAAGGAGGACTCGGGCACTTGAGGTCAGCGAAACCGAAGAGAATCAAGCAGAGGAGAAGCCACAGTTGACAGGAAATAGATGAGAAACTCGGACTCGCGTTGGGCAAGGTGTTTTTCACGCCATCTGATGGTGTTCGATGTGGATAGAATGTAGAAAAGAGGGGCAAATGGTTAAATTAAAATGACTCAGAAGGATGTTTCACGTTTTTCATGTATTTCCAAGTTTATAATTTAATTCTTAAACATTTGGGTGAGTAACAATATCATATAATATATTGAACATTGCTTCTATCGTAACAGATTGATTGCTGTTAAATGTTTTGCATTTATCAGATTGTAAAATACTTTTCTCTTATCTCTATGTTACGGTACAATTTATCTGTCCGGTAAGCATTTAAATAATATAAAAATATTCTCATTAACTGTTCAATATCGTGTAACTTTTTTTATACTATACTTTATTGCAAGTTTCTGAAATATAACTCTAGTAAATACTATGCCAAGGATTTAAAACTTTCAACATACAAAAGTGTATGTTAAACGGTGCAATAATTTGAATATTTAATGTGATATACATTTTTCTTTTAGAAGATGTTCGTTAGTTGCTTGCAGAATATATCTTTAAATTAATCTTCTGATTTGATAATATTACGTAGCGCTTTGTATCTTCATTACACTAATGAAACGCAATAATTTAACGTAGAGTCTCTCTTTAAATTGGAATATTCTCGTTTTAGTTGATTCCCATTACCAGTATTTAAAACTACTAATGCTTAATCTACTTCGTTATCTATGATTAAATTAACGCCTAGATCTAAAACGATTCGTTGTTTTTAATGGAAAATCCTCGTCTCATTTATTGCATTAGTAATCACTAATAGTTTTGCATAAATAATTCAACAGTGTATGCAAAATTGTGACCTTTCAAGTTTTTCACAATTTCGATGAATGTGCACCTTTTCTGGGTATATCATTGTACGGTTTTAACAACGGATACAACGACTGACTGACTTTAAATGACATGATATCGTCTATCTTTTTGAAGTCCTCTGTATTTTCAACACTCGGTGATTCCACGGTTTTATCCGTTTTTCCCGTATTTTCCTCGCTCGCTTCCGGATTATCAGCTGTAGAGATTATATGCACCGATAATTTATGTCGAATATCGTTACGCAACATTTCCTGCAAAATTGATAGAACATATTTTAATAGCTTTAGTTTCGGTGGATAATTACCATTCGAATCATTCGTTTCAACGCGAATACCTTGAAAAATTGCAATATTTGTTCTCGTGTTATTGTTCTTAAGTAATTAACTTCGATGTTCTCCCGATCAAAGTTATATTGCTGTGCCGATATTTCATTCCAAAATACGCTGGACAAGGAGGTCAACGTTTTAGGTTTCTCGAGGCGTTGAGTCGCCAATGATTCTTTGTGTCTATCGAATTCCTCTTCAGACATGTTAGATATACATTCCTAAAGGTAAATGACATCGATAAGAAGTACTTTTTGTAAAAGCTTAACCCTTAACACTAGAACTATCGGCGTTAAATCTATTTTGTTTCAATATATTAAATAAGTACATTGGAAAAAAAGAGGAGCCAAGAGGTAAAAACGATTATCGATACATATTTTTATAAAAAATTAGAAACCAGTCATTTTGACTGCCTTGGCAGTTCTAGTGTTAACAGAAGATACGACACTACTGACCAACATGGACTCTAAGAATGCATTGATTCTTTGCTCGACATATTGTGGATGTCTTTCACTTTGAACGATGATTCTTAAGCCTTGTGCACCATTTGTCTTCCGAATACCGCTAAATACGATATATCCTAGTTGTTCTTTAGTTCTGAGAGTAGTAAAACACGGCTCGGAAATTAGTTGTGCTAAAAGTTCTAAATGCGTATTTGATTCTGTCGATTGCAAACCAGTCTGATAGTAGACTTCTGTACACGAACTTCTATGCAGTTTATTTTCTGCTTCGAATAAGAAATTGCAGCCTAAAAATTAGCAATTGTTTTTTTTTAAACGAAATATAATCATTTCCACATTAAGATTTAAATATTAAAATATTAATTCTTACCATCTTCCAATCTAACTTCACGATACAAAATCAATTGCCTCGGGAAGAGTGGTACGATATGAGGTATCGCGCTTGTTAATTTTGATTCGATCAACTTGGATGTATCAAGGGCTTCCGAAATTGTTACATTACCATGCATCAGGCATTCTACATGGAGCTTACTTAGAAATTGGGGTATAAACTGTTGAACTCTGTCAACCGTTAACTCTAAATATAAATACCAATATTCAATTACTCATTTTAAAACCTGACGAATAAAATTACACATTTTGTCACTCATTTTAAAGAGTATCCAACAGTCATACTTACGCGAAGTTGCTTTTAATATTTCATCCTTCATCCAGACTTGCTCCGAGAGTAGAACAGCAAGATAATAAACAGCATGCTGGTATGGTTGTTCGGCTTCGAAATTTTGTAGTTTCCTTATATACTGAAATTCAAGTTTGCCACAATAATGAAAATAGTTAAAGTATAGAAAAAGAAAATATCTGTAGAAGGAATAAATTATACGTACGGCTTCTTTTATGTCTTCGAACCTTTTCGGATCTACTTTAAAATCCATCATTTTATCTAAGATCTTATTCAACAACACGCGTTGCTTATTGTCGTAACCGAAGATTTCTAGCTGAGAGAGACATAAACTTTAAATTCATGAATTGAATAATACATTTATTATTATGCATGATCGTATTAATTAGTAAAATTTGAAGTTTTTTCTTTGCTTACTATTATTCCATATTTGCTGTTACTGAGTTGCCACTTTAGGCCAGCTAATTCGGCATCGTATGCGTATTCGTTTAAAGAATCACGGAGTAATTGCACAAACATGTAGCTTAAACTATAACTAATTGGATCTATGTATGCTAAAGGGCTATAAATGCAAATATAATTACGTTAGTATGGAATATATATGCCGGTAATGCTTAGGAAATTTGTATAAAGTTTTACCTAACAAATTCAACCACTAAAGTAGATCGTGGTACAAGGAATTCATCATCTTGTTTAAACCATAATCTTATCAGCGATGTATCTTCTATAATCGTTGGAAATTTGGTTACCTAAAATACGATATAGATGAATTATATCATTATGTCCTATTTAATTTTTAATTAATAACGGAGCAATACAAAATATAATGTTTGCCTACATTGCTTTCAGCTGGCTTCAGTTCAACTTTTTCTGGTATAAATTCATTTTTAGGAGGTAGTTTGAGATGTGAATTATAACCGGCATTAAGCCATTTATCAATTGTCTCTTGAGGCACCTTCTCTTTTCTGAACTTAGTTCCGTACCACTTTTCAGTTTCATTAGCTATATCTTCATACATTTTTCCAATTACTTGAATCCGAACATTTTGTGGCGTTAAATACTCCGTCACCGAATTGATTAGATCGGGCTTCCATAAAGGAATAAGATTGTCTATGGTTAAAACTTCTTCCATCGGATAATCTTCTAACAGTCGAACTATGCCACTGACGTATGTAGAAGGTGAAGATTTCTCTCTGAATCGAAAATTCAAATCTGCGATGTCTTTATATTCCTTCGAATAAAAATAGTTAGCTTAGTAATCTTACTATGACTAAATACTTATGAAATAATTTATCTTTAATTACTTTGTAAATCCACTCGATCGGACCATGTTTCTTTAGCATATTGATGTATTGGAAAACCATCAGAATAATATCATCGATATGCTGGATGCCTTCTTCGGTTAAATCAAACATTACATTGAAGAAGTTAAAACCTCTGGCTAGATGCCGCTTTCCCGATACAAGCGTGTTACACCATCCTTTTGCTTTTAATGCCGACAGTAATGAACCTTCTCCTTCGTGCCCTAATAAATGAGAAATATAATGCGTGGGCTAAAAAAGAAAAAGTTTAAATAAATGAAGTGTAATAGTAAAATACTAGATTTTAAAATAAAAATAATTATTACTGCAGATTTATAATATTCTCGTAAATCGGGTATCGGAAACGTAATATTTAAATTCCTTAGATCTTTTATCGGAACAATATACCACTTAGTTTGAAAGTGTTCTTCGGTAAAAGGATGTTTCGGCCAAACGGGTACATCGATTTCCTTATTTTTTACGTCGGAGAATAGTTCTACTACCATTTTTTCGAGTTCATCTAAGTCTTCTAAATATGGACAGACGAACGAAGGTACATGATAAAGTGGCAGTAATCGTTACGAATTATAAAATTATAAATGTTAAAACATTCAAACCTACGTTTCCCAAGTATACACAACGACATAATATTTGCGGAATAATACTTTTCGTGAAATTTAAGTAATTGCTCTCTAATATTTATGCCCTTTTGTTTTGGTAATATATCTAACGTTTGCTTATTCCCAGTACCAAACTTTGAGAAAGGATGTGAAGGATCCGCGGAAGATTTATCTAATTGATCTATCCGCCAAGTGTCATTCACTATATTCTTTTCATGCTCCGAATGAATAGCTTTTAGCTCCAATTCGGTCAAAGTTTCGGTAAAAAGTGGAGTCAAAAAGAATTGAGCAAAACGATCTAAAGCATCTCGTAGCTTTTCTGGATTTACATCAAAGTAATAGTTAGTATGATCCATATGGGTCGATGCATTGGATGAACCACCATTTTGAGAAAGATACATGTAATAGTCATTTTTTTCAGGGTACTTTTCTGTCCCTAGGAAGAGCATATGTTCACAGAAGTGAGCTAAACCTGGCAGGTCATCAGGATCGTTTAAATAACCTGGAAAAATAAGTATTATAGCATATATAGCAGATACTTCATTACAGAGGTAATTAACATACTGTGTAATATCGTATTATACTTTACCAATATTGACATTTAAAGATGCCGCACTTTTATCAGTTGTTGGATCGCTTATAAGTAGAACTTTCATTTTATTAGTAAGAATTAAACCTCTGTATAATCTCTTATCATTTTGTGATTTAATTATATTGTTGTATCGTTTCTCCACATAATTATGCACAGGCATGGTGGTTATTGGTGCTTTGTTCTCGGATGATTTACAACTGAAACGCAATAACACAGGGGGATGTGATTATACATACATACAAACATACATAGAATAATAAATTGTGTTTCAACATATGTAGAAGCATCAATTTCATGTTTACATGATAATATGACTATGATTAGATACAAGGATATTATCTTATATTAATAAATTGTTAACATTTTTCTATTTACAATGTAATTACAACTAATTGTATATTGTCTGCAATAGATATAAATAAACATTAATTTGTATCACTAAGTAACAAAGTATCGACGTGAGTAACTGATAATATTACAATGATACTATGATTTTTGCAAATGGTGCCACAGAAATGTGATTTTTTTTTTCTCTATAATATGACAAACATGTTTTAACAAAGCCTTACTTGGAATTAATGGGATCTGCATGAACAATCTGGTCGTTTTGTAGTAACGATGTCATTCTACTTATGAACAGAATTAAAACATGCTAAAAATTTATTATAAAGAATGCATGAATCTACATGCGTATATATACATATACATATATTTATGCACACTATTAATACGTATATGTATATGTAAAAGTTACTCGAGAATGAACGAACTTTTAAGTGATCGTTTATGACTTATATCTTCACAATTTTACGCTCCTCTCCACGCATTAATTGGGGTGAATGATTTCTTATAATACTTAAAGTAATTTCTTATTTCTTTGTTACTTATGGAACTTATCTATTCCGTGTAGGTGTGTAAGTAGTGTATAGTTATAAACGTCATTCGGAATGAATAAGCTTTGCATCAGGTTAGAATATAATTAGAAAGAAACACAATAAGATGAGTTTTGGAAAGGAAATAATTGGATTTACTTCGACCGACGAGAATTGTATGTCGTAACTTTGGAATTTTCGTATTTACAATTGAGATAATGTTTATATCGAGATCCTGTATGTATATATAACTTTAAATTACAAATTCAAATGGTTTTTTTCAATTGTTTTCTCGATAAACTGAACGACTACGTTTATGTGGGTCACGGTATAATGGATAGGATTTGCGGCACGTATAGTACTTCACAGAAAATACTTGCGTACCTGTAGAAAAACACATTTGCAGGTACATAAAATACACGAAATTTCAGAATACGTGTGGTAAACATTCTTATGTAGTTTTGCGCAAATTATGTAGAGAAATATATGGCAAATTGTCCCAACATAATTTGCAATAGTGTTTGAAGTAAGCTAACGGTGGCTGAGCTTGAACTTCTATGGAAAATAAGTACAAAGAGTAATTGTTCATTTTTTTTTGCAATATAGACATCATTTATAATCTACTGCGAGTATGTTTAATATCAATGTAGTTAAAAAAAGCATTTTACAGTTCTGTAAAAGTAGGATGATGATTCATTTACTGGGACTAATATCATTTTTCCCCATGCAAATTTTAACTAGCCTCTTCCTCATGGAATTGGTCAATATAAATGCTAGTTTTTTTCCGTGTTTTTAGGGTTTTCAGAGGACAATAGGATTACAAAGTACATAGGAGGCCTTTACTTACATTATACCATATTATATGGCGTAACTGTAGCTTTACATTTGGTGTAATTTGTCAACATAACATAACCTGCTGTCGGCGTTAACTAATTGTTTAATAGGCAGTGAAAAAAATATCAGAACATGTCGATAGAAATTGAATCCGCTGAGTAATTATTTTTAATTAATAATACTTTAATTTCTTTTTCCGGTATTTATATTTAACATTGTTTCATTTCAGTGTAATTCGCCTGATACAACAGTATTTAAAGGAATCAAATCTTGTAAAAACATTACAAACTTTACAGGTATATATGTATAGTTATGGTATATATATTTGTTAATTATGCTTATCGTACGATACATTATTTTCATATTGTTCATATAGTTTCTATGATGTTATATTATATTTGGATGTAAATTAATATTATTATGTCTAAGTAATATAGTTTTATGTTTATAAAATTATATATTATATACTAATAGATCATAATATTTGCAGGAGGAAACTGGTGTATCGCTCAATACAGTAGACAGCGTGGATGGTTTTGTCGCAGATATAAACAATGGCCATTGGGATACAGTACTAAAAGCGATACAGTCATTAAAATTACCGGATAAAAAGCTTATAGATTTATACGAACAGGTATCCAATTGAATGAAGATATTTGTTGATATTCAGTCCGATATATTTATAAAATAGTTGTTAGAAAGTAGTATGAAGGACAAAGTAATAACATTTGCCTACCTTCAATTTGTTGTTAGGTTGTTTTGGAATTAATAGAATTACGAGAGCTGGGAGCAGCTCGATCTCTTTTAAGACAAACGGACCCCATGATCATGATGAAGCAACAAGAACCAGAAAGATACATTCACTTAGGTATATCAGATCGCAACAGAGTTATTAATTACAGAAAGGTTGCTTTTATACTATCTGAGTTTTTTCTAACAGTAGAATGCATTGCATTGCACAGAAAATCTGCTTGCACGTTCATATTTTGATCCGCGTGAAGCGTATCCTGATGGAAGTACAAAGGAGAAACGGAGAGCATACATAGCTACCGCTCTTGCCGGTGAAGTGTCGGTAGTTCCTTCGAGTAGACTGTTAGCTCTGTTAGGACAAGCATTGAAATGGCAACAACATCAAGGATTATTACCGCCCGGTACCACGATAGATTTGTTCAGAGGAAAGGCAGCAGTGCGAGACCAAGAGGATGAGAAATATCCGACTCAACTTTCAAAACAAATTAAATTTGGACAGAAATCTCACGTAGAATGTGCTCGTTTTTCTCCAGATGGTCAATATCTAGTTACCGGCTCTGTAGATGGATTCATCGAAGTGTGGAACTTTACGACCGGTAAAATACGAAAAGATTTAAAGTATCAAGCTCAGGATAACTTTATGATGATGGAGCAGGCTGTATTATCAATGTCATTCAGTCGTGACAGCGAAATGTTAGCCGGTGGCGGGCAAGACGGAAAAATGAAAGTGTGGAGAGTTCAAAGCGGTCAGTGTTTAAGACGATTTGAAAAAGCACATTCCAAAGGTGTTACCTGCCTCCAGTTTAGCAGAGACAACAGTCAGATTCTGTCTGCATCTTTTGATACAACTATAAGGTGCGTAGCAGTAAACCGAGAGTACTCTATGCTTATAAATTCTTAATATGTTACATTTCTTTCAAAGGATACATGGACTTAAATCCGGAAAGACGCTCAAAGAATTTCGAGGACACGCTTCTTTCGTGAATGAAGTTGTTTTTGCCCCGGATGGACATAATATCATAAGGTATAAGTTTCATTTATTACTTGATTATCGTTTGAATGACGTCTTTATGCACTTTTTACCTGATACTTTTGTTATGCTAGTGCATCGTCGGACGGTACCGTTAAAGTTTGGAGCTTAAAAACTACGGAATGTATAGGTACATATAAGTCTTTAGGAGCTGCAGATTTAACTGTAAATAGCATACATCCTCTTCCACGAAATCCTGAACACTTTGTCGTGTGCAATCGTTCCAATACCGTTGTCATTATGAATATGCAAGGACAGATAGTAAGATCATTTTCTAGCGGTAGACGCGAGGGTGGTGATTTTGTGTGCACAGTTGTAAGTCCTCGCGGTGAATTCATTTACTGCGTTGGCGAGGATCTCGTGCTTTACTGTTTCTCCACGTCTTCCGGAAAATTGGAGAGAACACTTAACGTAAGTGTTCCTTTTAAAGAATCTTTTAACGCGCTTTAGTACACGTAGTATTACGTTAATCTCATTATTTTCAGATACACGAGAAAGATGTAATAGGTTTAGCACATCACCCCCACCAGAATCTTTTGTGTTCTTACAGTGAAGATGGTCTTTTGAAACTGTGGAAACCATAAGATGGTTAAGAGTTTGATCTACGAGTAATCACTCGTCTTTCGTTGCTGTAAGACACACACAACTTTTTAACAAATCCTACAAGTTTTCTACAACTATTACAATATTTATCATTGTAGCGAAGCTTTATACAATTAATTTCAGGAATTTGCAATCTTACCGTAAGATCATATCAAAAAGCATGTCTTATTTTCTATGAAGTATCGAACATAAATCATCGAGATTGTGTATTATGACGTAACAAATATACATTTCAGGAAAGCTCTGCATTATATCAAAGCTGCATTTATACGAATTATTTAATAAAACGACATTAACGAAACATCGTGAATAAACATAAAAAAATGAGAATGTCCCAAATCTTTTATACACGTATCACAAGTATCAAAAACCACTATCTTGGTCATGGGAATACACGCATTTCATTATGATTTTCAAAGGATGCCGGTCTTCGAAAGACATAACAAATAACGCGTCTTTACGGCAGATACAATAATAGACATTATGCATCGATTCAACTGTATCTGATCGTTCAAACCTAATCGTTATACCTCTGTCCGCAAAGTCGACGAGGATAAACACGCAGGTAGAGAAGAGGGAGGATATGGGGGTGCCCCAGTGGTGGGTGGTTTGGTTTTACCGAGTGTTATAGGTGGTAGGTACTAGGTACTTTGCAGCTATCCTTCTCGTCACGTAGTACGGGGAATCCATGGGCGTGTGCGGACGTTGTGGTAATTGGGCCCGAGCAAATAAGCAATTACTATATTTCGGCTCGGCAAATATTATAATAACGGGCCGGAGGGGTTAACCGGGTTATCGGGCGTACGATCGCCGACTCAGGCGTCTTAGAGAGCGCCAAAACCAGCACCAGCCTGCCGCTCGTTTTTGCTCGTCTTGTGTTGTGCCCCTTTACCGAAACGAGCCTCGTTAATATCTTCATAAAAGCGCGTAAACCGTGTCCGTGCGATGAATCAGTTTCACGTGAAACCTTTCGCTTTTCTTAGGAATACACTGCGGATGTTTATGCAAATTTTAAGTTTGATAAACGCTGCTGACAGAGGAATCCAAGTAGAGGACTTTTTCACTCGGTAAATGGTACAGCGAATACTGTATTTTTGATATTTCAGATATTTTTCTTATATTCCATGTGTTTCAGCGGGGTTAAATTTATTATAAATGCTTATAAATCCGCAGTATATTTATGAGAAATGTTGTACGACGATTATGAAATACAGTTGACCCTCGTATAACGCGCATAAACTAAAGTAACGCGTTTAAAATTATTATTGCTATTTTAAATTTATTTTCTGTTTATCAAATGTAACGGTATTTTACAAATAAAAGGTATATATACGAAGTCGATTAAAAATATTATTAATGCATGTGGGACATCATTTATTTAATTGAAATTTAATAAAAAAGCAAAGATGAACAAAGCAGGTAATTCCTGTTTTATTATTTCGCGTTATACGAGAGTCTACTGTAAGAATTGTGAAATAAAAGAGAGAAAGAAACAGTACGAAAGAATTTGGGCATTTAGTTTGTATGTTTAGTCGATGTACTTTAGCACGGATATCCGTGTCGGCGCTATTCTTTCATCCTGAAATCAAAGAAGGAAGAAGCGTGAAAATTGGCTACCGTCGGTTTCGTCTTTCGCGCGTAATGCATACCTCGAAACAAATGGACCGTTCCGCTTCCTTCTTACCCTCGGCTAATGTGACTTTAATGTCACTCGAACTTTTTCACTTTGCTCCAGTTTCCTGTCGGCATTTTCGTCTACTTAGGCGACCAATTATCGACCGATTCACCGACCACCGTTCCCTGTAGTTAGCGCGTTCGCCGTCTCGTCAGTTTCTTGCGCCGTTGTAACTTCGATCCCGCGGATTTTTCTTTCCGTTAAGAAAACAGTATTTCCAGCTTCAATTAAGAGATATCCGTAAGTAAAACTATTAATATTGTTAATTATCGGCCCATATTTCATTGAAATGAAAAAGTTTTTACGAATTCATCGGGTATTTGAACATTTGCGTAAATGTACGTCGGAGGAATACTTTCGGGGGCGCATTGTTTCAACGGAATTTTGATTTATTTCTTGCTAGGCCTGCAGCCGTTTAATGTACATGTGCATCGGGGAAATTGCTTTTTTTGAAATGCTGGACGAACGTGCAGTCGATGGAACACCATACTTTCGTTCGAATCCAGCATCGGAATTAATGGTGAGTACCTATTATATGGAAAAACAGATGCCATACTTAAATGCAATTATAACCGTCCTTTCGACTAGCGCAACCATTGGCGATATGCGTAACTATTTTAAAGTCCGATGTTACGCTGGAAACTTGTAATTTTCAACGTTCATTAAGTAATAATTGCTAAATAGCAGTAACGTTTTTCAAGATGTAATTAGTAAACGGTAATAATGCATTTTAAGTAATGTTAGTAACCAGTAATATCGCATTTTAGGCAATAATTACTAACCAGTAATAACGTATTTTAACCCTTTCGATACTTTGGGATATATATCCCATAAGTCGTAAAACATACGACTTTTTAAATTTTCAGAGATTATTTTTTATACTAAGAAAGTAATTGAGCAATAACAAGATATTTTTGTTGTAGAATTAATTTTTACTCAAACCTTATTTCTTTAACTTTTCTGGGACAAATAATACCCTTTGTAAGTGATAATAATACTTTAAAGTGAAGTAATAGTACGTTGTAAGTGATAATTTTCAAAATAAACTCGTATCGAAAGGGTTAAGCACTAATTACTAAATAATCGGTAAGTACACACAAAATTTTATTAAACTTTGCGTCATAATATATTTAAAAGGCAGGAATGCAAAGAGTTACTTAGAATTACATTTAATAATTTATTAAAATAAGTCATCCTCCTATTTCGTAACCAGGATGAGGATCTTTTTTCTGAATTCTTGCTTGAATATCAATAGGAAAACGCATTTTGGGAAATAATGAAAAATACTAATTTCATTAATTACTTCGTTTTCAAAGTTTGATCGCTTTTACGGTAAAATTCATGCTAGGTCCGATCGTAATAGCGTCGAAGCCTGCTGCAAGAAAGGAACTGCGAACGGTTGCTTTTAGCTAAAGCTGAAAGGACATGCGCTCGAATAAATTCACTTCCTTCCCGCGATATCGTACAAGTTCCTTCGCACTTCTTCAAATATCGGTGGACGCTTTTCTTCGCTTTCCTCTTACAATTTCAGAAATAGGTATTATCACTTTTCCCAAGGATCCTTATTCAACAAAATATATCGTTTCATTCGTATCAACAATTTCACAATTACCTGTGCTACGGTAAGCCCATTCCTCAGGTGGAAATTCCTCTTCAAAACATTTCACTTTGCAATGTAAGAAGAATTTCTCCCTAATCTTTCCCTTATTAGCATGGATTCTAATGGTTCAACAATTTCGCAATTATCTTTATCATAATAAACCCACCCACCCCCTAAATGAATATTCTGCATTAGCTTTGCTATGTAAGATGAACTTTTTCCGACATCTTTCCTTTATCAGAATAAATTTTCATTAGCTCAACAATTTGACAATTATTTTTGTCATCGTAGAACCACCCCTAAATGATAATTCCTATTCAAAACATTCCCCATTAGCTTTCTAATGTAAGGTGAATTTTTCCGACATCTTTCCTTTATCAGAATGAATTTTCATTAGCTCAACAATTTGACAATTATTTTTGCCGTCGTAGACCCACCCCTAAATGAAAATTCCTCTTCAAAACATTCCGCATTAGGCTTGCAAGTTGAATTTTTCCCAGATCTTTCTTTTATCACGCAGAAACATCCTCGGTATCACAGTGAACGTTTTCAAACCCCCCTGATTTCTGAACTGCCGCTCGCAATACCCGGCCTTTCTTTTTACAAAGAACGAAACCGCTACTTTCTTGCACGGTGAAAGAACACCGTGGGCCATCTTCGTTTCCGTATTTCCGGAAGATCCCCAATTTCGCGATCATAATTTGTTAATAATTGGACATTGGTTGTGCCCAGGGTGGAAGGGACTCCTCTCGCTGGCCAACTGGCCCCAGGTGTGTGCACGGGGAGCGTGGCGGACGCGTGCTTCTCCCCTCTTTAACCCCCGCCTGCAGCCGAATGCACTCGCCTCGTTTCGTTCTCTCTTTTCCTCCGCCTTTAAATCCACTTGCTTCTTTCTTTCTCACGCTTTCCTCCATCGTATCCGAACTTTCGAGCCTCTCCACACGATCTTTTCTACGCGCGTGCGAACCTACCCGACGATCTTTTAAACGCGGATATAGATAATTACGGGAGATTTCCATTTTCTAACAACGTTTTAATTCGAAGTTTGACGACAGGGTTTATGGAGATAGGGGCGAGGGAGATGTGATTGCAGTGGTAAGTTACGGGGGAATAGAGTTTGAGGGTTGAGTGTTACGATTTGTTCGAGGGATTATGGAAGTTAATCGGTAGGAACTTATTAACTTTGTAGAAAGTTAATGAGTTTGTAGGTGAGGGTGGAGATGTTCGAAGTTGGTATCGGTGTTTGAGAGTGATTGGTTGATTTCGATGCCAATTTCGTGCTTGGCACTTGTGCTAAAAGTTAGAGTTAACTTGTTAAAGTTGAGGTAGATGCGATCTAACAAATGAAGCTAGAAATTAACTATAAGTCCTGCGGTGCCAATGTAGATAGTCTGTGATCATGGTGCAGGTACTTTTTAGACACCATGGAAATCTATTCCCCCTGGATACAGGAGATTTTCTACAGTCTATGCCCTGATTAGAATTCTATGCGCCAGGGGGAGAACAAACTAAGTATCACGTCGATTAAAATTGATAAAGAATGGACTGCATCGTGCAAAACCTTGCAAGCTGTACGTTCACCCGTTGAAACTGATTAGGTGTTCTTATCGTAAACCTCGAACTCAACCGACGGAAACACGAGAACGGAATACCAGGCGTGTCAAAGGTCACGTGACTCGAGTGAAAGAAGAGCAAAGTCGAAAAAGCGTGGACCAACCGAAAGTAGAATTCGCAAAAATTCTTGCACCGCGAGATTTGCATTCCGGAAAGGTGGCAATTATTCGGCAACGGAATAATGCAATTATCGAATTAACCCTCGCACCCCCACATAATTGCTCGCGACTTCACGATTTAAGTGGATAATCATTGGGAACCGGCGAACCGTTCCGAGCGCTGAAATTTGGCAAGCGTCAGAATGTGGGGCGCCGGCCTCGTCGATGCACCGTGTAATTTTCCTTGCACGTATGCACGTATGCACGCATCGCGCGTATTAGTTGCGACTTTAACGGTCGATCTCGAATCTTCCTTGGACGTGTCGAATAAAAATCCAATTAGAGAACGTTTTTGTTAACGCTCAATAAACATATCGTTTATCGAGGAAGTTACTTTTGAGAGAAGACATCAGATAGCTTCGTTAAAAAACAAGTCAAGAAGGTAGAGATAGATATGCGCATAGATTTGCGATAAGCGGATTTAACTCGTTAAATGCCATGGGGGTCGCCGGTGACCGGCGCTATTAACACTAGATTTACGGAAGCCGTCAAATTGACGGGTTCCTACTTGTCTTATAAATATTTCTCAAATTTACAGAGACGCTGTACAGTAGATATTTTACGTATATTTTATAATACACTAATGACTTAACGAATTACCATCTTTGCCGCTTCATCCCTCTTTTTCCAAAGACCTTATTTAATGTATTGCGATTTAACAGATTTCACGCCCGTAAATCTAGTGTTAAATTTAATGAAATTTCGTATGACTTTTAAATTGTAATATTTCCGAATTTTCTAATGCCTTGAATATTTAAATATTGGCATTAAAAGGGTAAAGTCCTGTTGACTATATAACTACGTGTGTCTTTAAGGTATCTGCTTTGTAAAGATGCGATTTTAATAGAAGAAGTTTTACTTTTGTAAAAATGATTAATTCAATGTGTTAAATTCAAATTCCTTGTCATCTCTGGGAAATTTCTCCGAAATTATTATATAATATACTATATTAAAATTACTATTTAACAATTGACGGACCGTAGCACTTGAGGACTTAAGCTGGGTAAGAAGGTGAAAGCTTGGACTCGCAATGAGCGGGCTCGAATTCGAATTTTCCGTCACCTCTGGCAAATTTTCCCTACATTATTATTTAATATATCGTAATCTTGCTGGCTAGGGACCCACCTGAGACTGTAGGTCCCCCCAGGGGCCTGTGCAGCTCTTGCTGGCAGGTACGGGTCTGGCGAACCCGGGGTACTCGAGCCAACCAATGCATATCGGTAGTAGCATTGGCGAAAACCGAGTTGCTTCCTTACCGAGGGCAAAGTTGGTACCACGAGGACTTGAGCAAGGCCCAGGATATTTCTTCGTCCTGTCCCAGTCATCGGGTAGGCCCCGAAGGAGTTGCAGTAGAGTCTAAATTGCAAGGCGAGAGGATCCTCCTAAAGTTCGATGAGCTGCATCGATTTACAGCTCGGACAGTGGCACTGCGGAGCAGAGGTCCGTCTATTAACACTAGAACTACCAAACCAGTGAAAATGACTGTTACACAATTTGTTCCAAAAATTCTCCAAGATTATAGGAGACCCAGAGAGTAGATATTCTACGTCCATCCTATAAAACATAAATTACCGAATCGACCATCTTTTCCACCACTGAATTTTCCTTTTTTCAAAGGACTTATTTAATATATTTAAATATAACAGATTTAACGCCGGTAGTTCTAGTGTTAATTACGGACACAATGTCCCTTTGAATGTCAGAACTGGAGGCAAGCATTATGCGGGAAATTGGCAGGAATCGAATAGCGGCATCAATATAAAACACTAGGAGGAAAATGAAACTTTACCCCCGATCGTCGAAGGGGCCACTCGGTCGCGCAGGAGGGTGCCGCATTGTTGCGTCGTAACCATCGCGCTCTCCGTCTTCCTCCCTCGTCGTATTTTCTTCCACGGCAGCAGGAGACGATCCTTTTCTCTCCTTCCGACGCTCCCTTGTTTTACGAGGACTCTTTAAGCCCCGTAGGAAGGCCCATTGTTATCGTCGATTTCAATGCACGAATTGTTTCCGAAAAGAGAGCGCGATTGTTTCGATTCTCTTTGGAACTATTCTCTTTTGGTGTCGGCTAATTTACCGACGGCCGCGTATCCATTGGACGAATATCTCGGCATTCTGCAACAGTCGGCAGTGATTTTTGAAAAATTTCGAGGAAAAATTATCCCTCGTATCCATCCGAGAGCTTATAATTGCATCGTGGTCGTTTGTTAACGTTGCAACGTCGAGATTCTCACGATAGCCCCTTGACCGGGTGATTTTACAAGCTCCCACGAAATTCAAAATCGGTATCAATTTAACGTCTGGAAAGAAGAGTTCGCACCGTCTCTCGCTTACGATGCAGAAGTAATCGATTTTGGGCGACGCACAATGCAGTCGCACGAGCTAAAGTTACGAAGGCGATCGTATTCTAACGGGTTTCGTCAGCGTGTGAAACTTGCTGACTCCTCGGAGACGTCCATGGCTGTCTCGAGTTTTCACTGAAAAGTCCGTTTGAACCCCGAATCAGTGGCACCACCCCCTCGTTTCAAAGGGCGCTTCGTTCGTCCTAATCACTAGGCTACCGATGTTCCGCCATCTAATATCAATTTTTCAGGACGAGATCGCCTTGGGAAAAGTCCTTGTCTCGTTCATTTCAACTTTTTTCATTCCCAACGGATGTAAGATCCGTTTCCGGTCCCTCATCCCTCGAATCAGGGTTGGAAAGAAATATTTAAGATATGAAAATATTCTTAAATTAAATTCAAATTAAATAATTCAATTAAATTAAATTCAGTTTATTCTATATCTTCGGTTTCTTCCGTCTTTCAAAATTTAGGGGATAGTCGAGGGGGAGGATTTTAAGGAGGAACTTTTCGGTTATTTTCTCGAGGATGAGGCTAGGGAGACACTTAAACGCCAACGAGAACGGATTGTCTTAGAGAGGCATAATAGAAATCGGTGAAAAGGCCGGGGCCACCACGATTCCGGAGTCATTTTTAACGTCGGTTGTTGGAGGCCTTTGGAAATCAATTTTTCCCCTCTGCCGTCAATTAACCGGAGTTTTCTTGACTTCGACGTAGGTCCGCCGGTGCACGATGGCTTTTCGGGGGCTCCTCGGAGAGTTAATCGCTGTTTCCTTCTTCCTTTCTTCCTAACTTCGTCAAATACAATTATCAATTCCGAGACCACGGACGCCTCGTTCTGCCGAGGACTTTTACCCTGGCTAGGTGTTAATCCCTTCGAGAGGACATGACTCGACTCCTTTTCTCGTCCCGACGAAATTTTCGGGGCAAATATTTAAGTATCACACGCGTCCGCTGATTAGGTGTTAATTGGACTTTACTTTAACCGACGGCCGTTTAACTGTTCTCAATTATTCCCTGTGACGATAGAAACAATTTTTCAATTAACACGTCGCACGACGTGGGACATTGGTTAATAGCGCTGCAAAATTTCTGACAATTTTGAAACGATAATAATCAGGAATTGTCAATACATTCAATATTAAAGTAGTAGGGCAAAATAAGTAGATTGCTGTTCTTAACACAGAAATTACCAAGCCTGTTAAAATGACCGGTTTAGAATTATTTCTAAAGATTTACAAAAAAGACGTACAGCAAATATTCCACGTCTGTCTTATAAATTCTAAATTGCATAACTGATCATCTGTTTCGACTCTTGATTGCTCTTTTTCCAAAGTACAAAGAAAATAAAAAAATTCAAAGCTAGTAGTTCTAGTATTAAAATATTTTTCTTTCAGTTTTTCTATCGTCATTTCACCTACAACCTGTTTTTGGGTTCGCGATCACGGAGGTTCTGATATATTAACACTTCACTTACCGGAAGCCTATTAGGCTTTCTGTTTATCAATACTCATTGGCCGCAGGCGAATTAATCTGTTATTACAGATAAAATAAAGTCACGCTGCCTCGGAACAACTGAAATTAAAACGACATAATGAGTATTTCTCCACATTTTAATTTTAATGTTACAGAGCTTTGCAAGTAGGTATATACACTCGTGCATAATATTCAGAAGAATGAGCGGTAGATAAAGCGTTAAATAATAAATGAGAAAAAATACTCTGATTAGTCCCAGCTTTCACGTCATTACCCTCGTCTACACCATAGCCTCGATATATACGTATTTTCACCTTCAAAGTTCCTCCTCTGCAAAGATATGACTTCAGTCTCAAAACAAGTCTGAAACCAAGCAAAGTACAGCACTCGAGTCGTAAATCTTCCACAAAATCGAACACAAAATATCGATACACCGTAACGGAAGTTTCGCAAATGTCTCCATCCTCAGTTCGATTTTTTATTTACCAAAGAAAAAGAGCAGGATGAGAGTATACATAATCGGCTTATCCGTGTTCGATTGGTCCCATCGAGGACAGGCGAGAAAACGATGGCCGTGTTTCTTCCTCCTCGTCTTCTTTTTCTTCCTCCGAGACTCCAAGCCGCCACGAAGATTCGCAAGATTCGCACAAAGCCGTATCCAAGGTGGATCACGGACAGCGGCCAGGTTAGGAGAGCTTTGACAATCCTAATCTTGTAAAATATATGTGCGAATAACGAGCCGGGAGAGTCGCTGATCGTTGGATTAAAACACATTATGTCTCCTCGCCGACGAACTGATACCTAGTAAATGGTCCTAATAGTAATCCTATTCATTGTGACGCGATACTTTAGCAGAAGGACGCCGAACTTCTTGCGGGGATTACAATTTGGTAGAATGCCAGTCCTCTACTACCGAGTGGCCATTGCGATTTAAACGATTGCCCTTTCACACGTTCAGTTTTTACGAGCTTGTCATCCTCAACGTTCGCTTCGACGAATCACTGCTTCGGATCTCTGTGTAGGATGATATACGAGTCTCCGTAGCTTCTGATTTTTCTGTGGCGTTCTGTTTCGTAGTATTTTCGCTTTAATTGCTGCGGTCATTCCGACTAGGATCTACCGTTTCAGGTGGATTTTGAGCCATCGGGGCTATGTCGTATTAACCCCTTCCCGTACATTAATGAGTGACACTCGTGATGCGAGAAATGGAATAGAAAATTTGGAAATTTTCCAAATACTATTAAATTAAAAATATCAATGGGTCACGATACAATCAAATTGTTTTTATGCTATTAACATTGCGTTAAGTTATATGCTATTTCAGAAATCGGGGATAGATTGTTATTTCAGCAATTAAGTCTGCGTTATTGCGCATTCAGTCACAAAAGAAATGGTACGGCAAAGGGTTAAATGGTAAATAGGATAAATTTTTCCGTGAGTTTCGATTTCAATTGCTCCGGTCATTTCGTCTAGGATCTACCTTTTAGGTGGATTTTGAGCCATCGAGGCTATGTCGTATTAAATGGTAAATAGGACACATTTTTCCGACGGTTTCGATTTTAACCCCTTACCGTAAAGTAACGAGTGACACTCGTGGAGTAGGAAACTTTGAAGCATTCCAAAAACTATTAAATTCAAAATATCAGTGTATCAGGAAACGTTCATATTAGTCCTAAGTTATTAATATTGCGTTGAGTTATACGGCATATCAGAAATCAGCGATATATTCTTATCTCAGCAATTAATTCTGAGTTATTGCGCATTCAGTCGCAAAGGGAATCGTAGGGCAAGGGGTTAATTGCTGCGGTCATTTCGTCTAGGATGTAAGCAGTAAATGATATGCTCGATTTTATTTGATATTCGAGACTCAGCTTCTAAAATAGTTCTTCGGTCGTACTTATATCCCGAGTGGTCGTTTTTTCTTTCCCGTTGGTCCTTGTCCATCGCCCCGGGACGTCAAGACGCCAGGGTGCATCTTAATTATTCACCGGTCCTCGTTATTAATTAGACTCGTGCTACCGCTTCTGTCACTGACGATCAAGGGAATCGTGTCACTTCGACTCACACCGAGTGATTTATTCCACGAGCGTAATCGTCCCGACAGGATATTTTCGAAGGTTCCTCTTCCCCCATGATGCATCTACCGTCCATCTTACTTCTGTACATGATCACATTTAATTTTGACCTTTAACTTTAAATTTCATTTAATTTTAACTCTGTTCAACTTTCATTATAATTTTTAACTTCTTCATTCGCGGCATTACTTTTATATCGTTGTCGTTCTTCCCTTAACACTATTCCTACCACGACCGGTCAAATGACCGTTTTTAAAATTTCGATTAGTATTTCCTATATACAACGTAACTGAATCACCTTTAACACTAGATTTACGGGCGTGAAATCTGTTAAATTGCAATATATTAAATAAGGACTTTGAAAAAAGAGGGATCAAGCGGCAAAAATTGTAATTCGTTAACTGATTATTGTATTATAAAATACAAGTGAAATATTTGCTGCACAGCGTCTCTGTAAATTTAAGAAATATTTATAAGACAAGTAGGAACCCGTCAATTTGACGGCTTCCGTAAATCTAGTGTTAAACTTCAGGACTTTTCCTCAAATATACGTATAATACATTCACATTATAATACATTTGTCAATATTTACTTCCTTTTTACTGTTCATTTTCTGGGAAAAAATTATTATTTGACAAATTCACCGGTTGCGGTAGGAAACGTTATACGTGAAGTGTCGGTAGGAATAGTGTTAATAACACTCGATTGTAAGTTTCAATGAAAAACGAAGACACAACGATAATTCTCATTGTACAAGGTACATTATGGAAAGATGTTGCATCACAAGGTGTTGGAAGATTTATAATATCAACATGTAACGCGCAATAAGTGTAATTATTATACTTACAAGCATTATCGAGGTATTATATACCGCGTAAACATATCAAAATACAAAATGATCCATGGTAACAGGCCGTCCCGGCAAAGTGTGGCAATTATTCGCACCTACAGCCTCGACCGAGGTGCTTGCCAGTTAATACGCGAATTTTGTGCGGGTGCGCTCGTATAATTACGATTACAGGAAGGAAGGAGTGTCGGTGGTTTAGCTTCGAGCTGGAAATCGTGGGAACCGTCGTGGAAGAGGAGGAGGAAGGACGTAGAAAGGTACCAGAAGAGATACGAGGGATAGGCAGAAGATCGGGCAAACGGAGAGAAAGGTACGAAAAGAAAGAGAGAGAAAGGTAGAAAGAAAGAGAGAGAAAGATAGAAAGGAAGAAAGAGAAAGACGGAAAGCAAGGGTGAGCAAAGGTTGCACGGTGGGTCGAGATCCTTGGTCTCGGACCGGCACGAGTACCGAAAACTCGAGAGGGATAACGACCCTCGCACTCGATGCCTGAATGCATCCGCGATGTCGATGGTACTTCGACTATTAGGACGGTCTAGTGCCATTGTTTCACCTCGAATTGACGACATTGCGTAAACATTGGACCGAGGGTGGTAAGCCGCTGAGGTTGGAACAAAGAGGAGCAGGAAGCTCGTGAGCGCAAACCATGGAGAACCTTCCGGCTATATATTACATTAGCAAATGTAAAAAAATCTCCACCTAGAATCAATTCTATCTCGGTTCATTCGAAAGATCTTTCATTCTCTTCGATTTCTCACCAATAACCACTCAAACGTTCCTCCTTCGATCGATCGTCCCACGTCGTTCTCCAATCGGGCGTGAAAGCTTGCCCGTAGAGAGCGGCTCGTCACTGACCGAGACTTCGATGCGCGATAATTAGAGCCTGGAAAGGAAAAGTATTCCTCTCGGCTTCTCCTCTCTCCTCGCTCGTAGTAATTTAGCAGGTAGCAAGACCGTTGCGCTTCCACGTAACCGTGCCCACCCTCCGCCCTCGTTCCTCCTCCCCCGGCGTCTCCGCCGACACCCCCGACGGCCGGTTCCGCGCGCGTATTTAAAAGCGTTTAAGGGTGCCCTCCAGTCTCAAGTGCTCTCCGCCGGATCCACAATGGTCCTTGCGTATTATTTGTTGGTGAAATAACATGCTGTCAGTTATGGGGGATATGCTAAATATATAGGGTACGGATAGAAGTTCGAAGGAGAATCGATCGAGCTCGTCGTCCGTAGGACGGTTCGAGTGTTGTGCTTCGAGTCACGGCGAGCCGGCACGTTCACGGATCTACAAGGGCGAATTTTTATATAGGGCCTTCTTTCACGAGACAATCCGCGCCACCGGGCCACGGATGCACTTCGGGGATCACGGATCGATCCTGAGACCCTTTTCCTCCCTCGTCCTCTCCTCACGTCCTACGGACGGGACTCCCTTCTGCGTCGCTTCTCTCGTTCGCTCCTCTTCCGCCACGAAGGCGTGGAGGATATCGTTTATTTTTTCGCCTGCCCTTCGTCGATATCCAAGAATCGTTTTTCTTTTGCCACGCGAGAAAGGTATTGCAAGGATTCCGGATAGAATTCCGTGCCGTCGTTCAGCCTCCGCTACCGAGGTCCGCGTCTACGATGTTATAATCCTTTTCGGTGGATTTCGAGGGAGTACGGTGTTGTTGTAGGCATTCCTCATGCTCCGCGGCCTTTCACGGAGTCAATGCGACGATGGCTTTTCGTTGGGAGATTTGGGAATGAAATTATTTGCGTTTCGGAGAGACTTCTATTGTGGGAATGGTGCAAGGTTGAAGGAGACACGAGGTTCGCGGGGTTTGGATTATCTTTGAGAGATTGCTCGTGAAAGGGGTGTTTTTTTAAGTCTTGTATTACAAGGTGCTTTTTCTGGGGGCTTTATTTCGTAATGGAGTTTATGTTTGATGTTACGGGGACAATGAGTGTTTTTGGGGTTGGAAGGATTTTAACTCCTTGTCCTACGATTTATTTTGTAACTGCCTCCGCTATAATTGAGAATTTAATCGGTAAAATAAAAATTGATCAGTATTTCTTAATATATAGTACAATTTAACGGAATATTAATATTATAGAAATAATATTATCTCGTCGCGTCTCATTAATATTTCCAATTTCATAGGCTTTGGAGAACTTGAAAATTTCCTATTCTATTTACCACATCACGAGTGTCACTCGTTATTGTAGGGCAAGGGGTTAAGATAATAGAGAAACAGTGGTATTGTGATAAGACGTTGTTGCACGAGGTTAGAACGCAAGGTGAGATATATTTCATGGTGAAATTGATCGACCTAAGGACGAAGAGGAAGAAGGAGACGAGCTCGGCGCGTTCTCGGTCGCTTAATCTAATAAAGCAACTAATAACTAATAATAACTTAATACTCTTCGTCTCGAGAGAAGGCCATAATTATATACTCTTTAATTATGTGTACCCTGCGCTCGATCGAATCGGTGTTATTTGATTATCGACTCGGCCTCGTATACGGGCTAACGAAGAGGTGGAGCTGTTTGTTTTTGGGACACTGATGAACCTTCGACCAGCGAAATTTATGGCTTCGAATTTCGATCGGCGTCCGATCTGAAATTCATATACGCGCGAACAAGAGCGAGTCGCACGATCGACTTCCCTAAGTCGATGTTTTTAGGGGAAACCTAAAATGGTACCTTCTTTCCCGTTTCTTTTTACGAAGACTTCAAAGAAGAACTCAGAAAATAATATAAAATAATTTTAGAATTATTTTATGTAAAAGCGATTAGAGATGCAATTCGACCAAATGCATTAGAAACTAAGGGCATGGTTGAGTTATTTTGAGCAAAGAAATAACGGCTTGGACTTGCAATCAGTGGAACCAAACTCAAATCGCTCATTTCCTTAGAAAAATTGTTTCCAAATAATTATTTAAGATATCACAACCTCGGTGGTTCGAAACGCACCTAAAACAGTAGGTCAAAGACAAAATAACCATATCAGTTTAGTGACTGCGGGGGGAAAAGATAAAGGTTCGAACTGGCAGTCAGTGGAACCAAATTCAAATCTCCCGCCCACGCAAAACAATTGTTCCCAAATTATTATTTAACATATCATAACCTCAGTGTTTCGAAACGCACCAGAAATAGTAGGTCAAAGGCAAAATAACCATATCACTTTAGTGCCTACGGTGGAAAAATAGATAAAGGTTCCGACTCGCAATCAGTGGAACCAAATTCAAATCTCCCGCCCACTCGGAACAATTGTTCCAAATTATTATTTAACATATGACCTCGGCGGTTCGTAACTCACCTAAAACAGTCTGAGGCAAAGTAACCAGAAAAAGTGCAAAAGAAAGAAACAAGGAGCCAAAAGCGTGCCATCGTCGGAGACCTTGTCCGTCAAAGAGTTGCGGCGCTATTTTTTGTTCTCAATTATGGCTTAAACTGCGCGTTAAATTTCTATGGTATCTTGCGCCTCACACCGACAATGGCCACCGCAGGCTAGTTTTTATGACCGGTAAGAGAATCGGCGTCCACAGTGGCATAGCCATTCCCGCAGCTGTGTTACCATAATGCACGTGCCGTGGCTCACGCGTGTGCAACCCATGCGATTATTCTAGTGGTTGCCACGAGCACGTGGCACAACTTAATTACAAATTACTCCCTCGGAAAGCGCTCCTTCGTGAAATCGTCACCCAACGGATCCAGCAATTATTTTCACGCTTTGAGATTCTATTTTTCTAATTTATAATTCGATTGTTGGCAAGACGAACAAAAAAAATAGAACAAAAAGAAATCACATAGCAAGAGGAATCTAAGAGCGTTTATTAGAAACTCATCAGCTTCCAATATCTCCAACGCATCTCTCAACTCGCTGATAATAATTGCATTCTTACTGCACACCTCTGACTGACGTCTGAAACATGTGGTAGGATGTTTACTATCACGCGCAGCCCTTTTTCTCGCGATTTGCCGTTCCCGTCGAGAAATTCGGGCTCGTTAGGGCTCGATCCGGTTAACGTTATGACAACCAACAACCGGTCTGCTATTATCGGATTACAATGATGTTAAAGGTGGTAAAATGTCGACAGGGTCATAGCAGCGCGTATCGTGAGCCTTTTCGGAGTAGTAACGAGTTACGGGCGTGGGCGGACGTCGGTGCGAGGCGCTCTTCACCTTATATTCTGACGGGATAATTTTCTTCCCTGGCTTATCCCTTCCCATGGTGTCCGTTTAATTCGCACGGCTTACCATACGTCACATCAAGGCGGCTAGGTAGTCCGATAGGATGAGGAGAACTCGGGTTATCTACGGTGGACGTTTGCCAATTGGCTACGGTGTAAACATTGCCTCGGGCTTTCGGATAATTTATTACGATGGTGGTCCGAATTATGTTGTTCGATGGTGAGAAGCGTCGAAGGCTTTTGGTGACGTTGAATGACGGAACGAGGATGGCGATGATGGATGAACGTAGGAGGTGTTGATAAAAAAGTGTTGAGGTGCGATCGCAGGTGCATCAACCGGCACGTTAGGAATTCTTGATTGACTTCTGAAAGCGAAATTATAATCGTTCGAAATTGTAATCATGCTATTTTCATACATCTGCGGGAATTCAATGCGAAAGGGAAAAATTAGCATCGGTAGGGGATAGGATAGGATCGCGATAGGATTTTCATCGTTGCATGAAATTATTATCACTGATCTGGTGTTAAATTTGATAGTAATGCTTGAATTATTATTTCTGCTTAACACGTTGACTGCCATGGGGGTCACCGGTGACCGGCGCTATAGAATTCAATGAAATTTCATGACTTTTAACTTGTAACATTTACGAATTTTGTAATATATTCAATAGTTTAATATTGGCGTTTAAAAGAAAAAATTCTGCTGAATATATATCCATCTGTATCTTTGAGGTTTTTGCTTTATAAAGATGTGATTTTAATAGATAAAGTATCACGTCAGTAGAAATGATGAAACTAGCGAAATACCGGTGGCGTTCAACGTGTTAATTTGTATGAAAAATTTCGAAATACTTTCAAAAGCTACACTGAGTTCCCAAAAATTGAACGCGCCCCGTGAACCTTCCGAGTGATATACGCCCCGTGAACTTCCCCATAAAGTCACCGGCACGAGTAACCTACGTAAATAACATCCGCGAAAGGGACGTACCATCCTTTCCGCCGGCATATTCCGGCTATCGGTCAAGGTAAAGTGTTATTTGATTTGTAGTCGAGAAAGAGCCGTTCGTCTGTAATGAGCGCACCGCCTACTTCTTAAAATATATCCGTTTTGATGGCTCAATGCGCACGTGACCGCACGAGAGCGGCATGACTTTACAATGCGACCCTCGAAACGGATGTAACTGCACCGACGATGAAGGGCCACGAGGTGCAGGCTGTAAAAACTTTGCCGGGTCCGACGGAATGATTCGCGGAGGAACCCGTTTCCGTGGTCGAAGGGTGAAGGAGAATAATTCGATGATTAAATTGTTGGTGGCAATTGTTGATGTGCAATTCGGTAGCAAATGTATTAAAGTTCTGCCTTTAAACTCTTTTTTAAGGGTTGGAAAGTGGTTAGGGAGAAAACTCATTCATGGTAGGGTGTTGAAGTTGATTTACTTCGATTCCGTTGAGAAAGAGTTACTGACGTTATTTCTACTAAAATTTCGATATACCGAATAAGTACTTTGGGACAAGAGAAATCAAGAGGTGAAAAATATAATTAATCAAGTAACTTAGGTTTTACAAGATTAAAGTGGAATATTTACTTCATGGCTTCCCTGTCAGTTTGGGGAATTTTTAGCAAAAATTGGGAACCCAAATTTAGGGCTTGGAAAACGAAAATTGGGGATTGGTAGTTCTAGTGTTAATGATAATTTATATCAGCATTGCACGATTACACGCGGGCTACAGACAACAAATAGCCGATCGCATTACGGTATTAGATCCGAGGTAAGTCCCCGACTCCAATTCCCGCAATGGTGGGTCCTTTTTCGCCAAAAAAAACCTTTCGAACCCGCGCGAGTTACAGATGCAGGGACAGACGAAGCCGTACGAAGCCATAACGCGAGGAACACCGCGATAAAAGTCTTTAGGCACCTGTCGTTCGCTCTTGGATCCCTCGGCACAGATGCTGTTCCCTCTGTTCGCCAGCTACCAAAGAACTGATATTCTTTCGGAGGTGTACTCTCACAATTGGTAGTAACGGCTTCTGTTACCGTTACCTCTACTACCGATAAATCTACGATTCATTGTAGCTCTCAGAGTTTTCCTTTACCAGCGCGCAAAACATGGTGAACGGAAGTTAGCCTTACGGTGTAGAGGTCGTAGTCGATATTGCATGCTTTGTAACTTCGATAAAGGATCAGTTGAACTGTTTTGTACGAATTCTGAGTCTTAGTTTCCATATAACAGGACACAGATTAACACTAACCGCATCGGTATTTTATATGAGTCGCTCAAGAACCAATTCGGTTAAGTCCTTTTTTTATATTTTCTGATGTTTGTACAATTTTAATACAATGAAGTTTATTCTATTAAAATTTACAAAAATCAGAAAATATCAAAAAGATGGACTTAACCGAATTGGTTTGTGAGCGATTCATATATACATATTCCCACTTGACCGGCTATGAAATAACGATTATATTTTTGCAAAAAAATGTAGGAGATTGTCGACTTAATATAGGAAATAACCCAGAAAATAGGGTTTAGTTAATTGTACAGAAAATTATATATTTTTATTCCACTGAACCGGTCATCTGAAAGCGTACGGTACGATTAGTGTTAATAGTGTTACGAGAAGTTTGACAGTATGTGTCCCAGTTCCCGCTGGTATAGCTTTCTCTGAAAACACATATATTTGCTCTCAAAGGATTAATTTACATATAATAACAATTTTTCGATCATTACTCTCCCATAATTTGGAAAACTGAGCCATCATTTTTTGCCTGCGCGCCATCGCCGCGCCGATCCCGGTAAAATGGGACGGTTCGACCGTCGTCGCGTTAACAGGTTAAAATTAAGTGGACATTTCGGATCGTTATGCCTTCCTTCTCGCTTCTCCGAGCGTCAGACTTCCGATTAAGTCCCCGAATTCCCGTGGGACGTCGGAACGCCGGTATACGCGCGTGCTCCGACGTTGGCTCCTCTTAATTGCCGCTAATGGAGAGAAGAAGAGCGAAAGTCAACCGTAATATACTTACAGGTCCTCATTAGGACGGACTTTTCCTAGGCGATCGTCGTTTCATAAACTACCGCCTTTTGCTTCACGGTCGAACATCGACCACCCAGATTTTACCCTGAGCCTCTTGAATACTTATATTTTATTAAAAGATCTCTGCATTTCGCTCAAAAAACAAGAACACTTTTTAGCTGGCTTCCAAACCATCAATTGTTCTCTGTATTTTCAGACATTCCAGAAAACTCACGGTGCTTTACATTTTGATCATCTAATAACGCCTTTGACTGCTACGGTCTTTTCTCCAAAGACCAGCTCCTTTAGCTAGGTTCCAAATTACCAATCGTTCTCCAAATTATCAGATATTAAAATGCACTCGCAGCACTTTACATTTTAACCATCTAATAACGGCTTTAAGTACTCTGGTCATTTTTCCTAAGACCTATTTTGTTAGCTGGGTTCAAAGTCACCAATTTTGACTGCCTAATAACGATTTCAAGTGCTATGGTAATTTCTCTTAAAATCTACTTTCTCAGCTGGGTTCAAAGTTACCGATTTTGACCGTCTAATTAAAGCTTTAAGTACTCTGGTCATTTCTTCTAAGGCCTATTTTATTTGCTGGGTTCAAAGTCACTAATTTTGACCGTCTAATAACGATTTCAATTGCTATGGTAATTTCTCTTAAAATCTACTTTCTCAGCTGGGTTCAAAGTCACCAATTTTCAGCGCCTAATTACGGCTTCAAGTACTCTGGTCATTTCTCCTAAGACCCATTTTGTTAGCTGGGTTCAAATTCACCAATTTTGACCGCCTAATAACGATTTCAATTGCTATGGTAATTTCTGAAAACCTACTTTCTCAGCTGAGTTCAAAGTCAGCAATTTTGACCGCCTAATTACGGCTTCAAGTGCTATGGTCATTTCTCTGAAGACCTATTTCTTTAGCAAGGTTCCAAATTACCAATCGTTCTCCACATTCTCAGAAATTCCAATTGGCAGCACGTTACATTTTGACGATCCAATAACGGCAGACGCCCATGTTCTATCTCCGTCTACGATCCGTAAATGAGACGTCCCCGTCGACGATAAAATTACAAGTAGCTCGGATTCTTGGACGAGAGACATACTTGACATAGCTGGACCACAGCCTGCATCTTGATTTTTCGGATCGCACCATCGTGCACGCCATGGAGGCTCTCACAGGCGTATAATTCTTTTGCGTTATACGCGGACGATTTCACCTCAGTCATTTGCCTCTCATCCGTGTACCGCCTTGTAAGTAGCGGTAAGCTCGTCGTCGAAGCTGATCCGAGATCGTGTACAGATAGGCTCCAGCAAGGTAGGAGGACCACCCGGGCTATTTAGAACGGCGAGGTCGAGAGGAGGAACCAGGTCCCGCTGGTGTCCGATGTCTCATCGGGAATGTTGACACCTGTAAGCGTCGTTGGTACCCTCGAATCGGTGGCAGCATCGTCATCGACTGCCGTAAACGCACCCTGACAGTCTTATCTACGATCTAACCGTTACGCCATCGCGATCGACATAATCGACGGTCAAGGGGTAATTGTGGTCTTCTTTTGGACGCGTTATGGGGTGTGGTTTTGAAGGATCGGTGGAGGAAATTGTCTCTTGAGTTTCCGTTCGTTATTATCGTAACCTTCGCATCTCGAATATCGTTAAAACTTCAATCGTTGAAACTTGATTGTTACAATTTCAACTGAACTTAGATACGTTGGTTAAAAGTTGAAGATTCGATATCCGTAGGCACTCGAATCAGATAAAATCATCGGCAGGACGTACGATGAAAGAGACGCGGTCACTTAAAAAGACCGGAACATTGGCGGGGCTTAAAGGCGAGCGAAACAAAAGGAGCTGAAACGTGAAAATGATAAGGATCGTTGTCGTCGAGAGGATCTTGTTTTTCGCGAAGAAACAAAAATTTCTAATGAGGAACAAGCGAAAGTACAAGCAACGGGCGACGTTTACCGTGTCTTATCGCTCACCTCATCCGCTCATTGACTATGCATTCCGAAGAAAGGTCGAACCTTCTCTGCGACTTGGAACGATGCGCGAGTTTCGGGCTACGAGAAATTCGGCCAGATAGAGGAAGTGTTACCTGTAAATTCGTCTTTCTCTCCTTCCCTCTTTTCGTATTCCGAATACTGTGCTCCCGGGGAAACGTAATCTGATCGTACCTTCGCCCGTGGAAGATGAAAGGAGAGAAAACGCGATGGCAGGCTCGCAGGAGAAAGGAGACAGGGATCGACGACGACGATCGTTCGCCGATCTCCATGCTGCCGTCTCGAGACCGCTCTTCGCACCTATTTCAACACGCAGGCTTTATCGAGGATCGGATCAGCCGGTATTTGTCTCCTAAACGAGACTTTCCAGGGACGTTTTACGTGCTTCGAGTTGTCTGTTTCTCCCCTTTCCACGTCTCGAGCCATTCGTCGCCTCGGGGAACACGGAACAGGATATGAACCGTGAGCAACTCCGGAGAGTTTTATCTCGCCGTTTTTCCACCAAAAACTACCGATTTCTCAGCGATCTTGGGAAAGGTCTGTGGACCGATGTATGGTAAACGCCTACGACGTTCTTGATTTACATTCTCACGTAAATCATCGCCCTCGGGATCCCTTGAAGGATTCTTTTCACGAGACGGTATCGAGTTTGGTACCCTGGGAGAGGTTCGAATTTGCACACGATACTTATTCGTCTCGTTCTTAATGTGACGTTAATCGATTAAGTTTCCATTTATGTTAGTTGAAGTTTCATGTGACTTTTTTTCTTCTTTCGATTAACAATTTCTTTAAATTTATGAGTCATTGATGTAACTTCTTTTTTCAAGTCGAAATGTTTCTCTCGGACGCACTTGTCTCTTTGCTCAATTACACGCAAAAATAGAGATCGGTTCGAAGGACGGAACTTTCAACGGTTCTCACGAGACCTTCGCGACTAGTAATTATTTATTTAATGAAAGAATACATTCTCTCTGCATTCCATAGTACGAAATGATACTTAGCTATCTGTACCATTAATTAAAAATCATAGAACTTGAGGTATAATTAATAATTAAGTATTACGTTACTTTATATCACCGATCGGCAGTGTTCCTGTTACAAGGTAACGATCTCGCGAGTAAAAAATGTCACAAGGTAAAGGGTTCGCAGGGTAAAAGGTTCAAAAGGATTGAGTACACTTGACTCTACCTAAATTCACGCAAAAATCGGGCAGCTCGAGGACGGAAATTTCAACGGTTCTCACGAATCCCTCAGGGCTAAAAATTATTTATTTAAAAGAGGAACAAATTTTCTCTGCATTCTATAGTACGAAATGATACTTAGCTATCTGTACTATTATTTGGAAATCGCAGAACTTGATAAATAAGTAGTGATTAATAATTACGTTACCTTATATCACCGATCGCGAGATCAATGATCTCGCGAGTAAAAAATTTCACAGGGTAAAGGGTTCGCACGGTAAAAGGTTCAAAAGGATCGAGCTTACTTGACTCTTTACCTAAATTTACGCAAAAATCGGGCAGCTCGAAGGACGGAAATTTCGGCAGTTCTCACGAGAACTTCACGATAAAGTCGGACGAAACTATCGAAAAACGGCGCCGCCCACATCCGGAGGCGGCGGCGGTAGTGGCGGCGCGATCACCTTCGGATCGGTATAAGGCGTTTGTTGGTTTTACTCGTATAGTTAACTCGAGTTTATCCAGCGTGATCTGGACCTCTGTCGTAAATTGGGCCGTTCCCATAAATCTCACGACCCTGTCCGAGCAATTTCAGATAAACTCGGTTGCCGCGTATCGTGCGGAAGGAAATCACCTTAACGGTTCACTTTCGATGCATCGGAAACAGGTTGCGTTTAATAAAGACCAAGAGACAAAGGTGTTACGATCGATTAACCGTCTTAATTAATACCTCAGATATGAGTTTCTTAACTTTTCCAAATCTTAGGTACAGGGTGCTTTAAACAAATTCATCCTAACCCCTTCCGAGGTGATTATACAGCTCTGGATCGGTAATTTGCAAAATATTTTGGAATCCAACGTGAAATTTTTCTTTACCTCATCTTATTCTTCTCAATTTTCGGTAAGATGAAAATTCTTAAAAGAATCACGCATCAGAAATTAGCTTCTCTCTACGTATAATACATACAGTCCGACAACTGAAAGATGGCTGGGAGCGGCGAAACCTCTCGTTTTCAACCGCCTCTTCCCGCCATTTCGTTTTTTAAATCTCCAAACCCACCCACTGAAAGTGAACGACTATGCGCAGTGTTTACTTCAGGAGAGTGGGTTTGGGAATTCCAAAAACGAAATGGCGGGAATAGGCAGTTGAAAACGAGAGGATCCGCCGCACCCTAGCCATCTTTCAGTTGTCGGACTATACACCTTGCAACATGCTGAAACTCATTATCTTCGTCTAAAACTCAATGCGCCACAAACCTGCCAGACATTTACCACTTTGCAGTCCGATGTCGAGCTATATTCGACATAGCTTTTCACTTCATTTTATTTTATAACGATTTAATATCTACTTTTCAAATTCACAATGACATTGTAATATCACCTAAATATCCGACAGTATTATAATTATTGTTACCATTATAAAAATAGCGAGCGACAGAAACTGTCGTGCTATTAATTTCATTTATCTCGCTACAAACTTGACAAAATAATTCGGTACGCAAAGGGTTAACCCCTTGCCTTACAATTTCTATTTTGACAGCGTGCGCAATACCCCAGAATTAATTCCAGAAATAAGAATTTCTCTCTGATCTTTAACATTTGGCAGAACTGACTGCAATATTAATATTATAGAAATAATTTTACCGTCTCGCGATCGACTGCTATTTCCAATTTAATAGTTATTGGAAAACTTGAAAATTTCGTATTGCATTTATCGCCTCGCGTGTGTCGCACGTTATTGAAAGCTAAGGGGTTAAACTTCACCAGAACTCCGACCCGTTATCAACCCTAAAATGAAAAGAAAACAGCGCACCGCCAGGTAGAATCGCCGTCGAATCCACGTATCCTCAGCACCGTCATCTTCTCACATCTCTTTCAACCACCATGTGACTTTCACCCCGCTCTGTGAAATCAATGAGTCTCACCCTTCTGCCGGGACCTCTTACCCTCTTCGATTCGATTCTTAATAGATCCAAATCATCGATCGATCTTCTTTTCATCCCGTATCTCACACACTCAGCGACATGATTCGGCACGATCTCATCCGGTGTTTCGAGGCGCGGTTGCAGTATATCGGTAGGACTCGCGGAGGGGTAGCGAGAACGAAGGTAGGCTAATAGGAGGGGGTGAAGGAGACGCGCGAGCCTGCACGGGTTGCTTTTTCGAGGGAGGACGGGCCATATGGAGAGCATACGGTGAGCAGGCTGCACCCGCTCCCTCGAGGGTTTAATCTACCGGCCGCCAAACTACCGTCCAAGGAAATCAGGTATCCTCGAAACTTCATCGCGACTTCGTTTCCGCTATTAACGTCTTCACTCCACCGGTATATACGTTCTTTTCCAAGTTTTACGACAATGTTGATCATCCTTTCGCTCCCAAGTACTCTCGAACGATGATCTATCGGGATGCACAGGGTATTCGGATGGAAAATGAAGGTGATCGAGATGTCCGATCGTTCTTAAGCGATATCAGGAACCTTTGATACCGAAAGTTTCGTCAAAGACACGGTCTAGTAGACGTTTCTGGGTCTTGTCTCTCGCTTGCCAACTGTCCCAGGTGTACGTGTCCGAGGGCGAAGGGCCCAGGAGGACTCGAGGCGTGTGGCTGGCGCGTGCTGCTAGTCCTCGATTCCGATTCCCCGCCCTTAAGTTGCTTCCGATCGTTCCCTGCCACCACCATCGTCTCCACCACCTCCTCCGCCATGGCCGCTACGGTCACGCTTTGCGAACACGCGAGGACCCCGAGTCCTTCGTACGTGTTCGACCAGAGGGAATTTCCCTTTGGCTACTCTTCCCGTCGTCTTTTCGTGAACGTAGGACCTCCTTTGCCCACGGCCCTTTTGTTTGCTTCTGCCACTCGTTTGCGGTAAAAATCAATTTGCGTGTCTCCGGAAAAGTAGTACTTCCGAACGTCGAGTTTTGACTTTTAACCGTATTCTGAAAACGACTCGACTACGATTTCGTTTAGCCGGCTTATAATGGAACGGATGAATTGGAGGCTCTATGGGACGAGATGGAACGGGGATAGAAACACTGGGAATATTTTATTTTAATTCCGAGGACTCACGGAATGGTCCTTAAATTATGGAAATACGCGAACATAAACAGTCTGTCGCCTCGGGCACCGGTGCTCCTAAGAGCCGGTGATTTTCGGTTAAATTGTTTAGAAGAAGCAACGATAATTCGCGGCTTTTAATTATTCACTTATCATCGTCACGGAATACCTCGGTGTGTTTTAACCTCTTAGGTACGGCTGAATTTTGCGTAGCGCTGTTTCTCTGTACGGCAGAGTTCAACGCGAATTACGTGTGAATGATACAGCACTGCAATGTGTGACGGATAGTGCTGTTCTCTACACCAGTACATTGGAATGAAGTGTTTGATGATTAAATAATAATTTTTCAGATCTGAAAACAATTGTCAATCGATGCGAGAGTAAAACAAGTGCGAAACAATATGTGAAAACGATTATTTAATTTAAACGGTGAGTTTGTGCGCTGGTAGAGTAGTGCGCCACTATAGTGGCGCGTCGTTCAGAGAGATGACATCCGCGAAAGCCACTATAGTGGCGCATAGTGCCTAAGAGGTTAAAGTCACGGATTATACGGAATTCGTGAAACTTCAAGGATCGTTTACAAGATTCGAAGTGGTCCAGGACTATGAGATACTGAAAAATAGGAAGAACAAAGTTGCGCGTACACAGGGAATAGGTCTTCCGCCACGCTTCGTGCTCGGAGAACACGTGATTTCCGTGCAGACGATCGTCCGACGGGCTACCAGATTATCGATTACCGATTTTCACGGCGTGCGTGCCGACCCCGGGCGATAATTTAATTCGAACAATCGAGTCCGTCCGTCATTACGAGTCGGTCACGGTAGGAGCATCCTCCCTGGATGTTCAGCTGGATTATGCTAATGTCGTGTTAAGACTCGCGCGCTCCTAGACGCCCTAGAACGGCCCAGTGTCGAGGGGATGATTGGTAATTTATCACGGATTTGCATAAAGGATTCCTCGCTGTTAAAACGGATCGACTAATTACTCGGGCGACGCTGAATTATACAAATGAGTGGAAATAATAAGTTTCGGCTCGTTGCGGAGGTACGAGATTTCGTAACGTTAACTTGGACATCGTTGTTCTCCGATTTTAAATCGTGGTCCTTGGAAAATGTTGATATTGCAATTTTCTACGACGATTTAGCATTCTCATTGGCAGAAAGAAACTAAGGTAGCTTCGAAGTTGGAGAAATGGGTAATTTTTCATCAAAGTATTGTCAATTGGTTAGATGCGACGAAACAAATTAACCCTTTGCGGACGGAGACATTTTTGAATGTTAAGAGATAATAATTTATTTGACAATCCAAAACCACCTTTTTATCAGGAAGTTAGACTTTTAATGTATACAAATTATAAATTACTATTTGTGTAATTATATTTCAATCGTTATATTCCAATCTTTCCCCTCTAACCGTGTAGACACGTGGCGATAAACTATAATTAAATTCTTTCTCAGGCCGCATATATGCGTCGCTAGTCCTCAAAGGGGTAAAAAAACGTTCAAATTTCCCGCTATAAAGTTTTGCATAAGGAGCAAAGAAACAAATCTTTGATTCAGCGTGTGCGAATTTAAGAAAGCACGCACACCACGCTCGACGAGCCCTCGGACAGCCTCGGCTCGGGGGATGATCTCCGTGAGAAAATGCATTCTTTTAAAAGGGCGAAAAAAAAGGAAGGGAGACGAGGATCAGAGAATCGTCGGATGTACAGCGCTCTATGTACTAATTTGTAACATTTCGAAAGTTCGCAAGAATGAGTCGCATGGCACGCGAGGCTATACAGCAAACGGTTTGTTCCGTCCGACACGGTGGATCATTGGCGAAAGCGGTTCCTTTGATAGTTCTAAGGTGCGTTAGCATTTCTATGGCGTCGAATTGCTTCGGTTCGTTCTACCGCGGCAAAAATCATTCGTGTCACGTCGCTATTGTGCAACGTTTGTTGGACAGGTTAGAACGTTTAACCATTTATCCCGTCATTGCCGTTAATCAGAGTGGTTTTGGGGTATGCCAGACTCCCCTTTGTGTGGACTCATATAATTCCGTTTGTCACGCGCGCACCACCTTCTTCTTGCAGGTACAGGTTCGCGAATAACAGATGCGCGATGCGCGTACAACTTTGTGTACTTTCCAATTCACTTGCAACGCTTTCATTACGGGTAATAATTGATATTTGCCCGGGCCAATTTACTTCGCGGGACACCTCGGTTTCCGGATGTCGAGTCGAGGGTTATTTCGTTGCCGGGTAGTTTCTGTAGGGTTCTTTTTTCAGTTCGATGCTCTGCATCTTAACGCTTAATCGGACGGTGGTTGATCGAGGGAATATTCTCTGATGTTTTAGATTTTTTTATTTTCTTCTGATATTTAATATACTCCTGATATTTTTTTAGAATAGAATGCCGAAGTATCGTTTTGTGATAGTTGCTACAGTATAGTAAATAAATTTATGTCTAAGTGTACAATTGAATCGATCAGTTTATCAGTGAATTAATTTACTGCAGAGGCTGAACGTGTATTAAAATTCAACCGGCCCTAAATGTGAGTTTTTTAAATGGGTTTAACCCCTTGCCTTGGGGTTTCTATTTTAACTGCTTGCGCGATAACTCAGAATTTCTAAATAACTCAGAATTCCTACAATCAAAATTTCCCTCAGATTTCTAATATAACGTATAATTGAATGCAATATTAATAGAATATAAATAATTTTATCGTTCCTGGTCGACCGATATTTTTAATTTAATCCTCGGAAAGCTGCAACCTACGCCATTGCAGGCCAAGGGGTTGATATCCGATTCGCCGATTAAGTATTAAGATAGATCTACAAATTTCTGTGCAAAACAGTGTTCAATCTATTTTGATCGACCAGGAAAAGCACCATGGGAGCCTTAAAACCGTAGCTCCAGTTTGCCCCCTTCAACCCCTTTCATATTTGTTACGTTTGTCCAAGGAACGACTTCACCCTCGTAAATTCCAAGAGGCCGAAATTTCTCCGTTCCTTCAAGTATCGTGATTAGAGCGTGACTACGTTTCGGTTTAATTACCCAAAGTTTCCGAAAGTCTGGAAACGAGGTCGGGCCGATATAGCGGGGTTAATCTGAAAATGGGGCGTTTTTATGGGTTTCGGTAAAGCTGGCACGATCGTATGCCGCGGCGGTAGGGATTATAGGATCTCAGAGATCCCAAATACCTTTGGCGTTTTACCTTGGCCTGGGGGGTTGGAAAAAGGAACCCTTCCGGGAGAAATCTCACAGTAGACTTGAACGAGTGGACGCTTTAGGCCACGGAGAAAGATACTTTCATCCTCGAATTTCCTCTTTCCTTGCGGCACGGTCGATCGTTTCACGTTATGGGGAATCGAATTGGGCGGGGACTCCTTCAGATTTGTTTTCGTGCCGCGCCTTCGCGAGATTAATCGGCCATGTCCGCAATTTGTCTTTTTCTCACTCCTGTCAAGTCGTGGAGAATGCTTCGTTTTTCTTATTCCTTTTGTATTTCATCGCTCAGTTATTTTTACACTCACCGCAATTTTATCAGAGACGGAAACGATATTGAGATGTACTTTTATTTTGAAAAGGCCTGAAAGTATTATAGTTTTTCAAATTTAACAAAACGCAGAGTCAGAATATATTAAGCAATACGAAAAGAAATTGTCTGGTAGGATATTTCGCGTGTGATTCGTCATGAATTATTAAAACTAGGAGAGTTTATCTGAGATGAGGCTTGAATTAAAATCGATGCCTGGGAAGTCCGTTTATCTTGGACAACATTGTGCTTGCCTCCAGGGTATTATTTAAAATCTATATAACGGACAATCGGCCAACTGATATAATGAAGAGTCGAGGAAATGCAGCATGTATACGTTGCAGTCTTGTTTTTCTGCATTGTTGGCAAGCATCCCGTTGCAAGCCTCGGCCGGGAACTACTGCAGAGTAGTTCCTTTATATGCAGGACCACACAGGTAGCTCGCGCGCATTAAATTTTGCATACAGATTTCGCCAACAATCAGCGGTAACACTATATTCAATTTTTATATTGAATATTAAGCAGTGCAGCATCCTGTTGCCCCCCGAACTGCTCCGGACCTCGTTTCGATGCTTCTGTTCTCACAATCCAAGACAAAGTGGATGACTTCGATGCACTTTGTTCTCACAATTTACCAGAGTAGAATTATTTCATAAAGATTCACAAATTTTCTAAGTTATACAGTTCTCAATTTCTTTTAAAAATTTCCTAAATTAATAGGAGAGCCATGCAGTTCCACTTCTATCTTAAAAAACCTAAATTTCTTAATCGATCGTCTCTTTCACCCCTTAACTCTTCTTTTTCCTAAGTATTTATTTAGTATATTAAAATTTAATAGATATACCGCTGGTAGTTCTAGTGTCACGTATTAAGATACGGTTTATTTTATTAGATAGAAATTTTAAAACAAAGTTTTTCAACATTCGTCGCATCATTTTACAATACACAGAGAATGCTGGACGCATTAGTTTTTTCCATTTTCCTTCCTCGTACTGGAAGATGCGGGAAAGTCAGGTATATGGCATCGAGGAAAATCCCATGGCGTTTACGACTGACCGCGAGGTCGGAAAATCCACCGAAAGATCCACTGTCGTAATTACGAACGACTTATAACAGCCCCGTAACCCCTTCATTTGTGAACTATGATAAACTGCCTCTCATCTACGGGCCCGGAATTTGCCTCCATGATTTATGCTAATACAATGGACCTACCCCAAAGTATCCTCCACTAAACGCTCTATTAGGCTTAAGTTAATTACGACTACCTTCCTACGGGTTTGCCCGATGCGATCGTTACCATATTACAATACATATATTACATTCGTAACGATGCCAACCGTGCCTTCGAGACTTAAGAGGCCGACGTTCGTGGCAATCGTAACTGATCCTCCTTTTCGGCGGCACTTTTCTAGTTAAGTAAATTATCTTTCGTTTAATTCCCTTCCGTGGATTTTAGGATTCTCGGTTTCTCAATTGCACACGAGTCTTTTTTAATTGCATCTGCATTTATTAGGATTATGGGTGGGTATTGAAATTACAGTGCTGGTAGAGATTACGAGCTACTTGGTCATATTAACGTATTTATTTATTTAATACATCTTGGCCATTTCTGAGACACCATTTAATATTACGCACTGAATCTGATAGGACGGTTTATGGCCATTTCAATTGTCTAAATAGAATTTTTATTAATCTCAACAGATTTTACCGTTCTCTCAATTGTACACGAATATATTTTAATTGCATCTGCATTTGTTAGGATTATGGTTGGGTATTGAAATTACAGTGCTGCAAGAGATTACGAGCTACTTGGTCATATTAACGTATTTATTTATTTAATACATCTTGGCCATTTCTGAGACACCATTTAATATTACGTACTGAATCTCATAGGACGGTTTATGGTTATTTCAATTGTCAAAATAGAATTTTTATTAATGTCAACAGATTTTACCGTTCTCCCAATTTTTCTTCCTCTCTTGCTACTTTGAGAAATAATACTATTAGATTTCTGACCACTTGCGACTTTTCTGTGTAATTTATCTTTTCTTTTTGTAGTTTATTGTACTTTGTTTACCAAAGGACTGAAACCCGTATATTATTACTAAATAAACAAATATTAACCCATTTGCATCCGTAAGCGAAATATTCCGCGGATGACGATCATCTTTTATCACCAGCCGCGGAATTTTCCGTCCTGTGCAATGTTAAACCGCTGCAAGTGGAAATGCACTGTACTGCGGGTCTGCTGCCGTGTTTGGAGCTACGATGCAAATGGGTTAATGAGCGATATTGTTCAATTGCATTTACAATATCGAGATTAACCATGCGAGCAGCCAGAGGAATTATTTCCACTTCAGTGACCGAAGAGCACAACGACCGCGGCGTGTTGTCAAAATATACTCGGCTCGGCGGTCCTCGGCGATGGCACTCCGCAGGGGTCCGCCTCGTTGATCCGCTATCAATAACAAGTCCTTTCGATGCTCGCCTCGCTATCAGTTTGCCCTCGACAGCCGACGAGTAATCACTGCTCCGTGATCGGGTCTCAGCATTTCCACCTATTCGTGCGTGTACAATACTTTCGGAGATGAGATTCAGAATCAAAAAACACTTCTCTTTTTGTGGGCTACTTAGTAATTAATCCTTGCTTCAATGCGCTTGCAGGGCCCGCAGATTTCAGCGCACTTGGTACAATTTGTATATCCGATTACTCTGTGCTCTTTCGGAAATTCGACATACATTTATTTCGCTACGAATTTGTCGTAAGAATATTCATGGCTACGTTGCGTTAGTAAAAATCAATTTGTTCTTAATTTCTTGAGTCGTTGATATGTACGTGCATATAAAAAGATGGCAATCGAGATTTCTTGTGAGACGGCTGCAATATGTTGAGAGCAATTATTTTATTTCGTTGTACGTCGAGGACGACTACCGAGGCTTGCTTTCAAAACAAACTCGACGGTCCTCTGCGATAGCATCTTCTAGGAATTCGTCTCGTTCGTCCTCTAACAATAACAAGTCGTTTCGATGCTCGCCTCGCTATCAGTCTGCCCTCGACTGCCGGACGAGTAATCAGTGCTCCGTGATTGATTTCAAGCATTTTCACTTATTAGTGCGTGTTCAATACTTTCGGGGGTGAGATTCAGAATCATAAAATACCTCTCTTTTTGTGGGGTGCGTGGTAATTCATCCTTGCAGCGATGTCAACCCCAGTTAGCGGTCGTTTGTCTGCTCTCAGCCAACAAAGCAAAGAGTCAACAGGTTTCTGAGGTAAGGCAAAGGAATAATGAGAAGTAGTGGAAGAGAAGTAAAGTATTCCTTTTCGCACAAAAGCTTTAACATGCAATTCTAATAGTATTTTTTGTGCTGAATTCAGATATGTAATCCGTTTGTCTCCGTCGTGCAGGGTTTTTTGTGACAAGCTCTTCCTTATTTAAATCTTGAACTTGAGAATGCAATTGAACAATATTTATGTGATGAAATTTTACAAATGTCCCTCATGTGTTTCATGTAGCATTATTGTCATGAAATAACTCATAAATATATCATAATACTAGCGTAGGCGAAACGGTTACGATTATTGTTAGAATCACTGGCAGTACGTTGTGTACTGCGGAGCTATTTTAATTTCTCAGCCGAAAACACAATTTACGTTGCAACTTTCAATTATGGTTTCCTCAATAAAAATGTCTGGTCTATCACCTCCTTCTCCCAGAATTCCTCCTGAGCGTCTAGTTTTTAAGATAGATAGGAAAATTTCAGTGTGATGCAGACAAACAGACTTCACATTCATGTTCAGCGGCACAAAATCTATAAGAATCATCATAAATAGTCTCCAAGCAAAAATAAAAAGTCAAATTTGTAGACCAGTGTAATTAGAGTACCGATCACAAGCAATTTTCTATAAGCATTATAAATATTTATACTACAAATTTAACGGATAATCTAATGACCCAGATACTAAAAAACCTCTCACACAGCAGTCTCGTAATTGCGACTACCAGAGTATAAAGTTATCAAACCACACCGTTTTGTCTTCATTACGAGAATTATAGTCGTCACCGATCTCAAAACAGACACGTTTGCGCGTATTTCTCTCAAAGCATACCGACGAACAGCGACATCGTCGAAAATCGGCCTCCCAAAAGACGCTAAACGTTTCTATATCGAACGACGACCACCGACGAGTCCTCGGTCGTCTTCCGGATACGGCAGCGATTATGGACAATAACTTTATTTCAGTCCGACTCTAGTTTCCTTGCTTGTTGGCGCGTCTGAGCTGACCGGCATGCCGCCTAGTTATTTGTGCACGCCCCGATATACCATTTCGAGGACGTAATCGCTAATCACTCGTCAGATTTCAAAGAAAGGGACAAAGTTAGAATGACGGAGGACCAGTCGAGGAGGCTTACGCTTTCCGTGGTATTGCTGACCACCGAAAGCGCGTGTAAGTATCCTCGCTGGCTGATTTTACGATTTCCACGAAAGCGTGCTACCTTTCGTAGACCGCAGGACCGGCTTTTTTTTGTAACACTTTGACGCGCTGTTGGTTTTTGTACCCTGCTCTTAGTCTATGACGGACTGATTGCGAATGGGGAGAGAACGAATAGGGGGAGGTTCGATATCCGTTGATACGGGGGACAATATTCGCTTTGGTGTAGGAGAATAGGAGAAATAGAATGTATCTTGATAGAGAAAAGTGTTAGGTCTGCGTTAGATGTAAAAAATGAGAAATACAAATCAGAGGAAGCAAATTATGTAAAGTGGCGAACGCTTGGAGAACAGGATAGTAAGATTAAAAAATGACAAACATAATTCAAACGAACGAAATTAAGCGGAGTTCCAAACGCTTGGAGAACGGAAAGGTGGTAGGATTACAAAATGACAAATTTAATTCAGAGGAACGAAATTAAGCGAAGTGGCGAACGCTTGGAGAACGGAGATATAGCGAGGAGAAACGAAAGATTCAATTTTCACCGCAGACAATAGGGACCACGGACTATTTCTTTTTATCGACACTTATCACGATGATTATCATGATGCAGGAGATGATTATCGTCCTTCCTAGCACCGGTAGCTCTTGTACCTTCGTTTCAGAGAACGAGCATCCTTTCACAGTGGCGGATAGTATACCGGGATTCATAGTTCTCCGCGATGCTTAACAACGAATAACAACGGAACGACGTCGGCGCGTCGTGGAAGGACAAAATGAGGAATCTGAAAGCGGAACCGGATAATGCGGTAATTGCATTCCGGGAATCAGGCCGGCACGCACTCCCTTAACAAGCTTCTACGAGTCTCTCCTGTCTGGCCCGTAGACACGGCAAGTCGGGGAACATAGACGAGCCGGCGGCTCGTTGTGGTATACAACACCTCGTGCTGCCTCTTCTTGATAGCACGTGATTCCTTTTTGGAAGCGCATATGCCGGGGAGTCATGGCCGTTCGATCGATTCTTTTAAACTTCGACAGAGTCCCATCGGAAGTGAAGCTTTGCCCTTGAAAAATTAACACGTTGAATGCTACAGATATTTCGCTGGCTTTATTATCTTTGCAAAAGGGTCATGGCCGTTCGAGCGATTCTTTTAAATTTCGACAGAGTCCTATCAGAAGTGAAGCTTCGTCCTTGATAAATTAACACGTTGAATGCCACCGATATTTCGCTAGTTTTATTATTATTACAAAAGTGTCATTTTTTCAATTAACCCCTTGCCCTACGATAACGAGTGACACTCGTGATGCGGTAAATGGGATAGGAAATTTTCAAGTTTTGCAGAACCTATGAATATTAAGTTAAATTGTACGATATATGAAGGATTACTGATCAATTTTTATTTTAGCAATTTAAAGCTGAATTTTTGCAGATGCAGTTACAAAATAAGTCGTAGGGCAAGGGGTTGAAATCGCATCTTTACAGAGCAGATACCTTAAATACACAAGTAGTTAGATAGTCAGCAGGACTTTACCCTTTTAATGCCAATATTTAAATGTTGAATGCATTTGAAAATTACTACAATTTAAAAGTGATACGAAATTTCGTTGAATTTAATAGCGCCGATCACCACTGAGCCCCACGGCATTCAATGCGTTAATGATACATTGATTATTTACGATTGAACATTTTTTTAACCAATGGTTACAGTACTTTTAGCGTAGCTTTAATTAATGGGAGAATATAGTAATAATGTTTTGTTAATATTGTATGAGTTGGTCGAAAATCGAAAGTGTTTGGAATTATTTGAGGAAAGGAGAATCTCCTGCAAAAAATATAAATACTATTTTAATACTAATTATAGTAAAATAATAAGTAAAATACTGATTTTTGATAAAAATTCTATAAATTACTTAATTGATAATCTCTTTCAAGTATGAAAGTACGTTTTCAATATATTTCAATGCACTACACTTAACGCCGGTAATTCTAATTTTAATTATCAGTGCAAGTAGTTCATACAATAGTATATTTGTAAATCCATATTGTCAGTACTTCCACAGCAAATTCAGATTATAGATCACAGATCAATTTCGCTGTTCCCCAACATTCACCCTTCGCAGAGGGTCCTCGCTTTAATCGTGCCAATTAAGGGTTAATTGATTTGCTCAGCTCGTAACGAAGATATCTATCGGCACGATGAATTATTAATGAGGCGAAAATTCATCGAAAGAAAGGAAGAAGAAGAGCCCTGAGGAGGTGGAGGAGTAGAACGAAGGGGGTGGAATAAATGTTAATCGTTTGGAATTCCAGAGTTCGATTTCGGTCTCCTATTTGTCCGCGAAAGCTCACGTCTCTATTTCGGAATACATATTCATCGAAGGATCCCATGGATAGATATATAACCCCATATAGAAGGAGACTTCGTGGAGGGTCAGACAGACACCGTCATACGGCGTTCTCATAAATTACCGCTAGTTGCCGGGTAACATGTTATTTGCCACCGAGCTCCACAAATGAGTGCACTTTGTATTTAATTACTCGACTCACGCCCAGGGCGTATCCTTACGACGGACCCACCTCAGTTCAGACCGGCTCGAGGGATATCTCTTCGTTTCTTCCGTTGCCTCTTTTCTCGTTTACTCTCCTTTCTTCTTTGTCCGGCTCGTGTGCCGCTTCGTTTCCACTCCGTGTTAAATGATATTTTGGCATTTCGTACAAATTCTACGTCGCTCGAGAACTTCTTTGTGCCGTTACTCTTCATACTGGGATTTATTTTATTTCATACTATTAATCTTGAATCGATGGTTAATTTGGAGACTTTGGGATAATTGATGGTATGCTTCATGGTTCTTGATTAATCTGCTCTCTGCTTCCATCAAACTCATATTTGCGGCGCAGCTCGCTTAATTTTCCTAGCAGTAAAAGTGTAAAGTGTTAAGAATACAATGTTATTTGATATATTACACATGGTTCGAGCTGTTTTCCTCTCGATATTAAAATTTTCCCATTACAATTATCGGAATTAGCTATCTTCTTCCCCCTCAGTATTTTCTTATCATTCCTCATTTAATCGCTATTCACTATTTTGACCATTATTCCTCCAAAAATGAAAATGTCTCCCATATTCCATCGCTTTTCTCCAATCATTCAGAATTTCCAGATTGTTGTCCACTCACCTTTGTTAACATTAGATCTACGCCGTTAAATTTCTTACGCTTAAAAATATTAAATAAGCACTTCGAAAACCGACCAAGAAAATACAATAAGTTGATTAATTTTTGTATTATAAGATCCACGTGAAATATTTCCTCCATGTTTCTCCATTCTCAGAAACGTTTACAAAGAAGGAGGAACCCGTGAATTTTACAGCTTCCGCAGATCTAGCGTTAACCCTTTGCCCTACAATGACCTATGGCACTCGTGACGCGCTAAATGGAATAGGAAATTTCTAAGCTTTTCAAAAACTGTTCAATTGAAAATATCAGTGGGTCAGCAAACGCTGAAATTACTTCTATGCTGTTAATATTGCGTCAAGTTCCACGATATATCGGAAATCAGTGATATTTCATTATTCCAAAAATTAATTCTGAGTTATTGCACTCGGTCACAAAAGAAATTGTAAAACAAGGGGTTAAAGTACTCGCAAAAATCGCGAGAGTTCCAACACTCCGCCGCGGAGATCTCGATCGGCGAACACCATCCGTCGATTCTCTCCCCATTTCGTTTCGACGTTCTTCCAAAAAATCGTGATTTCTCTGATGAGTTTCGGCGAGCGAAGGCGTGCAAGACGAGTGGGTTGAGCTGGCAGTGGTTTCGAGAGGGTAGGCAGGTAAGCGGAAAGGTAGAAAGCAGAAGGTGGAAGGCAGAGAGGGTAATGCTGTAGGTGAATAGGGCATGGCCAGCCAGACAGGCATACGCTCCGTAGCCCTAATTATTGGTTCCGCCACAATTCCATCCCGAAACGAGATGATAATAGATGAAAGCAATCAATTTTTAAATTGCGCCCGATGAACGGAAAAAAAGGGCGATCGCGCGAGGACCGCGGGGAAACCGAGAAGTGATATGGCAAAAAATATCTCCACGAAGGTGTGCCTGTATCGATTGATCCTAATTAACCGCCCATTCTCGGGATCGCCTTTGCGAGATGAAAAAAAAAGGGGACGGAGATACACTCCGAATTTGTAGGTGTATTTTGTGCGATTAATGTTGCGTGTCGTTTGTTCCTCGGCGATGAGGTAGTCGGACTTCTGTTCTGGGGTGTGCATTGAAGTCTGTGTAATTAGAGAACAATTAACACTGAAACTACCGCGTTAAATCTATGATAATTAAATATACCAACTAAGTACTTTGGAAGAGGAGGAATCAAGAGATGAAAAAGATGATCGATTAAGTAACTTAGATTTTATAAGATAGAAGTAGAATATATACTTCATGGCTTTCATATAAAATTCAGGAATAATTAGAAACCATTAGGTACCGGTCTTTTTGACCGCCCTGGTAGGTTTAGTGTTAACTGTGTTAAATGATACAATTTTTATCACTTTTATAAAGTAGGAAAATAAGAGACTAGTTCAAGTTTCCAGTCGTCGACTCTGACCACTTTTATGATAACTGCAGAACCTGTACGATAATTCAAATTCAAAATTAAGTTTCACGGGATTATGCAATTAAGTTGCGACTGAAAATTTTAGAATGCATAAAGGAAATTACGCGTGAATATACGGCATGTTGGTTTCTCATCTTTTAACTTTTAAACGCCATTATTATCGAATCTGCTATCTCCAATATTTAAATATCGGTCTCGGATAATAAATATAGTCTCGGAAAATTGTCTACCGTTGATTATTCATTTTTACTTAATACTAGGAACGATTGTAGGTACCATGTGATATTTATGTTAAAATGCAAAATCATTTTTGATTTCGAAAAGTCGATAATTATTAAATGAAACGCTAAGTGCCACAGAAAGCTGTGTCGACTGTATCTCGACATAAGAGAGCAAAGGGTTAAAGAAGCAAAGTACCCTCGAATATATAACTTTTTTCAACTTTCACTTTTTTCCTCCACAAAGGTGTGATTTTAATAGGAAAAATTGGACTTCCGTAGAAACGATGAACCTAGAGAAACACGTTGTGCCATTGAACCTGTTGATCGCATTACTAAACTATACGTAAACTCGACGAAATATCGCGATAACGGGGCGTTCGATGATTGCAAGGGCGATTCGCGTTGAAAGTACGAAAAGTACGAGAGGTTTTTAAGTATGGGATTATCGTTCCGCTACTTAGGAAGAATTTTAGGAGAACGGCGGGGCGATCCCGAAATCCAAGACGGCTACGGCCGAAGGGAATGACAGAGATCGGGTTCCCTCGGACCACCGTCGTGCTCGCCGCAAACTTTATCCTACCTGTTTTCGCTAATTGAGCGAGTAAAGATGTAACTGGACCTTACGCCCCTAAGGTATTTGCACCCTTTTTGCAGATACGATCCGTTTCTTTCCCAAGGTAAACTCGCGGCGGACCTGGGCTCCTTCGTTGCAGCCGGTTCAGCTGCTCGTTTCTCTGGGAATGCTGGAAAAGTCTTTCGTTCCTCGAAAGGGCGGCAATTGATATTAACCCTTTGCTGTCCTTTGTGCAGCTACGCTTGATACTGCTTTCTGGTCCAATTAACCCTTTGCACTCGTGTTTATAATTGAGAAGGCTAATCGGAATGTTTTTTCCTATACAATCAAAATGGAAGTCATGCAGGACTTAAAGTTTTGAACGCCAACATTTAAATACTTAGTGTGTTAGAAAATTTATAAATATTACAATTTGAAAGTCATATGATATTTCATTGAATTCAATAGCGCCGGTCACCGGTGACCCCCTTGGCAGTCAACGTATTAATAATGAAATAGTAATGTAAATGTATGTATAATAATAAGATGTAGAATGGCGGCTGTACGGCAACGTATGAGTGGAAAGGGTTAATATTGTACTTAATAAATTTTGGCTTTGGAGTTTGACGATGATCCGGTACCTTCTCGTGAATATTCCTCGGTGCTTGGAATTATTTTATGAAATAAAATTGAATTATATTTTCTTGGCCGGCGAAAAAATAATTTGGACAGCAGAGGGTTAATTTCGTTGGATTTCAGAGAAATTTGAAGTCTAATCTTTTTCAAGTTTCCAAGTGTTTCCTACTGTTTGAAGTTGGAAATTATACGATCTCGAAGGTGGCTCGTATTTCTAAAATTTTCAGACAGCTGAACTGTCTTGCATGCGAAGAGTCTTCGGGCAATTTGCTCGGTGTGACGAAAAATTAGCGTATGGACAAAGTGTTTTGGGAATTTCACGAGCAGCTGGGTGCATCGGTGTCAGATCCTTTGGGAATTTGCTCTGGCGTATTTCACGTTTCGTTAGATATACCTACGAATAGATATACCTTCTTCGATGTTTCCTTAGCATCAAAGAAAAGAATCAATCGATTATGTTTGCTTCGAATTTTTTCACTGTAAGAAGTTAACCGCGAAATTTATTTTAAAATCCCTCATAGGATGGGGAATTAAAATCAAGCAGCGGCGTGTATACACGTCAAACGCAGTTAACATTTATATGGCATATAGGATACGCTGTACTGAGTAAAAAAGCTTTAGCAAACATAGGTCGAAAGGTCAACCGTTTCTGAGATATAAACACTAAAGTAAACTTCGCATGTGACGGAAGCAAGTAAGTCAATCATGATACTAGCAAGCAGAAATGTTTATATCTCAGAAACGGTTGACCTTTCGACCTGTGTTTATTAAAGCTTTTTTACTCAGTACAGTGTATCCTATATACCATATAAATATTGAATGCTTTTTTGACCACCCTGTATATGCAAATAAGGGTTCATCTTCATGAATTACGTTGAACGATAGAATCTTCTCGTTGCAGCATTCGGGCTGTACATGTTGCAAAAGGGTTATCTGTCCTCAAAAAAGTATGACGTGTTACATTACAAGATCATTAGCCCTGGGAAAATCTCCCTTCGTGACAAGTATCACAGGTGGTTGCACCTTAAATTCGACCCCGCCGAAAACTTTAGAACCTCCGAAAAACGACTGAAGCTGTTACACTCAAAACTTGCAAGCTGCAGTGGAATATATAACTATAAAACTTAATCTACGATTATTTATCTGCAATTTTATTAACTGCTTTCTTAATGGAGCATTTAACTTAGGCTAATACACGCCGACGTGCTCATATGGGGTTATGATTCGCATGGAATTAGAGACTTGAACCCCCAATTCGCGAATCCATGCTTAACCCTCTGCAATCGGAGCCATCTCTGACGTTATCTATCGTACTTTATGATTTTCTACCTTCTGCCAGTTCAATAGAAAACTTTAGAGAAACATGCATTTCTTAAAATGCTGCGGCGCGATAAGGTCATCCTCCGCAATCACCAATAAACTCGAATGTCCCTTCAGAAGGGGCACCCGAGCAATTGCTAGCCTTACGATGTCCCCTCAGACGGGAATTCAAGTGCAAAGGGTTAAATCGCTGTACAAATTGCCATTTAACATCTGACACCCCTCAGTGTTTCCAAACCTACCCAAAAATGAAACTTCCAAACAAAATTACCATCTCAATTGCCCTCCAACTGCACGACAACAACCTCCACCATCTCCAACCCCCAAACAGAGCGACAATACACCCGCGAATATCCCAAACACCGTTCAACCCCCTCGCTACCCCGCAATCATTAAAACAGAAACTTCTCCACCCCGACCAAATTATGAACCCTCCCCCGTCATCCCTATCATCGAAACGCATCCGCACCTCCGACCGGAAGGTACCGACACCCCGGCACGTGCTTTCTCGTGCGTGCACCAATTCCCTATCCCCCGGTAGAAGAGGATTTTCCGGTGTTCGCCGCGGCGACTCGCCTCGGAAGTGTCTCGACAGCAGGTAGCAAGCATTACAGTAGAAAGATCGGGGAGAGAGAATCGGCCGTCCCGTTGCCGGCGGTTCGGAGTTGTCGGTGACGTCGGTGAGAGGGACGATATGAACTCACCGGGGTACATATATGTTCATACATCTGCCAGAGGGTAACGTAATGGTTACGACGAGGCACTATACGCGATCTCATACATCGGAGGCGCCAGGCCACCTGTTACACCTTCCCGTCCTCGTATACGGGGCTGGCCGATTCTCCTTCGTCTGAAAACTGGCGGGGGTTATCCCCGAGCTCCTATTGGTCGGGCGGCACGTGCTGCACGAGGGTGCCTCGCTCCACGAACGCATAAATCCCCCGGCGCTGGGCCACCCGACTTCAGAATCACCCCGAGAGCCGACTCGGTTGCGCGGACCTTTCCGAACCTTCGCCTTGAGGGAACCCTTTTCATTCTACCTTTCACCGAGAAACAACGTCGATCTCACGAGTTGTAACGCGATTCGTTGCGTGTATAAAGTGCCGATTGAGTGACGAACGAAGACAGAGAGAAAGAAGTCTCTTGCAACGCTTATCGCGTGAAAAGGATCCGACGTAACGCGTTATGGAGCTTCAGGAGATGTTTCGCTACGGATACATGTTCCCGCCTAGAGAGGACGAGGTCGTATCCTGCACGTATCTCGACCTGCCGAATTATTCTTACTCCAAGAGCAAAGCCGGTTTACCTCCGGTCAGCACGATCGCGGTACCACAGTGCATCGTTTACGATAGCAATTGCAGCGACGGTTGGCATACGCCTAGTCCAACGGCGAGTTTGCGATCGGTGAGTCCAGCAACGACGTTGTCCATCTCGTCGGAATCGGACTCGATCGGAGCATCGGCGACGTATCGTCTATTGGGATCGATGGAGGATAAGAGATACGTTGGGAAGAGAAGCTCGTCTATCATGAACACCGACGGGACGCGATTGGGTACGATGGAGCTACCGGAGGAAGTGAACAGCATGGATGCCGATACCGATGCCAATATGGATCCGGAAGTCGAGGTGGACCATGAGAAATCTCAATCTTGTCGTGGCAGCGTCGTTAGCAATTCCAGCAGCCTCTCGGATAGAACCATGGACCCGGACAGCGAGGACGACGCGGAGATGAGCGACGGTCCCGATCATACCGGATCCGGGGCCCATGGTTCGACCGGTAATCGAGACGCCAGGAGGAGAGGCAAGTACGTCAGCTCGACGATCGTGAGGAAACGCAGACTCGCCGCGAACGCTCGGGAACGAAGGAGGATGCAGAACTTGAACAAAGCTTTCGACAGACTACGAACTTACTTGCCATCTTTGGGAAACGACAGACAGTTGTCCAAGTACGAGACACTTCAGATGGCACAGTCGTATATAACGGCTTTGTATGATCTGTTGCAATGAAAATGCATCTTGCGATGGAGGGACGAGGGAGAGGGCTGTGGAGGAGGGATTCGATGGGTGGTGAAATCACGGTGATGGCAGATCGGGGTGCTAATCGAACCGATCGTTAGACTGAAAGTCGATCGGAGAGATGACAATAAGATGGGACAATATAAGATCGTGGGATTAACGATAAGAATGAAACGTTTGTGTGGCAAATGATTGGTAATTTTTGAGGGGTTCTCACGTGTCGAGAGGAACGATGTAGTTATTAACCCTTTGCACTCCTTAATTTTTTCTTACCTATCAACAACTCCTTAATTAATTTTCAAAATATATTAAAAAAGAGCGCCTCGGTACTAAGGTGCATTGCAACAGACATTGGTATTAATATATTAGTTTTATTATTGCTATTATTTTAGAAATTGGGTTGTATAAAGGCGAGTTCAGCTCGACATTGGAGTGTTGAGGGTTAAGTCGTTAGGATACCTCTTCTTTTGCGTTTGTCGCTCAAAGAGATAGAAATTTTCTGGTTTCTCGATGCCGATGCTACGTTGCAGTCGCCAAAACGACGTCAGCCGTGAACGATGTGATAACAATGATATTCTCTACGAATAATCACGACTTCTCTGTAAATACTAGGAACATTGTACATTTTGTAACATAACGATAATGCTATACGATAACTCGTTAGTCTTAAGTCGACGTAATTGTATTATAAAACGAGCCAAGTCATGTACCTATAATTTATTAGAAATCCTAGAATTATTACGATTCTTCCATCGAGACTGAACCGACGCGATGTGTTAATAAAAAAAAGGAATAAAACTATTTTACAGAATCCCCACGTTTCATCGACTCTCCGCCATTTCGACCGAAGATTCTCCAATCGCATTTGCAGCCGATATTAATATAAATTTCATTGTCGGACTGCTTTGCAATGAAAAGAGAAAAAAATGGTGCATATATCTCTTAGCACTTGGAGGTTTCCATATTTCCGCGGTAGGAAACAGAAGACATAGAGTTGTGCGCGTATTTATGCGAGGTTCCTGCTATCGAGGATCTTCCTGCGCGTATCGTAGCCTTTCAAATACGAAGTTAGGCCTCTAAGGGAGGACGAAGGATATTCGGCGAAGGAAGGAACATCACCGTCATCGGTGGTCTCGTCGTCATACGAAACCCACGCGACGCGTCGGTGCCCGGTTTCATCGCAATTTGAGAACCTCCAGCCTCCTTCCTTCGACGATGACTCTCCTTTCGTACTATGTCTCTCTGCCTTTTTCTCCTTTACCCCTCTCTCCAACTCCGTTGCACTTTCTTTTTTATATTATTATTTTAATTGAACCAAATTCACCGTCGTACGATCGGAATATCGTACGTGACAATGTAGGGCAGAAGTTTTAACTGGAGTCGCGGAGGTTTATTAATATTCGGTATTAAATTTCAAGTATTTCGAATTTGTTGTGCGAAAGAGTAGAAATTCTATTTGTTTGAAATATAATGATATTTTTGAATGGAAATTTTTGGTGGGAATATTGAAATTTTGTTAAAATTCGGCATATTAAGTTTCAGGTGTATCAAATTTCTCATATTAAAATGTAAGGATTGTATTTTTGTGGAATATACTGAGAACTGTATCATATAGTTGCAATTTATTAAGAAATATTGAAATTAAATTTCTTTGGAGTACCATTTTGCTCTCTAACGTAAGCAGAGTTAGTTGCAATTGCAGAAATTTATTAAAATTCGGCATATTAAGTTTCAAGTATATGAAATTTCTCATATTAAGAAGTAAGAATTGCATTTCTTTGCAATCTACTAAGAATTATATCATATAGTTGCAATTTATTAAAAAATATTGAAATTAAATTTCTTTGGCGTGCCATTTTCTTCTTTAACGTAAACAGAGTTAGTTGCAATTGCAGAAATTTATTAAAATTCGGCATATTAAGTTTCAAGTATATGAAATTTCTCATATTAAGAAGTAAGAATTGCATTTGTTTGCAATCTACTAAGAATTATATCATATAGTTGCAATTTATTAAAAAATATTGAAATTAAATTTCTTTGGCGTGCCATTTTCTTCTTTAACGTAAACAGAGTTAGTTGCAATTGCAGAAATTTATTAATATTCGGCATATTGAATATCAGGTACATGAAATTTCTCCTATTAAAAGTAAAAATTGCACCGCTTTGGAATTTACTGCGAATTGTATCGTTCTCATTACCCCTTATTGGACCGGTAACAGGTTTCCGTTTTAAAAGAAATGAAACGACTGAAATTGTAGGTGAAAAAGGAAGAGAGGAAAATTCTAAAGATAAATGTCGAGAGTTCGGTTGAAAAACTTCGGTATTTGAGATAATAACAGTACGAATGGTAGCACTGGTTTTGCCGAGTTGCGCGTAAATGCGCGCGTCGGTGCTTCTTGTTTTATTTACGCACCTATTCCGCTCCGTGCAAATTACATACCTCTGGTGCGAATCTCGACGCTTCAAACTCCGCCGGAACAATTACTAAGCGAACATTTTTCGCAAAGCTTCATTGCACTTGACTCCCGTCGAATTTATTTAACGCGCTTGCTATTTGAGGAACGTTTGAACGCGCCCATTAGGAAATACCTAACTGGAACTGAAGTCGTAAGAGGTGCAAGAACATCGCACTTTCGAGACGATCGTATTTGCAAGCCGTTTTTCGTATTGCGAAAGTGAGTTGTGCAGTTAATTTCAATTTTTACAGCAAGTAAATCGATACATTGAGATATTAGCACTGGAACTGCCGATGGTTACTCATTGTCAGTATATTTCGGGATAATTAATAATTATGTTAAAAGGAAGGGAATATGGGGGACAAATTAATGAGCGATAGAATTGTTTATAGTTAGCAAAATAGGCTCAGAGATATGCAGAAGTGGCAGCGTTAGAAGCTTCAGGAATTTTTCAGAAAAATTCAGAACTAGTCGGTTTGACTGATAGATGTATTGTTAATCGAGGAAGATTTTAAAAATTAAGATTAAACAAAATACCAGTAGTTGAAACTGAAGTACAAATCAAGGAAAAGTACATTGGCAAAGATATATACAATATTGTAATATTAAAGACAGAAAGATCCCTCAAAACTTCCGAGCTCATAACGAATAACCAAAGCGCAAACTATGCCCAAGAAAAGTTACAATTTTACAAACCCAACTTTGCAAATACCGTCAGCAGGATAGTGTCAATATCACCGTAGAAAATCCTGTTTGCTTTTCCACCATCGACGAAGCCTCGAACACTTGGTCGAACGACTAAAAAAAAGGGAAGAACCGGCAGCAACCCTTACGATTAGCGCTGCATGGCCAGAACAAACCTTCCCCCGTTCAACTTCGTACGCGCACGACTTGCAGTAGGTGCAAAATTCTGGCGAAAAGCAAATACCTGAGGTTGTCCAGCTTAACAAGAATTTCGTGGATACACACAGGCCAGAGTTATTCCCTGTACAAAATAATTCGCCGAAACACCCCCGTCCCACGTTCTCCGAGTGGATCTTCCCCTCGAGATAACCAATGACGTTACATGCCGCCGATAAATCGTGATTCTGATCGCGTATCTCAGCGAGGACTGGTGTATTTTACATATAATTTCTAGCATAGCCCGACCGAATGTATCTCTTGGAAGAGTGTCGCTAGAAGGAGGCGCACGGAATCCCGATTCCCGTCGCGTGGCACCGATTCCCTCTTCCTTCGCGTTCCCAGGAGGCTGCCTCCTCCGACCGGTAGCCCATGAGAGTCACCGAGGACGATAGAAATCGTGCGACATCCTCGTCCTTCCTTCGTAGATCGGAGATCGTCGTCTCGACGAGAATGAGAATCGCGAAGGGACGGAGGAGGCGGAGGCGAAGGAGAAGGTGGAGGTATCTTAGACGAGAGAACGTAAATATTGTTGAAAGCAATTAATTCTCCGGCGGACTACCACCTTCGCTTTGTCAGGAGGGTTCGTCCTGACAAAGAGGACGGGAGGGAAGGGGGGAGGATCGAGGAGGAAAGGGGAAGGAGGGGAAGGAGAGTACCGGGAACGCCGACAGTGGCCAGTGGCCACTGTCATCAAAATACTCGAAGGGGTTGGAGCCGGGGGGATAAAAGACAAACGCCGCCTTCGTCCTCGTTGTCTGATCGTGGAGATTGCTTTATTTGAGTCCGTTTAGCGGAGAGATCCCGAAAGTCTGCTGAAAATATTTCGTGCCCGCTACCACATCGAGGATCCTCCTTGCCCGGGGAGGACGACACGGAGGCGTAACACATTAAGCATCGGAATAATGTAATCTCGTAGCTGGGATCAAGCGATAAATATAATCGGCCGGTTGAAATTTGTCGGCGCACACTCGACCGGCTACTATGTCCGATGCACCTGTATCTTCTTTGGGCTTAGCAGTCTGTTCGTGTACCTTGAGATCGATCGTGGCCGCTGTGGTGGATCGTTAATTTAGTAGCTTTTCGCTAGGTAATATTAATTGATGTTGGAATTATTTTTATGGAGGTCAAATGATTTTCAGTTAGAATTGAATATTTGATGGGAAGTTTGTGGTATTGTTGTCGATATTATCAACTTGGTACTTTGTTGAGTTTTAATCGACCTTAACCCTTTGTGGTCCGAATTACTTTGTCAATTTTGTAGTGAGCTAAATGAAAGTAACTCCACATTTTCTATCGCTGATTATTCATTTTTTTAATGATAGCAATAACTATAGGAACTTACGGATATTTAGATGATAACATCACTATGAATTTGGAAAGTCGATATTAAATTGTTAGAAATAAAATGAAGTGTAAAGCTCGAGTATAGCTCGACATAGGACTGCAAAGTATTCTTTTCGAAGACGAATAAGATATTCAAAGTAGGAGTGTATTGAAAATTCTAGATTCTATCTTCACATTCACAGTAGATTATATTGCAGCATACTTTGCAATGAGTCTAGAAAATTTCAGAAAGTTTAATGCTTCACCTGAACTTCATCCATAGCAACGGAAGTAAATCCATTTCGTAAACTCGACGGTTGATAATTATTTACTGGTCCCTCTCCCCGAGGCCCTCTTGTCGTGTTCCCTTTTTGATTTCGATCGATCAAAATGCAAACACGAGCAAAAATGGAGGCACGCCGAATGAAAAGGGGAGGCGGAACAGTGCGCGCCTACTTATGCAACCGCTGCACCGGAATTACTCGAGGCGCAGTCCGGTGCACATAAATCAGTCGAGTTTCGCCGGTGACGTTCGCCTCTATTCACTCACGCGACAAACTCGCGCATTGCAGTCGGTGGGTTCAATCGTTCAATTTGGAGTTCGCGGATGTATGATTTATTCAGCAGGCCGTTTCGTCCCGACGGGGTGAATTAAAATATCCCCATCTCGAAAGGGCCAAGACGAGGGATTTAGACGCTCTTCGTCCGAGTAACAATTTTTTAAATCAAAATTCTACCGAGTCGATACCCAAAATGAAATTAACACTAGAACTACCGGCGTTAAATCTATTATATTTCAATATATTAAATAAGTACGAGAAAAGAGGAATCAAGAGGCAGAAAAGATGATCAATTCGGTCATTTATGTTTTTTGAGAAGGGCGTAGAATATTTCTCCTATGTCTCTCTTATAAACTTTGAGAATTTTTGGAAAAAATTGTATACCAGTCATTGTGACTGGTTTGGTAGTTCGAGTGTTAAACGATTCTCAGAAACTTTGACAATTCATAGCTGAATGTCGGAAGCGAAGAATTCAATCATCCCTTTCAACTTTCGTCCCGGTGTCTGCGAACAATTCGCAATATCAGCCACACACTCAACAGCGGATAACACGTGAAAGTTTTCCGTCCGTCGTGGAGGGTGGTCCGACGGAAGTCTATTGAGAGCGGCGTTTAGGAAGAATTAGGATCACGCAGAGTTCCTCCTTGCACTTTGTTCGAGGGTGTCGATACACCAGTATCTCTTTAATGTTTCGAGCGACGATGCGTGCTCCCGCGAATGCTTCCGGATTATAAGCGCAGGTAGACGGCGCAGTCGATCCTGGCGAACGCAAGGAACAACACGACCGCCCATTGTGAGAGCATCGATGATCCTGCGCGCTCGACTTCGAGCTCGTAAATCGGTAAAGGATCCCGTACCTGTGATCGAACCGATGGGTGAGAGGAAACGCCAGACTGTTCTCATACTATGGAATTCTTACGGGCGATTCTTCCGACCATTTTTTACGATCGGGGTGGACATTCGTCTTGCCGGCAAAAGTAGTCGTTCCGCGGGATTATTCGATCATTTTGATATCGGGGAGGTAGGAGATTGAAATGTGAATGTTGTGAGAAAATGGTGCTGTTTTAATGGGAGTGAAGTAGCCTACTAGCAGGAGCTTGAGTTCAAATGAAGTCGTTCTACACCCCCTTAACACATTGCATGCGATTTTATTTCGCCGCGGATTCACGCGCGTAGCGGACATTTTTTCGTGAATTTCGCGAGAGTTTGGTCATTCGGTAAAACCGCAATAAATCGAAAACTACTTCGTTTTTCTTAATGACACTTTTTTTTATTTTACACTTAAATATATGCTCTGTGATTAAAAAAAAACAATCGACATTGTTTTTAGTAGGTAATGCCCATCATATTTAACACTTTTACTACGATTTTCTTTTGAAAATGATCACTGGTAAAGCACTACTGGGTAATATTTGTCACGAGAAAATTTAAAAAATACGGTTTGCGTAGAATTTGATTCCACATTAAAATTATCTTCTTATTACTCAGTTAATTTCTCTTGGTATAAGATATAATTTCTCTCAAAATTTAAAAAGTCATATTTTTTAAATTTCTCTCAAAATTTAAAGTCATATTTTTAAATTTCTCTCGAAATTTAAAGTCAAATTTTTTGTAACATTTCTTGCTTGGGACAAATATATCCCATCACTAGCGAAACGGTTAAGCGATACGCGTTCTCCAGCACGTAGTTTTACGTGACTCGCGCTCCAGTGGCAGATTAGAAAAAACGTAAAACTACGTTTCCCGCATGCAATGTGTTAAACTGTAGATCTTAGACGGAATAACGATGGTACCCGAAACTAAAACGAGCTCTAAGATAACTCTTCTCTCGCCTAACATAACCAACGTCACCTATCTCAACCTGAACACCGTCATTAATTCCACTCGCAACTCTCTGCAACAAGGACAATTACAATTTGCCAACGATTAAAAAGAAAAGGCGCATTGTTCCGTCACAATAGCCAGCCTTAAGATCAACACGAATCCCACCCAGCAAATCAAAACTCCCCCGATACCTTCTCCCTTTACAATACCAATGCTATAGAATCGTCCGCGAAACGAGTCGCGCTCGTTGGAGCGATTTGTTTGCCCGCTCCACGATCGAATGAAATCGGCTTAATACGATCGAAGGGCTCGTTCTCAGTCGCACGGTTTTCTGCGCACGAAGAGGCCGTGGCCTCGAAAGCGGATCGAAGGGTTGGATAAAAATTGAAGCGGGGGTGGCCGAAGGGAAAGCCAGTGGGAAAGTTCGGAGGGGCCAAAGTTCGAGTTACGTCGAATCGACTCTGGGGAGGCACGCGCGACACGCGCTTCCTTTCAGTCTCTGCACTAGCCACTCGAGAACTGCCCCAGGGACATTAATCCCATTTAATCAAACACCGGTTCCAGCTCGATTTCCCCTCTCCTTATGGTGTTTACCTCTCGTCGCTCGAGAGCACGTTAATCATGCGCTTCGTACCTTCGAGAGTTTCTAGGTGGGAAGCAGTTCTGCAGCGGGGTACTTTGTTTTATGGATTGTGCGAATTTATAGTCTCCTTTGGTATGAAGGAAATCGTCGAGCATCGGATGCAATGGGTGGATTAACCCCTTGCCCTACGATTGCTTTTGCGACTGCCTCCGCAATAATTGAAAATTAAATTGCTAAAATAAAAATGTTAGTGGTACCCTGACATTAGAATTTAACGCAACATTAATAACATAGAAATAATATTATTGTGCCTTGTTTGACTGATATTTTCAAATTGATAATTTCTGAGAAGCTCTGAAATTTCCAGCTCCCAACCGCCTTACGAGTGTCATTTATTGTTGTAGGGCAAAGGGTTAAAAGTGTTACAACGAAAGTAAGCAATTTTCATCCTACGATTGCCTTTGCGACTGCCTCTACAATAATTGAAAATTAAATTGCTAAAATAAAAATATGTTAGTGGTACCCTGATATTAGAATTTAACGCAATATTAATAACATAGGAATAATATTATTGTGTCTTGTTTGACTGATATTTTCGATTAGATAATTTCTGAGAAGCTCCGAAATTTCCAGCTCCCAACCGCATCACGAGTGTCACTTATTGTTGTAGGGAAAAGGGTTAAAAGTGATACAACGAAAGTAAGCAATTTTCATTTTACTGTCGACAGAAATTAACGTAATATCTTGACAATGACAGAGGCTTCGATGAATAAGCATTACTGAGATCAGTTTCGATACGTCTAGGCACTGTTTAATCGCGTTTACCTTTATACGAAGCGAAAGCGCGCGAAAGTATCATCTTTAAAGAATACTATACGAGAGGAAATTCCTTCCTTATCTTTCAATAATTCTAAGTATCCTGCAGACTCAAAGTATCCACAAAGTTACACCGAACTCTTTATTATCTGCAAACGAGTCCCAAAATTTTCATTCTGCTTTCAAACATCATCATTACGATCCATCCTAGGAAGTTGATCTCGCAAACTTCCACCTTCACCTTCTCGCTGCTCGTCGAACTCCGATCGAACATCGATCAACAAACTTTGCCTGCACAGCCTCGAAATCGTGCTCATATCCCCCTCCATAGAATCCTTTCCGCGTATCAGTCGCGAAAGGTTAAACTTGTTGACTATCTTGGCAAAAGGCCCAGACGATTCTCGCCTCTTCGAAATCGTCCTTGGCAAGGACTCGCAGCCTCGATTAGCATCGGCGAGACGTTCGAAGGTGTCTGGATCAACGTTGATCATTCCAACGCTCGCGGACTTCACGAGATCGGTTCGAGAAGCTGCCGAAGCGATCGATTCCGAATCATTTGTCTCTTCGTCCCTCGTCGACGCATTTTCCTCCTTTCTCGCAGCTTCATTCTCTTCAGCTATCGATACGTCTCTAGCTTCATTCGTTAACTTCTCATCCTCGCTGTTATCCTTCGTCCTCTCCTCCCTTTTCGCCAGTCTTTCCTCCTCGTTTTCCGATACTTTCTCGCAACGATCGGATCGTACTCTTAGAAGATCGCTGCTCAGAGCGACGACTGTTCGAGGCTCCAGAACCGAATGGCAAAGAGGACCTCCACGACGAGACAAGAAGTTCTCCTTCGCTCGACGTACCTTCGAGGAATGTGATTCTAAGGACGAGTCGACGGAAATCGTGTTTGTCCTGCCGTCCCTTCTCGCTGCTACGCTGGAAAGAATATTCAGCTTGTGGATCAGGTCCGAGGACAAAGGATCAGTCCTCGAGGACACCTCTGTCTCAGTCTCCCTTGTTTTCAAGTAAGACGACCTAATTGTCATTGGCGTACGTTTCTCCTCGCTCGATGTCACCTGGATGGAAATATCCTGATGTTCCTTCTGCCCCGAGTTCTTAAAGCGTTCTCTGTCGATCGACGATCTTCCGATTCGTGATCCTGGAATCTCACGATCTTCAGGATGCTCTCGAAGAGCGCTGTTTCTTGCGAACAGTGTCTCGTTGTTGTTCGATGGTACTTTTTCAATATTCACTCGCTTGTTTATGGTAGAATCTTGTCTTTCTGCTGTGCTTCTTTCGTGTTTGTTCTCCAACCTGTCGATCTTCGGTTCGCACTTTATATCGCGATCCTTGGAGCAAGGACGAAGGGGCCACGGCAGAGATAGTGGCATTCTCAGGAGTGCATCCTGTCGAGAGACTTTTGGAGAGGATGATCTCGATTTGCTCTTGCTCTTTGGTCTCAAAGTTCGATCTTCCTCCGAAGTGTCGCTCTCTTTTCTAGCACGATCCTCCGAGCGTCGAAACGGCGAGAATATCATGCGTTTCGTCTTCACGAACACGCTTCTCGTAGGCGAGTCATTTTTCTTCGTGGTTCTTTCGCGATTTGATCCTTCGCGATTGAAATCTTCCTGGTTGCTGATCCTTTCTTCCGACGAATCCTTCGTCCTTGCAGAGTCCATCGGGTCCGATGAGCTTTCGTTGCTTTCACTGGCACTGGCGGTAGGAACGACGATTTTGTTTAAAGTCTTCTCGTTGATTATTATCCTTTCTACGCAACGATCCTCGCGACAGGACGCGACGGTGAAAGGACTCGTGGAAATCGTCGGTTCTCGATGATAATCGAGGGTAGATGAAGAGGTTAACGTGCGGGTAAAAGACGTTGGTATGCTACCGAAGTTGTGGTACCGTCGTTTCTCCTCTTTTAGTATTTTTTCCGTGGGACTTACGAACATTAAGGTTCCTTTGATGCAGTTATCATTGTAGTTCGACGTGGTATCGACACTTGTCGCTGTCGATCCTTTGCATGCGTCGATTGAGTTGTTTCTTTGGTCGAAATCCTGCAAATCTGACTTTACGGTGGATAATTCGTGATATTGGCGAGAGTGGAGCTCTTCTCGGATTGTGCCGTAGTTTTCTTCGTGGCTTCTTTTGGACTCTTCTTTTCGGGTTGAGAAAAATATCGAGGCAGCTTTGTGTTCGTTGCCTGGAACAGAAGTGTGCTGTTAATTACTAATTAAGGGTGTAGATTTATTTTACTGATCGTAGTGCAGAGCTGGACTTCGTTTAAATATGTTTTATGACTAATTTTGCGAAGAGCATAGTCGTCGAGTGTCCTTATAAGTGATAAAGTCTTTTAATTATTTATTAACTCTAGAACTATTGCCGATTGCTACGGTATATTTAGAGATTATTAATAAATATGTTAAAAGGGACGGAATAACGAGGGAAAAATTATTGTGGGATTGAATTATTTACATTTTGCAAAATAGGCATAGAAATATAAAGAATTAGCAGCTTTAGATGCTTCAGGAATTATTCAGAAAACGCTAGTTTCAGCGTTTCTACTGATGTGAAACTTTTTCTATTAAAGTCACATCTTTATAAGGCAGAAACTTCAAAGACACAGATGGATATATATTCAGCAGAACTTTATCTTTTCAACTCCAATATTTAAATATTAAATATACTATAAAATTCGCAACTATTGCAATTTGAAAGTCGTATGAAATTTCATTGAATTCAAAGCGCCGGTCGCCCATGGCAGTCAACGTGTTAAAGTAGATATGGAAAACAATTGAAATTCTATTTAAATAATCTATGAAGCGTCCTAAACAAAGTAAGACTGTTCAAATATAAGTGAAAAACTTGCAAACAGAAGTGCAAGAGTTACAGTCAGTTATCATAGCGCCAACAATTGAATATCGTAACAGATTTATCGATATTGAAATTTCGACTCACTCGAATCGCGAAGCTTGGAATTCAGCAAAGAATTCGTAGCTCCTTGATAATCAGGCGCAGGACGATTTTCGAGGGACGAAGAAGAGTATGAAATGGCGATTCCCGGTGTTATCTCTTCGTACTCGTTGTCGATTTTCATTTCGGCCTCGAGGGTGTCCTCTTCGTCGGCGCTGGTTCGATCATCCTCCTCTTTTTCGTCCTCGGAAACGCTCTCGCGTCCCTTTTCGCTGGATATGTCCTGGTTGTACCGACAGGTCGCTAATTTCGATTGCGCTATGATAAAACTTACTTTTCAAGAAAGAGTTTCGCTTTCTCTATTTCAAAAGACGCTTTCGAACAGACTTTAAGCGAATGAATTCATTAAAGTTTGAAGTACGACGAGAAGAATGTAACTTTGGTATTTTTTTTCGTATTGGCTTTCGATTCGTAAGTTTCTTTTTCTTTTGAGAGAGAGAGAGATTAGAGAATTTTTAATAAGTAATAAGAACTTTAACTTCGATCGATTTCACTCGAAGTGTTAGAAAATCTACCATTGATTCTTTCGTGTCCTCGGAAAGAGCAGATCTACTTCCACGCTCCATTGTCGTGCGAATAGTATTACTTTCTTCCTTCTCTGGAATGCAAAACGGAAGAAATTTATGTTCAATTTTTTTGTGAAATGATCTAAGCAAAATTCTTATTACTTTTAACAGGTCACAGTAGACTGGACAATTTGCGGGGTTTAGGGATTATTAAATTGTAATACCAACGTTTAGAACCTTCGAAGAATTTGAATTTATTCTCGAAATATTCGATAAAGTATTTCATAGCAAGAAAAAGTCAAAAAATGTCCAATCTCCTACGTTTGTCTCTGCTTTTTTGCTTCCCGTAGAACTAAATAATAACGTACCATCCTATTTATATTTAAAAAACATTGGAAACCGGTCATTCTGAGGGCCTTGGTAGCTTTAGTGCTAATAGAACCTTTAACAACTTTATCGATAACGTTGATCGTGACCCTATAGTGGTAAAAGGGCCCTGTACCCTTAATTGTTCCCCGTCCAGTCTACTCCTTCGTCCCTTCCCATACTTACCATCAGGTTCTCGTTCCCTCGTGCTATTCTCGCTTGCGTCCTCTCCATCCGACGATACAGTAGGAATTTCCTCGCTGTAACAATTAAAATGCACACAGGAATATTCGTCAATTTTAACACTAGATCCACGGAAGCCGTGAAATCGACGGGTTATTCCTTTTTCTATAAACGTTTCTCACATTACTAGAGATGCAGTACAGTAGATATTTCACGTGTATCTCATAATACACAAATTACCTAACTGATCATCTTCTTTATGTCTTTATCCCTTTTCTTTCAAAGTACTTATTTAACCAGTTAACTGTGTTCATTTTTAACACTGAATTGTAATTTTTTTACTGAATAATATTATAATCCTTCCATGTTTTGTTTTCCTTTTTTCGTAAAATTTATAATAGGAGCATTTCCCCTGCGTTCGACGTGTGTACAAGTCATTGCTAATTTTAATTCCGCATCTCGTGAGTGATTTGAGGAACTAAATTCCACAGTTAACTGGTTAATATATCTAATAACAGATTTAACCCTTTGCGGACGGAGACATTTTTCAATATTGAAATATAGCCATTCATTTTGTGATACAAAAGCACCTTTTTATCAGCAAGTTATACTATTAATCCAATACATTATAAATTAATACTTATTTAATCATATTTCAACGGTTGTATTTCAATTCTTCAACTTTAACTGTGTATACAAGCGGCTACAAACTATAATTAATTTTTTTCTCAGCCCGTATATATGCGACGCTAGTCCTCAAAGGGTTAAACCCGTAGATCCAGCGTTAAACACACCTTTTTCCATACCTCTCGATGCTATCATAGCGCCGATCACGTGTTTCGCTCTTCTCTTCGACATCGTCCCTTCGATTCCATTGAATCGAGCAACCCAGATCGTCCAACTTGCCGCAATTCTTCTCACGACTCAACTGATCATCCCTTCTCCATCCTTCGATTCCATATCGCCCGAAGTTGCTTCTCGTAAAGTAATCTTTCCTTCTCCAAGGCTCCGACATCCTCCAACCCTCGTGATCCACGTCGTCCTGACACGAAGCCTTTCTCTTGTTCCAACTATTTCTCACTTCGAAATGTTCGGGACTCGAACTGTCCTCGCTGGAGAAATTCTTCCTCTGATTCCACGTCCTGGACTCCCAGTGCTTGCGATTCGGATTGTCTTCGACTTCGACCAAAAAGACTGGCGAGGGTTCATGGCTGGAGGTCACGGTTCCAAGGGGAACAGCTATGCTGGTGGTTTCACTGGCTGCCACGGAGTACACGGGGGTTTGATGTGGTTGGACTCTGTTCAGAGGACTCGCAGTTTCCTCGATAACGTCCTCGATGTCGACTATCATCGCTTCCGGCTCGGAATCCTCCATTGCCGTGTCCTCCGAGGGGTCCTCGGTTCTTCGAGGATCAACTGAGGACGAATGCGCGAGACGAAGGGTTGTTAAGCAGCGATTATTTGAAAATTGAAGGGATTTAGTTGATAAAGGAACGTTGTTAAATGCAAATGATAGGGAATTAACCCCTTGCCTTACAATAACGTGTGACACTCGGGACGGTTGGATGACATAGGAAACTTTGAAGTTTTCCAGAAAATATTAAATTGAAAATATCGATCGGTCACGAGAGGGTGAAATTATTTCTAGAGTTTTAACCCCTTGCCTTATAATAACGTCTGACACTCGGGACGTTTGGATAAAATAGGAAAGTTTGAAGTTTTCCAGAATTTATTAAATTGAAAATATCGATCGGTCATGAGAGGATTAAATTATTTCTAGAGTATTAACCCCTTGCCTTCCAATAACGAGTGATACTCTCAGCATCTACGAGTGATACGATAAATGGGATGGAAAATTTTCAAGCTTCCTGAAACCTATCAAATCAGAAGATAAGAAATTCTGAGATAAGAATCCTAAGAAATCACTATTGATGAGACGCGACGCGCTAAGATTATTCCTATAATATTAATATTACGTCAATTTTCATTTCAGAAATTTAATCCTAAATTATTTCAGATGCAGTGACAAAATAAATCGTAGGACAAGGGGTTAATATTGCATTCGATTATAAGAAATATGAGAAATCAGAGAGAAATTTTGATTTTACGAATTAATTTTGAATTATTGCTCATTCAATCAAAATAGAAATTGTAAGGCAAGGGGTCAAAGTTTACTTACTCGGTGCTGGTGAAGTGTCGATGCGATCGACGTCTTCCAGCGTCTTTGTTAAACGATCTAACGATTGTAAGCTCGTAGAACGACGAAGGGGTGGTTCCTGTCGAGGACTTCCCTCGTACACGCTGCCAACGGACTTTGATCTTTTGAGAATACCAAAGAACACCTTTTCCTCGTCTGAAATTTCTGAAAGACGATTACGGCAAATGTTTTAATTTTGAGTTCTTTGAAATCTTTAAGTTCAGGACTTACTGGTTGTTGGAGTTACTTCCGTTGAAGTTTCGATATTGGTGTCACCGGTAAAGGGGCAGTAAGCTGGTCCCAGGAGACGGAAAGTTGAGGATCTAGGCGATATCCCGCGATATTTCTCCCAGTCGTACAGTTTTCTAGTGAATTCACGGGAAATACCCTCGAAACGATAAGATCCGACGGAAGTGCGGATGAGGACTTCGTTGCCACAATTTACGCTCTGCGCTCCATCGACAAATCTTGAATTAGAACACGCAAAAATGCAGGATTTAACGTTTCTATTGTTGATGTTGCTGTTACCTTTTAGTTGATGGAATTGCACCCAAGCATCATTAATCAAAGTTGCTTACTTCTAAGTTACTTATCTCAAGGGTTGCAGCTCTCGATACCTCATCGACATATGAGCCGTTCAGAGGCCAAATCGATTAACTCCACATCTTCAATTTCTTTAAATTCCAGTCTCAAATCACTTGACTGAGGCCTAACTCTTTACATTTATAATAAATTTCCTTAACCCCTTGCCCTACGATTTCTTTTGTGACTGCCTCCGCAATAATTCAGAATTTAATTGCTAAAATAAAAATTGTTCCGTGATTCTTGATATATCGTATCATTTAACGTAATATTAATATCACGAGAAAAATATTATCGCGTCGCGTCTCATTAATATTTTCAATTTGATAGGTTTTGCAAAACTTGAAAATTTCCTATCCCATTTACCCCATCACGAGTGTCACTCGTTATTATAGGGCAAGAGGTTAATAATAACGATTAGGACCATTAAACGACGAACTTTCCTCCGTCATCGAATAATAAATAATTTATTCCCGAAGTAAATCTAAGTTTACCATCTAATTCACGTTTTCCCCAGTTAATCGATTTGACTCTAGCACTCTACCTCCTTCCACATGCAAAATCAAATCCTCCAACGTCACTCTGTACCTCGTATCTCCATCGAAGCACTCCTCCAACTGTCGTGCATCGCTCTCCCGTCGTTCTCTGCCAATTCTGTCGCCAAAATTCACCAGCACCTTCTCCAGAGCCAGAAACTCGCTCTCGTCGATTCCCGAAGCAGCGCCGAGTCGATTAAGATTCGATCGTTTGCTAGTTTCCCTCCCCGTTTCGTTCATCCTCCTCCAAGCTTCCATTCGTCGCACGAAGTCCTCGCAGAGATGCGATCTTCCATCGCTCACGGTACTTCCGGCGCTTCCTCCGCTTCCGCAACTACCCCTGGAGCCAATGGTATCCTGATTCCTCGTCTCAGGCTTCAAAGGCAACCTCCATAGCTGCCAATCCGTCAAACGACGACGACTGACTCTCTGCTGTTCGAAAGTAGCGCTTCCTCGTCGTCCTTTCTTGGCGCGCTTCCAATCCTGAAGCTTCTTCTTGAACTCCGGCGCCAATCTCTCCTCCGGTAGCAAACCTTCGCGCGGATTAGAGGATCCACTCGAAAGATGAACGTCACGGGTCGTTTTTCCTCCGGCTCTCGGCGATATGCTCTTCAGACGTTCCCATTCCACGAGTTTACGGTGAAATTCCGTCCCGAGCTTCTCGCGAAGCGCCTGATAATCCCTGCGCGTCTCGGCTTGCGAGCTCGATGTCGCAGCTTTCTCGAGGTCCTCCACGCTGCCGCTGCAGCTGTGAGCTTTCGGAGTTTCCGAGCCTAGAATTAGAACGTTTGTTATTCGCCGTTGTGATGCAGTTGTGGCACGGCTCGGTGCGAATTTTAGGACGTCTTAGAAGGATGGTTCGGAGGGATGTTGACGTTGGAGAGGAATTTGGGGTAGCGATAGTTTAAATTGGAGATTTCAACGGTTAAATATGGAACGATGTTGCGCGCTCTTTGTGCCTTGGCTTTTGGTTAATGCGATCGTTTCTGTGATATGCGTATGAAGGCTTTCGAAACAGGGGATATTCGAGGCACGGGAGAAATTCCGCGGCGGAGTTGACTTTATTTTGACACTAGAAATGTCTGCTTTATATCTGTGATGGTTAAATGCACTGGACCTATCGGCTTTATGTCTGTTATATTGAAATATACGAGATAAGTACTTTGGAAAAAGAAATTTGTAGAGGTGAAAAAGATGATCGGTTAAGTAATTTTTGTTTTATACGATAGGCGTAAAATATTTACTGAATGGCTGCCCAAACAATTTGGAGAATTTTTAGGAAAAATCAGAGAGCGGTCATTTGAGCGCCATGGCAGATTTAGTGTTAAATAATGGCTGCCCAATCAATTTCGGGAATTTTTAGAAAAAATCAGAGCGGTCATTTGACCGCCATGGTAGATTTAGTGTTAAATATGTACTTTGGAAAAAGAGGAATGGAGAGGTGGAAAAGATCGTCGGTTAAGCAAGTTTTATTTTAGAAAATGGAAGTGGAATATGTAATTAATGGCTCCCCTATCCATTAGAGGATTTTTTAAAAATTGGGAACCGGCCATTACGATGACTACTGCTTGGTAGTTTTTCTGTTAAAAAATGCCGAATCATCATAGCCGCGGTGAAATCGATAAGTTGATTCTTTCTTGTTTCACTTTCAAATTTGGCATGTTGATACAAAAATTCATCGTTCCTGTTTCACGAGAATTATATCTTAATTCCTGCAAAAAATTCCCTAGTATTAATCAAATCGTCAGATTCAAATCCTCGAAACCAAAGTGCAACGAACCTCCAAGTATCACCTCCGATGCGAGACCTTCGAAATGTCACAAATACCAAGAAAGTCTGGCAAAATGTCCTAAAAAATCCTCTCAAAAACGGGACCAATGTAAAAAATCTCCAACCCCTGAAGTAATACTCTCAAATTTCCTCATATTCCACCCCATAAATCCACCTCTTCCACTTTCAAACTTCATCGCTTTCAGTGCAAACTAAAAATCGTCACCGACGATTATCAAGATGTCTGTCAGAGTCTAAATAATCGCATGCAGCAAATTTTAAAAGATATCAACACCGAATCGTCCTCCATTCTCGCTCGTCTCGAGAAAAACTTGCAACTAGGAAAATCCAACGATGCGGCTCAGCTTGAAAAGCTGTTTCACGACGCGAAATTAAAGCTCGTGGAATTAATGTCGCTGGATGCATTTTGCGGCTGTGAGAAACGCAAGTGCGCGATGTTCCTCGGCAACGAAGCGAGGCGAGCTTTCGAGGGCTTGCGAAACGACGTTCTTCCGAGTGTCGAAAGAATTACATGGTTCCTCAAAAGTCTCGAGAACGAGGCGTTGATTTGCATCGGACGTGCCAAACATTTGGCACTTGGCTGCCGCAAGTGCAAGAATCCTCAGGAATTGGCGAAGTGCATCGAGGAGGACGTGAAATGCGCGGGAAATATGTTAGATCGGACCGTTGAGGATGTTAGGATTAGTTTGAATGAGATTAAGCAGTTCGAAGAGGACGTCGTGAAATTCCACGAAAGAGCGACGAATGAGGTTTTGGAGACTCATCGTGCAAAAATTGCAGCGTTTTCGAAATGCTTGGAGAGGTGTATTCTTGGTATTAAGAAAGCGAGGAAGTGAAAGATCGAGGAGTCTTTCAAAACGATGCTTGGAAGTTGGGTCATTTTTTATTGTGGGTTTGCTACGAAATTATAGAATCACGGGTACTCATATCGGTAGAAGCGTGCCGAATGAGAAATTTGACGGATAAATCATTGACAATCATTTTTTTTCTGCCTTTGGATCGACTAGGTGTGGAGTCTTTTCAAAATTTTGGGTAAGAAATGCGAGCAGTAAACGGGCGGGAATTATTTAAAAATAATTAAGAATTTCTAACGTTGTTTTTAAGTAGTGAGAATTGTTATTTTGGATTTTGAATTTGATCACTTACCATCCTGGAGGAACAATTGTCCTGACATGACTCTTACAGGACTCGGTGGAACGCTGAACGCAGTGTTCGTGAGGAAGGCTCGCCTAACTTTGTTCCACTTTGAATCTTGTCTCTGTATTTTCGGCGCCGGTGTCGTCGGTTCTTCCATCGTTGATCGCTAAATGAAATCCGTTGAAAAATCAATCATTTTTAACTCGTTCCCTACAATTAATATTCTTTAATGGAATTCTAACAAATTAAGCAAAATCCTTGATTTACCAAATTCCTCGATGAACCTCGATTCTCGAGAATCTGAGGAGACGTTAAATAGCCAAACACAAACGGGATACACGAGGAAAGTAAACTAAATAAAAGTACATCGACTGGAAGGGAAATAAAGAAACAAGGTAGTCGTCAACCTGTCGCTTAAATTCTCTGGATTGTTCCTGACGCGTCTTCGCGTGCTGCGGTGAATTTCCTCCGGAATTTTGCGTGCTGGAGAGCAACGGTGAGATGGATTCCGGTGAGGAAATACTTCGCACTTCTTCCTCGTTCGACGGTATCGTAATCGTCAGAGTCGGTGTCGTTTTTTTCGACGTTCCCTCCGACCTCCTCTTCTCCGTTGCATTCGAAGAATGCATCGCAGGATTGTTGTCCGATGTAATTCGAATAACCGGCTTTCCATGGCTCGTCTGTTTCGCGTGTAAATTCAATTTTATTCTCACTTTGCGCAGCAGTATCGTCTTTCCGATTTTGTGGAAAAATATCCGTGCACTTCATTGCTACTAAGTTGCTATGCTATTATGCTGCTATAATAGTGTGCTACCATGCTGCTATAATAGTATACTACCATGCTACTATGCTGCTATGCTATTCTGCTACTATGCTATTCAGCTGCTGTACTGCTATGCTACTATGCTATGTTACTATGCTACTATGCTAGTTTGCGATTATACTACTACGCCATTATGTCACTGTGCTGTTAAACTGCTGTGCTGATGTACTACTATGCTACTATACTGCTTTGCTGCTATAATAGTATGCCACTATGCTGCTATAATAGTAGGCTGCCATGCTACTACGCTGCTATGATCTCTGCTACTAGGCTATTCAGCTGCTGTACTGCTATGGTACTATGCTGATATGTTACTATGCCACTATGCCGCTTTAGTATTATTCTACTACGCCATTATGTCACTGTGCTGTTGTGCTGCTATACTACTATGCTACTATATTGCTATGCTGCTATAATAGTATGCTACTATGCTGCTATGCTGCTATAATAGTAGGCTACCATGTTGCTATACTGTTATTTTACTGTTATTCTACTATGCTGATATGCTGATATGCTACTATGCTACTATGCTACTATGTGACTATGTGACTATGCTGCTATGCTACTATGCTACTTTGCTATTATTCTACTATGCCATTATATCACTGTGCTGTTATGCTGCTGTGCTGATATACTACTATGCTACTATACTACTATGCTGTTATGCTACTCTGCTACTAGGCTATTTTGTTGCTATACTGCTATGCTGATATGTTACTGCAGTACTATGCTGCTACGGTACTACGCTATTAGGCTACCATGCCCTTCATTCAGAGCTTCAATGACTTCCTCGAACAGTCATTCAATTCCTCCCTCCTTGAGATCTCCTCTTGCTTCTCTCAAATTTTATTTTCTCTTCCGAAATTCCTCAAATTTCAACAAATTTGACACCTTGATCTCGTGCAAATGGTATCTCTCTTCTAATTTTATGCAGCAGATCATTGCACTTTGGTGGAATTTGAGGAACTTCAGGAGAGGATAGGACGAAGTAGAGAGAAGCAAGTGGAGATTCCGAGACGTTCAGAACTGAATGAACCGTTCGAGGAAGTGTGGGGACTTTTCACCGAAATTTTGAACGAAGGGCTTAGTTGTAGGGCGAGTGAAGCTTCGAAATATGGTGTGTGCCCGTTAATGGCTACGTTCGCGATGCGCGGATGATAAAACAAATTCAGCAGCCGCGGCTGTACGGCACGCGCGTCGTTGAGGATATTTTTAAATCGGCACTCGCACACCGATACACAGTAGAAAAGGAATTCTGTTAATCTTTCTCGTGTCTGCTACCCAAGTAACTGAATTGTAATGGCAGAAATGAAAGAACTTTGCTTTTCAAGATTGCGATGTTAACCGGAAAATTAATTGAGAACTGCTCGTCAAAGAATAGTAAAAGCTTTAACTAGCTAACGGCTAACGTAATGCATCTTCAATTCTCAATCGATTAATTAAGATTTTACACACTAAATGAATTTCAATTATGTTTCGCTATAAATCAGAGAAAAATAACTTCTGCATATATTGCAGCAAAACTTCTTAAAATTGGGTAATTGCAAAGTAGATATATCAAAAACCAAAGTAGTTCCTGTTTCCATAATATTTCACCGACTGCAAATTGTTTAATATATTACAAAATCTCTTTAACTATTATCCTTCAATGACGTTGAAACCTATTCAATGACATTATCCCTCAATGAACTATCATTCAAAGGTCACAAGAATTTTCATTCAGTTTCAAATCACCGACCGTCCACCCCGTTAGGCAAGGATCTCCCTATATCGAAAATCCTTTGAAACTGTTAATTAAATACTGCAAAAAGGACAAGATGCATTGTTTAATAGCAAAAACACGCGCGTCTCTTTGGCATAACCGAGTGATCGTGACCTTGCGCACGCACCGCGAGGGATTACGATGAGTGCATTCAAGATATCAAATGCCACTCGCAATTTGGCAGAAGCGATCTCTTATTCACCTCGCACGAACGCTCAGAGACATCGATTACATCCGTCGTGATGATATCGCCGTCGAGAGATCGACTGCGACGGCTCGAATTCTCCTTTTTCCTGTCCTCCTTCGTTTTCACGGATTGCCGATCCGAGGGCGTGGAGGCATTTTTTCGCGGTCCTGAAAGAAGCCTAACGATAATGGAAAAAAGTGCGAGGGGTCTATGGTGGTCATGGTGTTAACCCGTTAACTCATACGGACGTATATATACGTCCGGTGAAAGCTACTCGATTGGAAATCAGTTAAAAGTGTAGGTTGTAGATGAAATAGTCATAGTTAACGCTAGATCTACAAAGCTGGATAAAATGATTTATTCTGAATTTTCTTAATTGCTGATTATTGACGCTGTATATTGTTTAATCTTCTACACCTGTCTTTTAAAATTCTTCTTTCTTTGCTTTTGAATTATTAATCTAGTATCTTTAAATTTCTCTTTAGTTCTAATGTCAAAGGTGAAATATAGACTTTATTTAATAGTATTAAATAATATTTAATAGTATTTGCAGCGATTTAGTTTGCGCTTGACTTAACACTAGATCTACGGTCGCTAAATCTGGTATATTTAAATCTATTAAATAAGTACTTTGAAAAAAGATAGATCAGGCGGTAAAAAATACGACCAGTTAAGTAATTTGTGTATTATAAGATACACGTGAAATATTTACTGTACTGCTTCTCTATCAATTTAAGAAATTTTTTTAAAAAAGCAGGTACCCGTCAATATGACGGCGGCCGTAGATCTAGTGTTAAAATCAAGGTTTTTTCCTGTGTTGAGTCGTAATCGGTTGAAAAAGTGTAAAGTATAGGAAGCCAAGGGATCGGTGATGCGTTAGAATAAATTATTTGTTTATGGGAGTATAACAGAGAAGACCAACAAGAAAATACAATGTTTCCTACCATCGTAAGAACCCTCGTTAGACGAAGACGCGGAGGAAACTCTGCCAAAAGGTGTCGGAGGCCCGGAAATCTCGCTCGTGCAAGAGGACACAGTCGAGCCGCTCCAGTTTCCGGTTCCAGCTTCCGGAATTCTAAGATACTTCGTCGTCGGGGTCGATGGGGCGTTCGTCGTCGATTCCATCGACTCTGCGACGTCGTTCGTGTAAGCTCTTTCCCATTTGAAAGCCGCCTTCACTCTCGTCCACTTGGAAACTTTCGGTGCACCGGTGGTGCTTTCGTTCCTCGACGTTTGCTTCTCCAGTTCCGGTCGATTGGCAGGATTCGATAAACGCGGCAAAGACTGCTCCGACAGAGCCAACGACGTGCTTCGTTGCCTCGAAGCTGGCGAACGAACGTTTCGCCTCTGAAGCTGAGGATCTCGGCAATTGGAAAGCATGGCATCCAGCAGAGATTCCGCGAATCCCGTGTCCTCCTCGTAGAAATTACCAACGAAGTCTTTGTCCCGCGCGAAGGCGTTCTCCAGTCTGCGATCGGCGTTTCTCAGTACCTTCAGCCTCTCCAGATCTCTGACGCGCTTGAAAAACCTCGAGCTTCGATTTCGAAGATCCAGAATCTGCTCTGTCAGAGCATAAAGACGATCGAGATGATCGAAAACCTCATCGGTGCAGAGACCCGCGACGGCCATCGTCGAGGTCGCGGAATTCCTCGAGGGACACTCGGACGTTTGACTCTCGAAGGGCGGTGTACCAAGATCCGTGAGATATTCGATGATATCCTCCTCCTCGTCGAGACTTCGCGGCTGTGTCATCTCGGCTTGACTCGAAACACCTTGAAAACACCCTGCTGTGATCCACGGATCCGGTGGTGGTGTCGGGAGATGACTTTCTCCCGGTTTGTCCTTTGTCTTCGCCGTCCTTTGTTCGCGAACGCGGCCCGAGGAGAGCCGCTCGGCTTTCCTCTCCGTCTCCAGCGCATTGCACTCGTCAAGATGTCCTCCATTATCAGCCATTTGACATTACAGAAACGAGGACGATTCCGATGCTGAGTTTCCTGATAGATCTCTCGATTCGACAGAGATGTCTCTTTACGAGTACTTTGATCGAAGTGTAGGGTAAAGATACAACGGTGAAGCTCGTAGGTTCATCGTTTCCGCTACGGATGTCGCAGATATTAAGTAGAACGAGTAACCAGACCGTCTTCCTGCGTTAAACGCTCTCAAAACTCACGAAAGTCCCGCACGGAAAGAATTACTTCACGGTAGACCTTCCCACAAAGAAAAACCAACAGCACACACAATAACCTATCACTCTTCCTCCCAAATCTTGCGAAGTAACAACGAAAACAGTCTTCTCGATCAGACACTTCTCCCTCGACTCTTTCCACTTCTCAGACTCTAACTCTAACTCGAACTCAGAGTTCACTTCCTGCGACAAATTGGCGCCCCAGGACGACCTCCTCACCTCGTCACACTCATCGACGGCACTCGAATTCCCCTCGGAACTCCGAACCGAGGTATCCGCGGAAGCCTCGACGATCAGCGATCCCCAGGTTCTCTTTGGGAGCGCATCTCATGAACGTTCGCCGGCTTCGAGACGGCCGCGGAAGAAGCGCTCCGAAGATCGCATCGGCGCGTTTCTCGCGTGATTATTTTCGGTAGTGAGCATTCGGCATTCGTATTTACGACGAATACGAGGGCGTTATACGTGCTGCTAGGCGTTCCACGCTCGTCGGGCATGCGCGAGTATACTCGCCGAGCGGATGGTCTTCCTGTTCCCGTCGAAAATAGACGGCGGGAAGACGACCGCCCGGCCCTTACAAATGGCCGCCCGCACTTATTTATACGCGCTTCAACGACGCCCGTGTGGTTTCTATAGCTGTGCACCTAGAGGTTCACCCTCGTGAGATCCTCGTCGTCTGGAGAACCGTTGTTTTATACGGCTTCGCCGGAGATTCTTCTTACCTGGAGAACCGTTGCTTTTATACGCCCCCGCGGGAGATTCTTGGAGAACCGATTGTTCGTGCTGAGATACTCGGGGAAGTTGGGAATTTTTGAATGAATTTTATCGGAGTCGCTTTGAGGGAGTTTGGGGAAGGTTTGGTTAAACGGAAGTGGAAGTGGAAGTGTGAGGGGCTGCGGTGAGAATGGTGTTTAGGCTGGGACTTATAATTCGTGGATGCGAGTTGAAGGAGAGGGTTGTCTTTAAAGGTTTTTCTCGAAATTATCATTTAATGTTAGGTATCGTAGCTTGATATGTAAATCGAGAACAATCTGTTTTGAATGTTGATTAAAGGAAGCTTAGAAAAATATGTGACATCCTCGGTGGTTTGGAGTCCACCTACAACTGTGGATTCTAATAAATAATACAACTAAAAAATGCACTAAAAAATACAAGGGAAGAAGAATAGAAACTTTCTGATGTATCATGTCATTTATAATTATATATTAGCCTCGTTGAATTGAGATATTAAAAGAAAATGTTCGAATCACAATGTTATTCTGTAATTGGTGCGCGCGTTAAATCAAGCAACGGCAGTCCAGCGATAGCCGCACCTGAAATCGTTCAATTTTACAAATCAATTTACAAGAAATGAACATAATCTCCGCAAGAAAAAAAATCGTTTTAATTTAAATACTCTAATTAACTCACCCAACAACGAAGCAGAAACGATGATAACACTCAGCAAGCAGTGCATTCCCGAAGAAAGTTTCGCGAATGCTGCAACCGTAAATGGAAGAATCCTCGCGAGACCGATAGCTGTGCCTCTGCAATTCAATTTATTCGAAAGAAGAAGAAAAAAAAACATAATCAAAATGCAAATCATTCCAAACTCCACGCTCAACTTGCCTCAACCTAGTCGGATAATTTTCCAACAACAACGTCGTCGTCGTCGTACATCCGATTGCATACGCCGCCAGAAATATCGAAGAGAAGAATACACGTGCTGTATAATTGTCTATAAAAAACAACGCGCAAGATGCCGCTGCTCCGATGATTCCAGAGGACACTGGAATTCAAAGGAAACCCATCGAGAAGATCCTGATGTGTTTTCCGTGATGGGACATTACGAAGAAACCTTACCCAAAAAAGCCTTTCTACCGAGGAGATCAATTCCAGCGAACAATAAAATTTCCCCCAGCAAATAGCTGAGGGACAAAAGCGAGAGAAATTCGAAGCGATCTTCGTTGAGTTCGTGACAATTGTGCAGAAATCCCAGGGTCATATTCTCCACGTCCACGATGCAAGTGGAATTCCCTTCCGGTCTGTCCTTTTCCACTTCCTGAAGTAGATGAGTATTCCATAGGGCGAGCCAGATGAATCTTTGCAAAGAGTTTGTTCGTTTCGAGTTTCATTGAGAGGCTTTTAGCGAGGGAGTAATCCGAGGGAGGGAATATAAGTATTATAAATTTTAACGTTATTTTCTGTTGCTTTTAGCACGTCGAATGCCACGGGGGACAATGGTAAATTAGAATACTTGGTGAGCTCCCACTGCATGGGAATGCGATGAGATTTCTTATGGTTTTTAACGGATAATATTCACAAATTTTCTAATATATTCAGTATTTAATTATTAATTAAAAAAACAACGTAGTGTTGAATATTTATCCATTGCTGTCGCATAGGTGGAAATTATGAAATGAGCGAAAACGGGTGGAATTCAACGTGCAGATAATTGCATCGCGTCTTTCACTGCAGTTTTACATTGCAGTTGCATAGATTTATTTCCCCGTGAGTAAATAAATAAATAAATTTACTGATTTGTTTTCGGTATTTTGCATACTTTGTCACGAGAAAGATAATGAAAGGTAATTTAAAACTGGCTTAATTATCAATTGTTTTTTATGCGAGCAATATCATTAACCCCTTGCCCTACAATAACGAGTGGCACTCGTGATGAGGTAAATGGAACAGGAAATTTTCAAGTTTTACAACACCTATCAAATTAAAAATATTGTAATATTAATATTAATATTACGTTAAATTAAATGATATACCAAGAACCACTGATCAATTCTTATTTTAGCATTCAAATTCTGAATTACTGCGGAAGCAGTCACAAACAAACCGTAGATCAAGGGGTTAATTTATTAGATTTAAATAATAAACAAATTATATGCGTACAAATGTCCTAGCATTTCTATTCAAATGAAGCAAAAATTAAGATGGTAATAAAATTCTGCGTACCCAGGAAAGTGTAGGAGGCAAATTAATATTCCCAGTATCGTGGTGCATCTAAAAGGTGTTCCAAATAACTCCAAAATTCGCTTGCACATTTTCACGAGAAATATTCGTGTCTTCTTAACGATATTACTCGATTCATCGTCATGATCGTCGTCATCTTCGTCCTCGATAACGCAGTCGTCCAAATTGCTCGACTGAATGACATCCAAATTAATCTCTTTCACTCGGAACTCCATTATAACAATTAATTCACATCAAGCAAAAATGAAATGTCAATATGAAAATCGATACATTCGATCAGACACTATTGTTACATCTTAAAATCAGGAATTTAAAAATCTCTACCGAATAAGTGTCAGCGTGTTTCGAACTATTAATCGCGTACATTTGCTGGAGAACGTTTAAAGCCTCTTCCTTCCGTTTCCGGTAGAGCAAATATCTAGGGCTTTCTGGTAACAGACTGACGATACATGCTACCACCAAGTTTGGTGTGTTTCCTAATCCTACAAAAACACGCCATGAATTCGGACGAAATCTTTTCCGCTGCATTTGGACGATGGATGGTACCAGTAGCCATGAAGTACCTGTTCACGATGGTCCCCATGATTGTAAAAGTGATATAAGTGAATTATTTAAAAAACTGAAGTTATTACATATCAATTTAATGATTTTCAGTAATTTTCAAACAGATTTAACGTTAATCTCGTTTACCTAAAGCCGCCAAATAGCCAATGATCCAAAACAAATCCAAAAGAGCTACAGAAGATCCCCTTCGTTTCAACGGTAAACATTCAATTAAATAAACTCTTAAGACGACATTATTGCCGGCTAGTCTGAAATAATTGAACCGATAACTCTTCAAGCAATATTCTTTAAACGTGCATACATTTATTTCCGCGATTACTGATATTATAAATGGGCAAATAACGTGCACGTGAAATGTGCAATTTTCTACTAATAAACAATTTAAACCGTGGACTTTTTCTAGTCGCGCTGTTTGATGAAGTGTCTGATAAAAACGAACGATGCGATTTCCCGCGAAAATGTCATGCGAAACTTACCCTAGGCCGAGTGTAAATAGCGATAAGTTTATCAGGAAATAGGTTTGCGCGAAGGACAAAGTAATCGAGGCACAAAAGGCAATAGCCATGGTAACAGGAATCGATCCTTTACGGCCGTACGAGTCGGCTATTGTTCCGAACGTAAATGCTCCTAATGCCATTCCTATTTTGGAGAATAAAAAGTTCGTGTCTATTTTAAAAACAACTCCGCACTATGCTAGCCATTTTTGTAAAGATGGAATAAGTCCAGTTTTGAGGAAAATTGCGCTTAAATTAGTAGTACATGTAGCAGAGTTTAAATTAGTTTCAGCTAGGGATGCCTTTTGCATTTTTCTCTTCAAATATAATGCTATGGTGATTCCACAAAGGTCCTATTGTTTTAGGTGGATTTCAACCCGCGTATAACGAGTGCTGAGCAATTATTCCTAATTTATTAATTGATATATCAGAGCTTCGGTGATTTGGAAGCCACCTAAAACTTACAGGCCTTAGGCGAAAGGACCGTACCACCTTAAAGCCGATAATTATAAAAAACAGAAATTAACGAGTAATTAGATGAGAGTAGAACAGGGAGTAAGAAATTAAATTCTCTTACAATACAAAAATACTGCCTTTTGTTATAAATTCGTCGAATTAAATTTGAAAAGCTATAGAGTAATCGTTTAAAAATAGATTATCCTCGTTAGGTCTCTTATCGCGTTACCGGTAGCCAATTGCAATTCGCTATGCGCGATCGTAATACCGTGGATTATACGTAGGCTTTCATTGAATCGCGGACGAATTTAGAATGGATATAAATAAAGGATTATTTTCGTATGATTTTTCAGGTTTACCGAAAGTCGATATGGCGTTTAAAGCGGTCGTTTGGCTTGCATTTAGGCTCAAATCGCATGCCAGAAGCGGAGCTACGATTAGAACGATCAGAGAGGCACTGGCCTCCGTGAGAGTGCACATACCACAGAGCCCGATGATGAAACGGTGACACACTCCCCATCCTGTAATCGTACATCATTATTTGCAGGTATTTCGCGAATGATCCAAGGTACATTCCATTTTTATTACTTTACGGCGTCGATTCTTCAGCAATGTTGCAAATTTCTTATATCTCATTGACACAAGAAATCAGAAACTCTCGGTACAGAAACATTGGGGTCAATGAAATGTCTCGTTATTTTCTCATACGTTTATGCGATTCGAAATTCTCGAAGAAAAAGATTCTAATACGTTGTACGGTCAGTTGGGAATGTGCAAAAGTTGCATAATTCTATCAAGGCCCCGGACGACCTTGGCAGAAGACCAATCAAGTGCGACGGACATAGATTTTACAATCCAGAAATGAAACCGCGTGAAATGACTTCATGGTCGGATTAATTTAACAGGACTTTGACTACTTTCTTTGCGACCGACGCGATTAAAACAAGGCATCATGATATGTAAAAGATTAATTGAGCCTTGGTCAATATTGTTTCTGCCTCAACTATTGAATTTCGGAATATTTCTTTTTGGAAATTCTACTTACCTGTATTGGCAATTACGCTTTCACAATTGTTAGTCATTGTACATTGCACAAATTTTAATTGATGGTGCGCTGGCAGTTACATTGATTATTATGGCTGCCCGTTTATCGTCTTAATTCCTCGTAATTCCTTTCGCGCGGCTCAATAATTTGTCAAAAATGTTGAAGATTTTATTTACAAACTTAACCATGCCGATGTTTACAATCCTGTCGAATACGGCATTTAAATTCGATAGCTTGGGATGTGATGTTTCGAGGCAACCTTCACGCGTCTTTCGATGATATCGCAAAGTTCTTCACGATTTTCGATAGGTGTGCAAATAAACATTACAGGTACTCAGATCGGTACAAAAGACAATCGTTTATTATGAGTAATTAATGACTGACATCAAAGATACAAATAATCTAAAGTTTTCTCTTTCACACGGTAGAAATTAAAATTCTTCGAAGAATTCTAAAGGAAATCTTAATACACAAACGTGTTAATACAGTAGGAATATACGAGTGCTCGTAATTTATGAATCTTTGAAATACTCTTTCGAGCCAACGACGTCGGGTTTCATGGTCTTCTTTCCCGGTTTCCAGCCAGCTGGACACACTTCTCCGTGCTTATCGGTAAATTGGAATGCCTGAACCAAGCGTAAGGTCTCATCGACGGATCTGCAAATAATGAACAGGTAGATTAGATAATCGAGCGATATCGCAATTTCGGTGTCCGAAATTATTTCTGTGCGAATTATCTCACCTGCCGACGGGCAGATCATTGATGGTGACCTGGCGCAAATTTTGTTTATCATCGATGATAAACAAACCGCGGAATGGAATGCCAGTTTCTTCGTCAAGTACACCATAATCGCGAGCGATTTTGGTGCTCTTGTCGGCGAGAAGGGGAATGCTCATCTCACCGAGGCCACCCTGCTTACGGGGAGTGTTAACCCATGCCAAATGGCTGAAGTGAGAGTCGGTGGATGCTGCGATGAGCTTGCAGCCGATGTCCTCGAACTCGCGGGAACGATCGGAGAATGCAATGATTTCCGTTGGGCAAACAAACGTGCTGTGGAACGGATAAAAGTGTTGCAATGAGTTTTCCATAAATGAAAAAGAATTGTAGATATTCTTATCACAGATTTGTCTCCTCTTAATTACATAATGGACCGGAGAATTTTATATGGAATTTGTACCAGCGAAATGACGAAATGCTTACAAGTCTAACGGATAGAAGAAGAGAATAACGTATTTTCCTGCGTAGTCTTTGAGAGAAATTTCCTTAAACTGTCCGTTCACAACTGCGGTACCGGAGAAAGCTGGAGCTGGTTTCTGAATAGCTGGAACCGGCATGATTGCTTCTAAATGTCTGCAATGTAAGGAAAATATTTATTAACATAAAAAGGAAGTGCTGGTAAAAATATTTAAATTTAATTGTAATATAAAGTAATGATTATAATACAATAAAATTTGAATATGTACTTGAAATACATTGGGAAGGTCATTGATGACAAATAATTTGTCTTATGTAACATAGCATCTGTGATTTCTAGTAATTTTAATTGCATTCCATGATAATCTTTCACGAGTCATGCAACCAGCCAACTCTTGAATAAGATCATTCATGGACAAGAAACAAACATTCTTTATATTTCTTAACTGATTACGCATTATCATCTATGAATTACTCATTTAACTGTAACGATACTTGAAAGAATTCCAATCAAAAATATTGATCAGATTACTTGCTTTTTTTATTAAAGTGTCTTAAAGTCACACAGAGGACATTCAAACATTACAAAGATAAATTCATACAAACAGAATAATATATGTACCATGTTACAATAATGAAATGAAGCCATTAATTAACAAACAAATTCAGAGTTAATGTAATTCGACGATCTTAATATAATGGCCTCATTAAAATATATTTATTTATACAAATGAATTTTATTGCTTCTCGAATTAACATAGATAATTAAGGAAACACGCGTGGAAATGTGAATTCCTTTCACGAACATAAAAACGCGATATAGAATGTATATATTTCGAGTAACGTCCGATAATTTCAAATGAACTCCTCTTCCGAGCGCGTTCAAGGACGAGACGTAATAAAACGTGAACTTTGAAATTATGCAAAACCACCGACAATATAATTCCCAGACGGTCTCCATACAAATTCTTCCATGTAAAAAGATGCGTTAATTGAGCTAATTAATTTTCAATCGGATCGTAAGAAATACAATGAGAATCGATTGTATTTATCATGCTTTGTGTACGCACACAGAGAGACATCCAACGTATTTCGCGCAAATGAACCACCTCTGGTGTATATTAACGAAGATACTCCGGCACAATGATAATTAGCGGATTTTCAAATGAATCACCGTTTATGCAAGTCTATGCGTTACAAAGCAATGCCGCGGAATTCGTGCAATCATGACATCGGCAGATTGATCGGTGTCAGTTGCGTCGATTCAGTATTTCCGGGTATATGCTTTCACCGCTATCGTTATCAGATCGAGAAACTTCGAAGTAGTTCAAGTTGATGTGAAATTCGTTACGCAATGTTACATCGCATTTGACGTTAAAATGATAACGATTACATGTACTTCCGTATACGTCGTTATTTCACGGGACCTATTTTGCGGCTTCCGGCGTCAGTAATTTCTTAGTCTAACGTCTTAAGAAACGAATTCGCAATGACGAAAGTAACGAGAGGATTGATTTTAATTTGACATTAAGAATTAGTCGACGTGATAGAATAATGAATGATTGATTATTATAATGAAGATGTAGATACCTTTCCTTCTTGTCGGATAAATCTTCAGCTTACAGTCGGAGAAGCAGCGTCAGTAAACGTGCTGTCGTACCAGGAAAAGAACGAGGTCTGACCGGTAACCGGTTTCGAACGAATGCACTTGGCATTTAACAGTTGGGAAACGATGAGTCTCAATCACGCCATCTCGCGATTTCACTGCCCCCTATTGCATATTCACGAAGATTGCAAATTCTTGCGTATCGTTGTTAATACGAATTCGGTTTTTCTTTTAACATTGGTGGCATTTTCATACAATTGTTACTTTGAAATTTATGATTACTAGAAGCAGTGTATAATTTCAGTGTTTTTCGTGTTGGTTTTGTTATTTAAAGTTGGTTCTCAGCTTTGGAATTGTCTGGTGAAGGAACTGTTCACCGGTACCAATAGAGAGCAACGAAAAACTTGGAGGTTAGCAAATTTTGAAATTATATGATTATATGATTAGCAATTAAGCTGATGTTAGTTAGGATTCTTTGGTTGAAATGTTTGCGGCAGAAATTAGTTGCCTGACAGTATTTTATTGTATATTATTATAAGCGAATTGGGAACGAAATATCCCTATATTCTGAAACTAATCACGTGCAGTACGGAGTAGAATTTTACACTTATTTTTAACGTATTAGGAGGATATATCGTTGAAAAGAGTTTTTTAGAGTATTCCCTCTCGTGTTTAAACTTATTTCTACAATTTAACGTTATATAAAATATTATTACGTGGAGTACACGAAGGCTGGGTAAGAAAATCTGAACTAACCTACAACTATTTTCAAATACAAGTCATCGTGGGACTCCAATTTTGAAAGGTATTCTTGTAAAAAGAACGTAAACTTGTTTCATTGAAATTTTGATTTATTTCGTTAATTGCTATATTAGAAGTTTCGTTGAAAATACGTTTCTTGCGTGCATCGAAATGCCATTGTTTATTCATACGAATTTCAATAAAGTATTCGGTTGATATTGATTCATGCTATTTACTTTTCTTTACATTATTATTCATCGCGTACAAAACTGACATTTTGACATGGAAACGTCGATCTGATCTTTGGGGTAGGATAAAATGAATGACGTTCAGTGGGCTATAGTACATTACATATACTAATTATCTGTGAGTAATTTATCTTTAATAACAACAATTCATATAAATAATACATCTCGTTTACGTTGCAACACCAAAAAGGACAACGCTATGATATTTCTGCCGGGTCTGCGGACTTTGCAGAGACGGGCGAGACAGTTTCAATACATAAATACTTTAGAAGTACTTACTATCTTTATTTATATGAATTATATATATTTTTTGGCACTTACTACATAACAATTTCAGACTGCATTCGATTTTATACATAAAAAATTAAAGAATTCCATCGACGAATGCTTACAATTTAAAAATTCATCGAGATCAGGCAGTCCTTATTTATCTCACGCTATTCTATCGTTAAAGAGCACTAAGAAAATTAAAAGAAATACTCTGCCGCCAGAATGAGCAGCATAGTTCAGTACGTAGTGGTACGGGGTGACCTTTCAAAGTCGATGGGATGGCCTCTAGGCGCAGTGATAGCCCAAGCGTGTCATGCGTGCACCGCCGTTACTCATCTCTTTCACGATGACAATTATACTCAAGCGTATCTCGCTGATCTAGACTCTATGCACAAAATTGTCCTCGAAGTAAGTGTGTTCAGGAACGGCGTATGTGTTACGTTGCTTTGGACGTTAATTAGACTGTATTATCGCACGTGCTTCTCTTGGCGCGTATGACTCTTAAAATAGCGAAGGAGTACTGTGACATTTACAAAATATATATATACATATATATGTATCTGTACTGTATATAAATATATATGTATATATGTATAAATGCTAGGCTCCGGACGAGGCCAGTTTAAATACTCTATGTTCGAAACTGAAGGAGGACGACATCCATCACAAGCTCTGGATCGAGCAACCAGAAAACATTCCGACATGCCTGGCGACGAAACCTTATCCTAAGGACAAAGTGCAGTCGTATTTCAAGAAGTACAAGTTGCTTAAGCTTTAACAATGATGATGAATATAAGCGTCAATAAACATCCAGTTGATACAAACATGATTCGACATTGGCTTCCTTCTTCTATATGATACATTTATTATCGTAGTAAGCGATAGAAACAATATACGTATATTTATATATATATATATAGATTTATTTGTATAACTTAATCTGGAATTTTTTGAAGATCGACATCGCTGCTAATTGTACTCGTCTTTCTTTCACCCTGTTTGAGAAGAAAGATCGGTATCGATATTCTCGAAATGTGCGCTATCTCCTCGGGAGCGTTTTACAAAATAGCGCTCATTTTAGACGGACATATATTGACATTCAGACGTCGTACAATGACGATAAATATATCATTTTTTTTGTTTTCACGTTTTCCATTTACCCCCGTTTCTTTTTCTGCCCTTTCAACGACGAATACGGTTTCCCGGGAAACGAGAGGATACCTCCGAATCAGGAACGGATTCGAGATATACGCTTACGATTTATTTCTTCACGATAACTCGTAGTATTGACAATGTGTACACGTTACTCCTTTGCTTTACAACTAGCGATATTCACTAATCTAGATGAATGTGACGCAGGGATATGCGTTAATTAATTGATACTCGTATAAAAATCGTCCCTCGCGCGACCGTGCAAAAACTGCACTTTATTGCACGTGCAATCGAAGGTCATTTACACAGGTACGCGTATGTGCATCTCTCACGCAATTAATACGCAGCATTGGAAGTAAATACTCTTCAGCCGTTCTCCGATCATTAAACAGACAGAACGCCGATTCCTAATGATTTAAATAGCCGCAAAGAAACACAGTGGGATGAATTTTCCAAGAATGATAGTTCACATTGATCTCTACGGTTCTACGGAGAACACGATACACCATCAAATCAAACAATTAATCATTCCCTTCATAAATACGTTAGTATAATTTCGAGTGTCATTTACTTTAAAGAAAAAAAAGGAGAATAAATAAACGCAATCAGCATCGATTAAAATTTCTACGGGCACGCAGTAAAAAATACAGTAGATCCCCATATAACACCGAAGGACGTGCGCGTTACGTTTCTTTTCGTATCTTCGAATTTCATTACTAAACTCGTCGCCTTAAAATCTACAGCTTTAGATTAATTCCAATAATTCTTGATATGGCAATGGCGATTCGAATTCCCACTTCACGGAATCCAATCCCTCATCCCCTTTGTCACCGTAGCCACCGTGTTAAATGTATTCCACGCCGCGAAATCCTGATACTTAATTCATGCCGTCGAAGTATCTTTCATACCCTACAAACCGAGCTACGTAAAACCTCAATTTATTCACCCCCGTTATTCAACTATCGCGTTATACAGGGTTCTACGGTACCTTTACAATCCCTCTCTCCCTGGATTCGCGAATCCTCGCGAAATTACGTGCGAAAGCATACGTCGCGGCTTCAAGGACGCTCTCTTTCCCTCGCACGACTCCTCTCGCAGGCTCGTTAACACCCGAGGAAATTGGCACGATAATCTCATCCCTTCCTTCCTCCTTTACAAACGAATCACCCGTTACGTTCGCACGTAAGAATCGTCATCGAAAAATAACTCGATCATCGTTCCAATCGTTAGTTATCTCGCGAAAACTTCGAGGCAGAATCGTCGCGCTTCCGTCGCGACGAAGAACCCGAGGATTTTTAGGCTCCTAAGATCCTTTCGTGTAATTCGGTTATCGTTTTATCCTCTCCCTCTTGCGTCTCTCCTTGTACCGGGAGAACGGAGATTCAACGAGTGAACTTACATAAGTTAACCAGCGTATACGTTGTTTCACGATTAACGTCGTTTAATTCCAACGCATCGTCGTTAAATTGCAATCGTCGCTCCTCGTGATCGCGCTCGCGCTTAGTAAGCTCTAATTATTTATGTACACGCACTATATGCGGACGCTAAACACTGTAAGTACACTTATTTACAACACTCGATGGCAAGATGATTATTTTGGCATATATGTATGTATGTATATGTATATTTATATATATATATATATATTTTTTTTTGTTTCATAACTCGATCGTTTCACGTTGAATCGGTTGAGTCGTACTTTCACGACGGAGTATACACAGAGGTCCTTGGAAAATATGCGCTACTGTCCTTGATGTTTCTCTGTCACTGCCGTTCCTCTTGTTCCTCTTCCTCCAACCATTCGCGTAGGACGTTGCTTCTCGGCTGAAAGGAAGATGAGAAAGAACCGTATCGTAAATATCAATCGCAGGTGTTCAAGTCTTTTTTTTTTGTCTTTTTGTAAACGTTCCGAAGCAAGCCTAAGAAATTCGCGGAAATTCGATTTCCCTCGGTCTCTCGCTCGCGGAAGACACCGAGATTCGAGATGTACGAGAAGATGCTCCCTTCGGAGTACATTCAAGCCGCTATTTGAGGATCCGTTAGCTAAATTCTTGGCCAGCCGTGGTTCGCAAGTTACGTGCGGATAAGCAAACGAAGCGGGTAGGTGGGCAGGTGAACGTGCAGGTTAATTATCGCCATGGAAATTAATGCGTTTCGTTAAGGTGCTGGAAGGGTGGACGTTTGAACGATCTCGATTAGTTTCTGTGCTTTGTTCGGGTGAAACTACTAGTTTTTGATTAAGCAGCTTAGAACTCCGGGCAGTTGTGTGCCTCTGACCTCCCCCAGGGGCCTGCCCAGCTCTTGGGAAAGAGATGGGCAGGTACGGGCTTGGCAAACCCGGGGTACCTGAGCCAGGAGTTACAGTAAAACCTCGATAAAGGCATCAGAAGTTTCCCTCGGTAAATGCATCAACTTTTCCCACCACATAGGGGGATCCTCCTTGGCGAACCTCGACGCTGCACCGGCACTCGATAGGAGCACTGCGTTGCCCTCGAAATCTGTGCATTTGTCGAGGTTTTACTGTAAGTGGGGCCTCCATGTGGGCCTCGTGGTCCCCGTGGAGGCTGAGACGCGGTGCAAGTACACGTTGAGAGACGAATGCACAATAATGTAAACTAACAGACAAAAATCTGCATAGGAAACCCGCCTCTTTAACTCCTTGCGATTTCTGTTGTACCTGCCACGCAATAATTCCGAGAAAACACTATTTTCCAGAATTTCCGAGTGTTAATATGTACAAGTTATGAATTACTATTTGCATAATCATATTTCATCAGTTAGATTTCAATTTTTCAACTCTAACCGTGCATGCACGAGCCGATAAACTATAATCAGATATTTTCTCAGGCCACAGATGTGCGTTCGTGATTCTCAAAGGGTTAAATTGGTGAAATAAAAATTGATCTGTGATTCTCGACATATCGTACGATCTAACGTAATATAAGTGTTCTAGAAATAATTTTATCGCACCGCGTCTCACATAGACCCCAGTAGAGCGGCATAATTAAAGGAAACTTATCGCCACACTTTTTCCGACCTCCAAGTGACCCCATGGTGAAACGGTTGAGCATCTGGGCACTGATCAAAAGCGATCTATCCCCAGCATGAAATCCGATTTTTCTCCTCCACTTTGCCACGCCGTGCGTTCAACAGGGCGAAGTTCACGGTGAATTATTACGAGAACGAACGAACTCCTCGAGCGAGTCAACGGAAGAAGTCGTTTCCTTCTTGCAAGTAAAATTGCCGCTTAAAGTTTCGATTACCGAGTACATACACGAAACTTTCCGTCGATCAATCGAGATAACCGAGAGAACGAGGATAGATGCAAGGCGGGAACGGAATAGCAACGAATGTAAAAGCATTCGATCCAAAATGAAGAAGAAGAAGAAAAAAAAAAGAGAGGAAAGCAGCCATCGGTTTCCAATGGAGTTGCCACTTGTTTTCCAGCAAAACTGCGCATGCATTACGACGTTAGTATTACTACGGGATTTGCTATTACCAGGACCACGTTAGTTTGGGAGAGCAGGGTGAGACGAGTGATGAGGGTGGCGGTGATGGTGTTGGTGTTGGTGGTTGTGGTGGTGGTATTGGTGGTAGTAGTAGTTGGTGGTGGTGATTAGGGCAGCGCACAACGAGCATTATTGCTCGGCTAGGTTTCCGTTCGGGTCCGTGTACTCCTCGTATTCCTCTTCTTGCTCCTCGTAATCCGTTTCCGCGGGTTCGGGATCGTCGATGGCCGGCACGGAGGTGCTAATGATGTCCTGCTAAGCATAGACGAGAATCCAAGCGTACGTCGCACCTGGTTAGCTTTGCCGATTCTTTAGGCGTTCGTGAGATAATCGCATTTCGTGATAAGGAAGACAAGTATACGGCACGTTGCTACTGTTCGTTGTGAGTCTCTTCTTAATTGTTATAATCCACTACGGGGACCGGAAAGTAATGTCATTCTTTTTACATTAAATTCAAAGAAATAAATTTGGAACAAGTTTCTATTTTTAATGAATGATTTAATCACCCTCGGTATCGACAGCATTTTGCCATCTAGTGTGCGAATTTTCAATGGGTCGATAAAAATGAATTGATTTTTGTGGAAAATATCTGGAGAAACGACATTAGTTTCCGGTCCCCCTAATACATGAGGCATGACAAACTTCCGGTGTGCGGGCCATCGAAACCAGCAACAGCGTGCCAGTGGATTTAACCCTTTGCGGACGGACGTATTTTTGAATGTTGAGAGGTAACCATTTATTTTGCGATCCAAAATCACCTTTTTGTCAGCAAGTTAGGCTGTTAATGTATATACATTATAAATTACTATTTATTTATCATATTTCAACGGTTGTATTTCAATTTTTCAACTCTAAGTGTATACAAGCAGCGATAAACTATGATTAAAAATTTTCTCATATGTGCGTCGCTAGTCCTCAAATGGTTAAGACGTTGAACGCCACCGGTATTTCGCTAGTTTCTTCATTTCTACCGAAGTGAAACTGTTTCTATTAAAATCACATCTTTGCAATGCAGAAACTTTAAAGACACAAAGAGATATATGGGCAGCAGGACTTTACCTTTTTGAGACCAACGCGTAAATATTGACTAAATTAACAAATTCGTAAATGTGGCGATTTAAAAGTCATATAAAATTTCTTTGAATTCAATAGCGCCGGTCACCGGTGACCCCCATGGCATTCAACGTGTTAAAATTGGTATTACAAGTAATTTGTATCATTGCCTATATTATTAGGAAAAGCGAAAAGAATTTCTTTGTTACACGCAATATCGCAAGTTTGATATGCCTTCTACATTGCTATCAACGCAGTACGGTCCGTGCCATAGGGAGATTCTAATTGCAGCGTTTTATTCTTCCAATTAATTTCATCGAACAGGTTTCAGCCTTCTTTTTAAAAGTAGTAATTTAATACGAGTAGGATGATGATGCAATTGAATACCTGCTCTCCAGAAATTTTACTTGTAAGGCTCCTCGAATCGATGCACCTACGTACAGTGCTGCGTTAATTCGCTGTAATTTCTTCAGAAAGAAGTTTATTATTTAATAAACTACCCCCAGTTTCTTTCCAATAAGCGATATTTCCAATATTCTGCTCATTCTCCAAGCTCAACCTCTGTACAGTCCGACACCTGAAAGATGGCTAGGGACCAGCGAAACTCTCGTTTTCGAGCGTCTATTCCCGCCATTTCGTTTTTGAAATTGCCAAACCCAGTGTTCTAAAGTAAACACTCCGCACTGTCGTTTGCTTTAGGAGGCTGGGTTTTGAGATTTCAAAAACGAAATGGCGGAAATAGGCGGTTGAAAACGAGAGGTTTCGCCGCACCTTAGCCATCTTTCAGTCGTCGGACCGTACCGTCTTTTACGACTCGTTGGAGTAGATTTTTGCGAGAAAGCTTTCCCTCCCTCGATCGATTGTAAGCTAGTAAACGTAAATGGGTAAGCTTTGAGATACCTGCGGTGGTTTCCATCCACATCCCGGCAAAGGAAGTCCATCGATACCCAATGGACACGGTGCATCCAATCCTGGAACTCCTTGATCCCCTTTGTTGCCCTTATCGCCTTTTCTACCGCGTTTTCCCGTCGGTCCCTGTACCCATACAAGAGACACATCAGTCCCGAAATGGCACAGGCGACAGTCATTTTCGCCAACGTGCAAAAAAGGCCAGGCACAAGAAAAGAACTATCTATATGCACTCTAGTCATGGATTAATTGTGCAGAATACGCCATTGAGCACGAACGTCCGACGAAGATATAACCTTCCAAAATGATCCTCGATGTAATTGCAATATTATTATTCGAATAATCCGAAATCTTTCGCGAATTCGATCGTACAGAATTAACGACGATGTATCTTCGTTAGCGTCTCGTTTCTCAGTGATCGTTGAAACTTCAAAGAGATTGGCGATTGGTGAGTATATACTTTTACTGAAACGCTGGTGGCAGCATGTGGTTAACGTTCGGTTCACGTGTAAAATGCCCGTATCGACACGATGGACGTTAAAGAACGTTACTGCTTCCGTAAATTTACGTTTTCACGATTTCTCGCAGAACGTCCGACCGTTTCGCGTTTCTACGAGAAGATCGCGATACACCGTCGGTGTACATACGTATATATATATATATTTATATATATACGTCGCGACGGAAATACAATACGAAGATACGAGGGTGCGTTTAAATCAGCGATCTGAAACGATTTCCATGCTCGATGCACATGTGTTGTACGTGTCACGCCGAGTTATAAATTTCGACGTCAATCCGAGGGGATTGTCGCATTCGTTGGTCGTTAATCGTACCCGCGACAAACATTTCGACGGGACACTCGATAGCGGGTATAGAATTAAATGTGGCACATTATTCGTGTTGCATGTGTATGCACGTGTAACGATCGTACGTCGAATAACGTCGGCCGTTTGATTGCTCGATATCACGTCAAACGGGAATTTGACGTTGCCGATTAATTTTTGCCATTTGGTCAATGATATAATTTTGCGTATCCGGCGCACGTGGTGCACCCAGCTAGACTGCACCGTACCTTCGTAAAATATGTACGTGCCGAAACATCGGCCGAGCGAGAATTACGGATCTCTTCCCCGATTTCGTTAGAAGAAAAAAAAAGAAGACTGATGGTCGAATTAAGTCAATACTCACAGGTTCGCCTCTATCACCTTTCTCTCCCTTCGGTCCCTGGAATTGGTACGTCAAAGAGTTTATTCGTTAAGCGACGTTCGTGCCTCCTTCCGTATTTTTTCTTTCTTTTTAAATGTCGACTCTACATGCACGACAGTTATCGAGAAATTTTGTCCGACGTTTCAACGCGACGAGAGTCTTTCGTTGGAACCGATTGAAATCAGGAGTACGTCTCGCGAGAACCAATTTCTTCGTGCATCAAGGGGTTGATTATAGTTTCAGTATTTTCCCCAGTTATTATTCTCCACCGATTACGACCATTACGAGGCTTAAATATCCCCCGTTAATGATACTACTTTGAAGACAAAGACGGAGAGGATTCCGCGCTTCTCCCTCTCTTCGAAATCAACATTCACCGGATGTTCGTTTCGTTAAGGGATCGTACACGTTGGAATCTCCGGAATTCCACTGGAATACCGTACCGTGTAACCCGGACCATCGAGTAATCCTACGATTTTGGACCACTCGAACACCAAAAGTCTCTTATTTTCCATTAAAAAAAAACAAAATATCCCAACCAACACTCCAAGACACCTATAGACTTCCATTAAACTCGTCACACCACAAGATTCCCCGTACTCGTTATTTCACCGTCGAAAAGACTCGATTCTTAGTTCGCACGAAACCCAGAGACTCCCGTAAGACGTCGAAGACTTTCCAAGAACTTTTCAATGGGATTATTCAGCGGGACGTTTCATCGTAGTCCCGCTAAACACCCATGGTTTAAAGAGGGAGAAAGGCGCGAAACGTTATTCCAGCCCCTTCTTTTTTCGTGCAGAGGTAAATAAAAGAAAAAAAAAGAAAAAAAAGAGATGAATTTCAAGACAGTCCCCGGGGTAGATCAGGCAGATGTATCGTCGTTACCCCGGGCTGGTCAGACTGTGTCGCAGTCACACCGAGGGACGAGCGATAATCGAATGCCACTATACCTCCGCGCCAGGAATCCCGTCGGTACCCTGGGGACAAACAGAATGCGCCGTTAGCGTCTCGACGATAGCGTAATCGAGTCTGGCCCGAACGAAATATCGTCCCGTTCGGATGCCCTTTCGAATTGATCGTGCAGCTCGTGCTTCGAGGATTTTGGTAAATAAAGGAATTCAATCTTCTGCTGGAATCACTTCCTTTTTTTCCAACACTCCGGACGGACTGTGATGGATTTGGGTTCATCGCACGGTAGGTGAAATTGTTGAGGGGTTTTGATGGTGCTTTGGGTTTCGGTGTGGCTACTTTGTTTGGGAATTTGTGGATTGTGAACCAAGATGGTTACGATGTACGAAGTAGGTAAGGAAAAACTGCTGATGGAGTTTGGAATTTGAATGTTTCAACTTGGAGTGGAGTTTGGATTCTTTTGATTTAGGGTCGATTTAGAGTTTGGGTTTCGATGTGGCTATTTTGTTTCGAAATTAGAGTTTTGGGTGGATTGTAAACCAAGATGATTACGATGTCTGAAGATGTATGTAAGGAAAAAACTGCTGATAGAGTTTGGAATTTGAATGTTTCGATTTGCAGGAGTTTAGTTTCTTTTGATTTACCATCGTTTTAGAGTTTGGGTTTCGATGTGGCTATTTTGTTTGGAAATTAGAGTTTTGGGTGGATTGTGAACCAAGATTATGACGATGTATGAAGAGGTAGATAAGGAAAAAGCTTCTGATGATGGAGTTTGGAATTTGAATGTTTCGATTCGGAGGCGGAGTTTGGTTTCTTTTGATTTAGGGTCGTTTTGGAGTTCCGATTAGGATCTAGTTTTAGGTGAACTCCGACCCCAGAATATTATAGAATTAGGAAATCCACCCTATTACCTAGGAGTCTGAGCCTTTAACTCGACACCGACCATTGTCTCTGATCAATATTTATCAGCTAATGTTTCGCAACATGCTTCCACTTGACCCAATCACAGTCCGTCCTTCGAGCGTTAAATACAATTTGGAACCCGTGACTCTAAAATACAAAGGCATCCTTAAAAATCATTGGAAAATGGTACTCACAGGCAATCCAGGATCTCCCCTCTCTCCCTTCGTTCCCGGTTCTCCCTGCGCCCCCTGCAAGTACGAAAAACCTTGACGAACGTCCTGCTCGACGCGCCGTTTATTTGGAAAATACCATGAAATTTGTATCCGGCTTAATTGTGACCGCGGGACGACGAGATTAAACGCGAGTAGGACGAAATTGTACGGAGCGGAGAAATTCAACGTCCGAGGACCATATATAAAATGTATGGTTAAACGGGTCACCCCGAGGGTTGCTCACCTTCATGCCGTCTAATCCTGATGGCCCCTGAAAGGTAGAGGAAACCTTGTCAGATTCGCTGAAGTCGCCTGACAATTAATCAATATCGAGTATATTCTCGACGTCGATTCGACACCAACTTACAACTAAGGAATCGTATTAGACGCCCTCCGATGCCATTTCCGGCACCGTTGCACTCTGCCCGATCTGCCGAAGTTCAACGAATTGCCTCGAATCAATCGTCAATTATTCAAATGAATTTCCATGGAAAATTCCGATCGCAAGGATATATATAAAATTCTACTTTAATTCAAATTTTCAATGTAAGTCCTTGGATATCTTCTTCCAATTTCGTGCTACCAGGCGAACGTACCTTCCGGTTGAGGATCCTCGATGTTCGTAACGAGATTTCACAAAGTAAAAGAAGAAAAAAAAAGCGTCGTTACGTGACATGAAATAAATTCTTCCTCCAATTACGTCGACTCTTTGCCATTTGCTTAAAATCTCTTCAAGGCACGTTGCGTTCAACCATTTCAACCGTCGCGGACCTTTGCCGGTTGGACGTAATTAAGGAAGAATTCTCGCGGCTCGTTTTATCGGTATCGTTCGCCGTGGCGTTTTCTCTTTATCCGTGAAATTCTTTCGATGCACCGGCACGAGGATTAAGAGGATTCCATTAACGGGACATCGTTAAAGTTTCGTCTTCGGCAGCAGGGCAGAGTGCAACGCCGAGGACGAACGGAGAAGGAGGAGGCCAAGTGGGAGCTCGAGCAAACACGAAAGAATAAGAAGAAAAAAGAAATCGGTAAATAGAGTGTCAACGATAGAAGAAATAAATATATCGGATAGAAGATGAAGAAGAGATCGAGAGACAGATACAAGAGATAAAAAAATTCAAAAGTACTCAGCGAACTTCACCTTGGCCGGCGGCGAATGGGCGCCGGTCGCGGACTTAATATTTCCATTCTACAAGGCCAATCGATGGCGTAACGATCCAACAATTACGCTACCGTCGATGGTCGCAGCAAATTAACACGTGTTAATTTCCCTTTCATTGCGTCGCTTTACGGGGTGAGACATCTTGCAAGAGATTGTGCAGACAGTGAATAGAAGAGAGATAAAATAATAATGAAAAAAAAAAAGAAATACCCAAGAAACGGACGGGTGTGCGCTTGATTGTTATATAGTTCGCACAACGATCGTCCGATCGCAGCCGGAGCAAAATGCAAAGCGGTAGTTTCGCTACGGGTTATATCGGCTCTCTCCGTGTCTCTCTCCGTGTACTCTCGTGTATGCGTGTACGTGTACATGTGTGTCACGTGTAAACACGTCTCTCTCGGTGCGCGTGAGTGTGTACAAAAGCGTTAAATATCAGGGGGCATCGTATGTCGAAGCAAAGGACAACAGGCACATGCACATTCTGTTTATTAATCGGGACAATGTAAAACAAAAGAACTGTTAGACTCCATTATTCACATACGTTATTACGTATCGTCGTGTTCCTCTCTCTATTCCTTTCTCCCTTCCGTTTACTTAATCGAGGTGCGCCGCCTTAACAATTAACAACACACACACACGCGCGCGGTCGCAGGATCGTACGTACACCTCCACTTAATTAAGGGCCGTACATACGTACGCCTCCTATCTGTATATTTATATGTACTTCCTTATGTACTCACATTTACAGACATACACACAACGACTTGCACGTGATTATATATACATATACATACGTAATCCTGTCTCTTCGCCACGTTTCTCCCCTTCTCGCTTCCCCACCTTCTCAACCCCCCCTTTTTCACCCCGGCATTGTATGCATAGTCGTGAAACTACGCGCCGATCGTCAACACTGACAAACCCGAAGCGCGTAGCTGTCCCGTGTATATGTGTGTACATGCATGCGTATACTCTCCGCGTACTTTGTTCACGCCGACATCATGGTTACCACTAAAGACCTCCGGCGATACGAGAGACACTCGGTACTTTTCGCTCGTCCCGTTATCCTCTTAAAACTAGCTGCATTAAAATCTACGTTCTCAGGGCCGAGGGTGTGTGCACACGACCCTCCATGGAACGTCGCGTGCCTTTCGCACGAGGGACACCAACGAAACGAGACGCGCCGTTCACGGTGCACCCTAACGGTGGCAACGTTCGCATATTCTACACTGTACATGCCCGCGACTTTTCGTACAGTCCGACAACCGAAAGATGTCTAGGGAGCGGTGGAACGTCTCGTTTTCAAACGTCTATTCCCGCCACTTCGTTTTTGGAATTTTCAAACCCAGTCTCCTGAAGTAAACACTCCGCGTAGTCGTTTACTTTGGGAGAATGGTTTTGGGGATTCTAAAAACGAAATGGCGGGAATAGGCGATTGAAAATGGAAGGTTCAGCTGCTGCATAGACATCTTTCGGGTGGCGCACTATACCGTCGATCGTGCAAACGCGAACGACACTTTGCACGTTACGAACGACTAGAATCGCGCGTTCGAGGGTGACCTTTCGCTCCCTTTATATCCCACTTCCGTTCAAAGGACTTTGGATCCGGTCCCGTTCGCCATTGGGACCGGATGCTTGACTTCTGCAAACGCGAACGTCGATTTTCCGCTTCTTAAGACCCGAGTAGAATCGCGCGTTCAAGGGTGCCTTCTTCCTTTTTTTCTTCGCTTTAACGTTCGACGTCGTCGAGCTGACGGAATTTCCTGCTCGGCTTCGATTAGATAATGGAAATGTCGCTTTGAAACGTCGGGAACGGGCTACGGTCGCGATGACGTTTTCAAGGGCGCACTTTCGCTCCGTTTGCTATTCGTCGGGTCAACGCGACGGGATGTTTGGATTCTGCAAACGCGAGAGACACTTTGTACGTCGGAAACGACTAGAAATGGACGTTGAAGAGGGCTCTTTTAACGCCGGATTTTCATGGGGTTGATACGACGTTCACCATTGAGATCGAAGGGTCCGGTAGCGCGGATGGATTTTCCGACAATGAACCTCGACGTTTGCGTCTTGCGAGGTCAAAGGTCGATGGTGTCGAGATGTTGGGATAAACGTTACTGTACAGCTTGCAAACTTGCAAATTTTTCGGACACCGAGACATCCTAGGATTTGTGGTCGAAGCGAGGAAGCCAAATACTCTTTATTCCAGTCGATTAGCCTTAAACGCGAAATGCGATTTGCAGCTAATCTTTTTACGAGGGACGCGTCATTCGCGAAGTTACGCGGGGATCTTTCCTGCAATCTTTTTAGCGCATTGCGCACAAAAGATGCGATGACGGTGCATCGTGAAAATTGCGATCGAAGTAACGTGCACGATTCGCGACATAATTGTGAGAATGCGAGGTGGAGTTTGTTTTCTTTGACTCACGCACTCGAAAGAAATCGTGACATCGGTAAGGATCGACGGGAAAGTGCACGAGCAAGAAACTGGCAATTGCGGACCGTTTAAGCATCGATTTTCTCCCGCCTTTTTCCGCTCTAAAATCCACGGTAAACGGAGCTCATTACGCCATTTAACGGAGCGCAGTAATGGCACGATTAAAAGGAAAGTAATCCGGGAAGTATTATGATCTACAGCTGCGAAGCGTTAGTGGGAAATTTAACTTCGATTTTAGTTTGCGAATTTTAATTCAACGAAGCAGCTTGAGGAGGAAAGCGATGCGCGGTGAATCGCAGCGGTGTCAATATTTGCGCATGGTTTAAGAGACCTTCGAAAACTGTTTCTCTTTGTAGTCGTCAGCTTTAGATCGTGCTCTGATCACTTTCGAGAAGATCCTTGCGACGCAATTTTCTCAGACGTAATTCTGCTGTTTAACTGAATTTTACAGAACTTCGAGCCATCGTTAACCCCTTGCGTATAATAACGAGTGACACTCGCGACGCGATAAATGGAATAGGCAATTTTGAAGTTTTTCAAAAATTGTTAAACTAAAAATATCTGTTGGCCACGACGCGATCAAATTATTCCTATGGTAATTAACACTAGAACTACCAGCGTTAAATCTGTTATATTTAAATATATTAAATAAGTATTTTGAAAAAAGGGGAATTCAGAGGTGGAAGAGATGATCGATTCGGCAATTTATGTTTTATAAGATGGACGCAGAATGTATATTCTATGACTCTTCTATAAACTTGGAGAATTTTTGGAAAAAATTGTGTACCAGTCATTTTGACTGGTTTGGTTGTTCTAGTGTTAATACTGCGTTATGTTACACGCTGTATCGGATATCAGGGATAGAGTTATATTTCAGCAATTAATTCTGAATCATTGCGCATTCAGTAACAAAATAAATGGCACGCCAAGGGGTTAAGTATCGCGTCGCGATTAGGATATTCAGAAAATGTTTTCAATTAGAATTAAAAGTCTACCCCAAACCTTCAAAGTCAAGACCTCTACCTCTTTTCAATACAGCTAAATATTTAAAATCTTCGAATCTCTATCCCAAAAATCATCCAAACGAGCGAACATCTCCAAGAACCCCCCAATAAAATATATCATCCCCGTTCTCCAAAAAAGAACGCTTCCCCCTGCAATCCCTCCGCAATCGACTCGTCAAAAGGGAGAAATAAAATTCTCGCGAAACATTCGCGACATTCCAGCATCCCGTGTCGATCGAAAATTAATCAAGGGCCCAATAATTACCAGGATAATTACCAGATGTATTAACGCCTGGTCGTGTGATTTCCACCGTAGAATCGTCGAGTATCGCGATTCTTTCGAGTGCACCTCGCATTCGGCAAATCAGCGACACCGATAATTTCGAGAATAGCATCGATCGATCGATCATCGAATCCCCTGGCAAAATTCTCGGCGGCAATTCGTCCCGGGGAATCCCGTGGCGCTATGGGGCCCCTTTGATCGTCCGCGATACGCGAGGAAAGAGGCGTGGGAGTCGAAGGGTGGGAAAGGGAAATCATGATAAATGGCTGGATTATTATCACGGGCAAGGAATGCCGGGAGTGAGCTCTCTTTCTCTCCTTCCGTCTCGTTAAGTACAAAGCGGTAGGTTGTAATTTGAAGGAAGAATAAGCGGGGAATCGGCTTCGCGATGCAGCGACGGGGCTGGAAAAGTATTCATAAAGAGCGGGGGAATTAACGAAAAAACCGAGCGGAGATACGAGAGAGAGAAATAAAAAGACACGAGAACGGTGTGGGTTTAAACGGCAGTTAACAAGAGGACGGCGGACAGAGCGAATGAAATACACTGGAGGGAAAAAAAATGTCGCGTGGAACCCCATTGTAGAACTTGTTTCGAACGTTCCGGATTTTGAAACGGGGAAAGGAAAAAAAGAAGTGAATCCCGCGCAGTACGCAGCGTGCCAGTTACAGGGCAAAGAGTATTTTCCAAAGGGATTCGAATTTCCTCCGGCGTTTGAAAGTATACTTGCGCAGTGCCACTCGCGTTTCAAGGATTTTATTCGAATTCGAGCGAACACCTTTTCCATTTTGTGATCCTCTTCCGGAGAAAAGTATCCGTCGATGATTACCATCGTTATGGAACGGTAAACCATCACCGTCCAAGTTGTTTCTCAGTGTAGGTCTACCCGATAGACGGTATATTTGCAAAGAGCGGCAACAGGACGGACGACGAAGGGTTAAAATCGGTCGCCAAACGCGTCACCCGCAAAAATGCACCCCCAGCACCGTCGCAAAGCGCGTATCGTTGTATCGACGTCGAAAAGAACGGAGAAAATCAACCCATCGTGTCGAGTGTCCCTGGAAGACGCTTCCCTCTTTTTCCCGACGGCCTCGTGCCTCGTTAAAGCGTCGCGACGACTCGCAAATCGGAGGGACACCGGATTTCCTTCTACTCGCGACACCTCGTACGCGCGTCTAAGTACAATCGCTCGAATCATCGTTCTCGTTCTTTCCCTCGGTCCCATCGGCTGAAACGGGACCAAGGCGATCGAGTAAAATCCTCCAAAAGAAAACGTAGTATCGCAATCGTCACGGATGTGACTCGAGACTCGTCGTGAGACGACGTTACTCCTACGTTGATTCAAGGTAATTCGTTCGTCGTCGTCGAAGTATCGTTAGTGGCCCGTGCGATCGATACGAAGCGATGAAGCCATTAAATCCATTAGCCGACACTCGGCGAGCCCGCAGCCCGAGATAACACGGCCCGAAAGCGATTTGCTAATATTCATCCTTGCAATTACGCCTTATCGAATAAACGCTAACGATATGACTGTACGCATTCGCGCGTGAAAACGCCGGCAACGGAGTCCCGTGGCGAGATTGACTCGCTCTCGAAACCGTTCGAGATCCCCTTCGAGGTAGTCCGTTCGAACAGTTTCGTCTCTCGAGTTTATCCTCTTCCCGGATATGTACGTGAGACCGTCTCGCTTTGTGGTCCGACAGATCGTCGATCGTTCGGCGCATCGACCGTTGTATCGATCGGTACATCGATCGGTCTCTCTTTCTTTCGGTTTGCACGAAGGAAGGAGGATGGTTGTTCGAGAGACGATCCAAGGATCTCCGTGAAGGAGATACCCGAGATGGATGACGATCTCGCGCCTCCCCGAAAAATCGGGCGACGTGATTTTACACTTCGTTAGCGAACGGCTCTATCAAGGATTCAGCAGCGAGGCCAAATAACGATGGCGTTAGGAGCGTGAGGTCCGCGTTCTTACCATGGGCCCAGGTTTCCCGGAATCCCCGGGTTTTCCGGATTCTCCTCTCAGTCCCATGGGGCCCTGCAAGTAGAGAGAGAGACTCGGGTCAGTTTTGCCTTTTGCATCGGCGTGAAATCAACGTTGATATCACGTGAACGAGTGCCGATGATAGCGGGACGATCGTGTGTGTGTGTGTGTGTGTGTGAGTGAGTGAGTGAGATACTCGAGGACCGTACGAAACTTTCTTTCGTTTCTTTCACTCTCTCGAGGCTTTTCTCGAGGTTTTCCTACTTTTCTATAGTTTTCCGAGACGTATCTCTATGTATCATGCACCTATGTACTGTGTGTACCTTTTTACATACGTATACCTCTTCCGGTTTCTCGTGTACTTTCGTCCCGGCGATAAAGTCCAATCGTTTCTTAAAGAAGCTTTAACCCTACGGTTCTTTTTCTTTTTTTTCACTGCAGCGCCCTGAATCGCCTCGTGCGATCGAATTTTGCAAAGTTTCGTTATTAGAATTGTGTCATTTATTTTTATATCCCTCTCGTCTGGGTTAGGTTTGGTCTGGATTTTCTTTAGAGTCTCGACGATTTTGTTTTTTTGCGGTTTCTGATTCGGTTTGGAAAACGACGAGAATTTCTACAAAATTCTCGATTAATTTACTTTCTCCCTCTTTCCTTTTTTTTTTATTCGTGTTCGTTTTACGTTCTCCCGTTCGAACGACTTGATTTCTCTGGACCCTCGCGCGTTTTACAACCTACCTAACCTACGGACCTAATCTGGAGAGGAAAATACGTACGGGCAGTCCCATCGGACCAGGATCTCCTTTGGCACCCTTCTCTCCCTGCAACGTGAAAAGAAAGGCAACGCGTGAAAATTGACTTCGATTCTGTCCCGTGTCTTTCACCCTCGTCGAGGATTTCAGTTAAAAGTCTGCCCTTAGGTCGACGATCGACGCGATATTTCCGTCGACTCGATTGAACGAGCGACCTTCGAATCGATCGGAGAGACTACCGGTCAGAAATCGGTGGTCATGCTTTGGTAGCTGGTTGCGATTGCGAGGATTAACGCTGGAACTACCTATCATATTTAATTGTATCGAATAAATTCACTGGAAGCAGAGGAATCGAGAGGTGAAAAATATTATGAAAACAGTAATTTGTAATTTATAAGATATGCGTGCAATATCTACTAATTATCTATAATACTAGTGTTGGCTGATTAAATAAAGAGACTTCTGAAAAAAAAGAAGAATTCGTTGAACGCTTAACGTAAAATTAGTCATCGAACGTAAATATTAAATTATTCTTCTCGTGCCATAAATTCCTACCCTACAAAGGATAATTAATTAGAAACCAGTGATTTTAAATGAATTGGTAGTTCTAACGTTGAGAGAAATTATTCAAATATTAAGATCAAATATTTTCTTTAACGATCCTCGATCCGCCGTGTGAACGAAACTTTCCAAAGATGACCGCCAATTTCTAACTCATCGCGAGCATCTAAGGCTTCTACTGTCCACGATAAAGAGAGGATAATCTTTGACAATACGATTTCTTGATAAACGTTTGATTACTGACAGGATCGCCCTTGGCGCCGTCGTGTCCTCGATCGCCCTTGATGCCAGGTGGACCCTGCAGGCCGGGAGTACCAGCTGGTCCGGGTGGTCCCGGCGGTCCCATTATCTGCGAACAATCGTGTCCCTGTTTTGAGCAACGCTCGTGAGATCCATTGTCGCTCGAAACTCGTGAAAATACCATCGAAACAATACGAGCGAAATAACCGCGAACAATTCTGCGACAAGATCTCGGATTACCGCTGTTAGATAGCGAAACTCACCACTTCACCGGCGTTCACCTCGAACGTGCCGTCACCCTGGAAGAAACAGAGAAATGTAAAGTCCTCCTTCATCATCGACATTCCATCGGGGATATTTTAACGAGGTGAACAATAGAGAGACCAGTGTCCTCCACGTTTTCACACGTACCTGCCGTCGTCTGAGCTTTTTGTATTTCTGTCGATGGAAACCCGATGTCCCGCCATGAAAAGAAAATAGATTTTATCATCAGATCGTTGGGTCCTCGTCTCGTTAAGCACACGCCGTCGCTTTTCTTTTTTTTTCACCGTGTGATCCTCGATCTCGAGAGGCGTGACGTGCACGAGGACAACAATGTGCTCGTCGTACGTCGAAACCAAGGACCGGAACCACTCCCAGTGACAATTGATGGACGCACAACAACCCTTACGTTCGACGAACGGAACTTCGCGCAATGATCGATCATATTCCCTTTTCGCTATTCAACGATATTCAAAGAGAAAAGAGAGGTGTTCGGGGTTCGTTTGTTTATACATATGCCCGTTCCGTTCGTCGAATCGAGAGACATCGTCGAAGGATTAACTCACCGATTCTCCTTTCTCTCCTTTCTCCCCCTTCAGCCCTGGATAACCCTGTTTGACGAGGAATACGCGGAATATTAGAGATTAAACGTTGAACAGAGAGAAAGGGGGAATTGTGATTGAAGCGAAAGGTCATGAGGAAGATTAACATACCGGTGGACCAGGTAAACCTGGTGGTCCCATGAGACCTGGTGGCCCGATGTCGCCGTACTCGCCTTTTTCACCTTTCGGTCCGGAAATGCCCTGAAGAGACACAGACAAGGGCGACGTACGTAATATGTAAGAAGTACCGGCTAGCGAATCAATCGTATCGTCGGAATATATAAATCTACGAGATTTTTTCATCTACGGAATCTACATTTTCATATGAATCTATAGTTTTTTGTGAATCGTCGTTGAGACTTTTCAAAATCACGGCGAAATCCAGCGATTCCGTAAGAAGGGCGTAGCACAGGTATTACTGTGCAACAAATTGAAAACTTTTTTCTGTTTGTCAGTAGCCACAGAGTGGTTTTTATTGTGTTCGTCGCCCTAAACACGAAACCGCCAACGAAATTTCTCTATCATCCTCTGTTGTCGAATAACATCAGTTTTTGTAAAAACGGTGGATTTCGAGAAAGAAGGTAGGATTACGTGAAAACTAAAATGGTGGACAGTTCTTCTTGGTCTCGGAAAATAGTTGAGGGTTTACTGAGTATACAGGCGTGAGCAAATATAATATTTCGTACTTTTCCCTCTTTGATTTTTTTCTGATGTTTGCCATTTATGAAAACGGTGGTAAGATTTATCGCGGACATCCCCTATAAAATATTTCTTATTTATTGTTCGAAGCGAATCTTGTTTTACATTTTATGGTGAATAGAAATTACACGTGTGAAGTTACGTCCGTTCATAATGGACAATGTACTCTTCAAAGCTTATAAATATTTAAATAAACTAAACCAGACCTAACCCAGACTGTTTAATATTCATCCAAATTAGTTGAAAATATATCATTTATTAATAAAATAAAAGTACTAGATTAAGAATCAAATATTTATAAGCTATGAAAAGTAAATCGTCAATTATAAACAGACGTAACTTCATTTTTATAACTTCCATCCACCGTAAAAGTTATTAAAAATAAGCAGAAGCACCTTCTTAAACAATAATGATTTCATTTGCAATCAAAAATTGTTCACGAAAATTGTTATAGTTAAAAGTTTCAAAATTATCCATGATGGTGCACTGCGCATGTGCCACGTTCAGCGATAGACTATATAAGGAGCACGTTCGGCGCGCCGCGTCACTATAGACCTGTCAACGAGCCGTATACGATCGAGTCACAGGATGACATTTACGTTTTCGATTCGACTTCACTATCGATACCTGGTCAGCCCTAACTTAAATTAACGACTGTTAGTGCAAGTGTCCCATAATATTAATATATTTAAACAATGAACGACAAGCGGTTTTAAATAATTTTAACAATTAAATACAGTGTTTTGTGAAAGTGTCAGTGACCTCAAGTGGCAGTTACCTACCAGTGTTTTTAAATCATTTCCACAATTTAATACAACGTTTGTGGATGTATCAGTGACCTCAAGTGACAGATTCGTGCAAGTGTTTTTAAATTATTTCGAGAAGAAAATACAACGTTTTGTGGTTGTATCAGTGACCTCAAGTGACAGTTACCTGCAAGTGTTTTTAAATTATTTCGACAATTAAATACAACGTTTTGTGGATGAATCAGTGACCTCAAGTGACAGTTGCCTACCAGTGTTTTTGAATTATTTCGACAATTAAATACAGTGTTTTGTGGACGTATCAGTGACCTCAAGTGACAGTTTCCTGTAAGTGTTTTTAAATTATTTCGAGAATTGAATACACCGTTTTGTGGACGTATCAGTGACCTCAAGTGACAGTTACTTGCAAGAGTTTTTGAATTATTTCGACAATTACATACAATGTTTCGTGGATGTGTCAGTGACATCAAGTGACAGATTCGTGCAAGTGTTTTTAAATTATTTCGATAATTAAATTCAATATTTTGTGGAAGTGTCAATGACAAAAACTGACAGTTTCCAACGAGTGTTTGTAAATAATTGTAAAGAATTATTAAAATATTGTCGGTATTATTTAAAAAAACGGTACTCCCACCCCACTGATCGTGCACTCTGACCGCTGAGCCCCGCCTCCAGCACGTTGGCAGTTATTTCCTATCATTAAAAAGAACGAAATATTACGACTGCTCCCACCTGTACACTCAGGAAACACTCCTCTATTTTTTGAAACCAAGTAAACCAATTTCTTTGCCGAAATTCACAGTTTTTACAAAAACTAATGTTTTTCGACAACAGGACGATAGAGAAATCCCGTTAGTGTATTCGTGTTCAAGACGACGATCCCTACATTAATCACGCAGCGGCTACGGGAAGACAAAAATGGTGTAGGACAGTGCAATCAGTCCGATAATTAGTTACCCGCGGTAAAGTCGTACGTTGCAGGAATGGCTAATGCAACGTCGCAGATGGCTTTGGAGAAACTTTTTAAACGATGAGATTTATACGCTCGGTTTACTTACTGGATGTCCCGGAGGACCCTGGATACCAGCCTCGCCGTCGGTTCCATTGAGGCCGGGCATTCCTGGGACTCCCTGTTCTCCCTTCGCTCCTGAAAACGTATTTACCATGGGTAAGCCGTAAAATTGTCAGTGACGAAAAGTCAGATTCCCATCGTCCGATCGATGGGCTCTTGCCGGCGGATAAGCGCGTGGCTCGTTTCATCGAGCCTTATACAACGTTCGTCCCATCCCCTTGAGTTTCTCCCCCGTGATATACCCTCCTCTTTTCACCTCGGATGTCCTTTTGTTCAGTCGTGATTGCGAGAGGAAATGGGAGTGGATTTTGAGCGGGCCCGGGAATTTCGCGGATCCGAGAGGGACTCGATAAAACTACCGAAGTAATTTTCCAAAGTACTCGGAGTCGTTTCTTCGGCAGTTTTTCTACGTTTCGAGAAGACCCTGCTCCTCCGAGCTTCCGTCGCGTTAGCGTGAATAAGAAAAGAGTCGAGGACGTTTCCTTCGCGAAACGATACGCTGAGAGTCGCGATGCATTATACTTTGCCAACGGCCAATTAGCAGAGTTCCCTCTCTTTGATCGCGAAAGACAATGGAAAGGAGTCGGTAGGGCTCGAAGGGTGTCAGGAATTCCGTGACAAATGGCCATGGAGAGGAGGGGATCCATCGGGATAAGAGAGAGTCGACGAAAAGGGGGATCCTCCTCGGTGCCGAGGGGGAGGAGGGAGATTCGTTTTGGTCGTTATCCATCTTTCTTTCGTTCTTTTTTTTTTCTCTTTCCCCCGAGTTTCGTAGTAGAATGGCTCGTGAAAATCTACCTGGTGAGCCATCGTCTCCCTTGGTGCCTTTCTCGCCCAGGTAACCCCGTTCACCGGGTTCACCCTTTGGACCCGGCAGGCCGGGTGCACCCCTCGCCAATGCCACACCGCTCTCACCCTTGAAACCCTATAATGACACTGTAAGGTCAGATCCAACCAGGTCCTCCGTCTTCATTTGATTCGTTTTTTTTTAATGTTCTTTTACTTTAAACGACGAGGTGTTAATCGGTCATCCTTTTTCTCCAGATAGGAAGGAAAGTTAGGAGAGGGGTGGGTGCGCTCTATCGCAATTTACTCTCGACGTTCGATCGATTTTGGCACCATTCTGCAAGATTTTACCGTAGAAACTAGAGAGACACTCGGGAATATCGTTATTCCTGCGCGCTCCTATAAACATTCGCTTGTACACCGTGGAGAACGCTTGGAGAACGCTTGGAGAACGTTTGGAGAACGCGAGAAGATTGAAATTTTCCTCGCTCTATGCCAAAATCGTTCGATTCGTCGAATCTACGTACAGTTAACACACGTTATCTAGACACAGTGATGAACGTTTTAATCGATAAAACGAAAAGAAAAAAATATATATATATATTTACTACCAGTACCCATGCGAATTACGACGGTGGGTGTGTTTGTTAGAGGGGATCAAATTTAGTAGAAATCAGGAACTACCAGAGAGTAATACTCCCTTCCTCTCGCTTTATCCTCGCTCGGCGATGTTCATCCGCGAATTACGTCTTTAATTTATACACAGTTGGGCGCTCTTAATGGCCGCCGGACTAGGGCTCGCAGTTAATAAACCTGCCCTATTGTACTCTAATATTCCCTCCACTTGAATCTCGTACGGTCCAATTTACGCGCATGATATCGTCCACGTTCGAGAAACGTCGACGTGATAACGCTCCTCGTTAAAAATCCAAAACTTTATTAATATGTTAATGAGTGACGTAACGCGTTCGAAAAACACCCGGCAAATGGAAAAGTTAATTGGAACGTCGAGCTGGAATATTTGTACATTCGGTAAAAAACATTCTACGTATCTTCTACTCGCTACCGCGAGAGAGGAAATTGACATGGTTTCGAGCGACGAGCGAGAGGAAGAAAGAAAGGGAACGATGACGGAAGGATATAAAAAAAAAAAGTAGAAAAAAAATATATATAAATGTGTACATAAAAAGACATCGATATTACGCGCGAATCTGCGAAAGAAACGACGGAGTATGAAGACGAGACGACAGTAAAGCTACATACTTTTGTTTTAGAGGGGCTTCTGTTTCTTTTTTTTCTTTTTTTTTTTATTTAATACTTACGCGATAGTTGCAGGCTTGCGATCACCAGCCGATAAAGTTGCGAGAGCCTCAAGCCGGAGGTAGTGGTTATTAGTTATTAGTGATTCGAACCGACACACAGGGGAGAAGTAGTGGGGTGTTACTCGCTACATAAACACAAATTAGTTACACAAGCTACGTACACTACGCCGAGGACTACTGACTAAAGATACGCGTCAAGCGATCGACCGAAGTCATTTTACTACTTTCCTCGCTCTTACTATGGCTCTCTTGCTTCCCTTCTCTTTCACCAAAAATCCCACAATCGTTATTAGAACGGCAGAGATGTAAAGTTAGATTGAATTTACGCCATTGCAACGGGGACGTGGAGGCAGTACACACGGAGAACTACAAACTCCCAAGTTTATTTCGTAAGCTACGCAACCGGACTGACAAGTAAAGTACTCGTCGAATCGGGAATTCTCCCTCTCTCTTTCTCTCTCGTTCTTTCACTCTCTCTCTCTCTCTTTCTCAGTCGATGCAATTCCGTGAGAACACGCGAACATGTAAAACAGTCCCCCGGACTGAAAGTGGCTCAATTTTCGTTGCCAGTCAGCCAGTAGGTGCCCTCAGACCTCGAGAAACTTACGAGTTGCCAGAGTAGAGTCTCTCGCTGCCCGAGAAGTCACCCTTTGTTCGACAATCCTTCGAGTTTCTCGGCGAGAGCCTCGCAGGCGTTACAAGATCATTCGACGAGAGGAACCCGGACTTTGCTTTACTTGCCAGGCCATTTGCACCTTAAACGAGAGTACCGCGTCTTTATCGACCTCCTCCTCGAAACGAGCGGTGACTTAATTAACGATTTAAACCCCAACGAACCGCTCGTGCCGCGAGGACGAGGCTAGTACTGCACGGAGCTGGGTGGATGGCACGCGTGACGTCAGTGGTACCGGTCGGCTGCCCCTCTAGCGTTCTATCGTGAATGTCTCTTAAGAGTTTAAGCAGCCTATTGTCTCAGGTGCTATTATCTAGTCCCAGTCAAAGTTTTCACGCATCTTTCAGACAGCTCTTTGCAGTACCTGGAGCAAGAAACTCGCAGACGTGCTGCAGAGAGCTGTCGAAGAAATGTGCAAAGTCACTGACCATCTTGGTAGTCTCAATTCGGTAGTCTATCGAAGTTGTTAAAAGTTTCTGCCATTTAACGTCCCACTGTTAGGATGTCTTTACTTCCCTGCTTCCCAATTATCGCTGTAAACTCGAAGAGCAGTGCCACTGTTGAATTAACAACGAAACCCAGCTATAGCTACTTCCCGTCAAAACCTTCACGCCTCTTCCAAGCGTCTTCTAAGTCTCCTAACCCAACTACATCGCGAGTCAACAAGAAACCGCGAAAACGCTTTCCCCGCGTTTCTCCATCTTGACAAAGATAGCCCCAATTTCCACTCAGATCTCTCCACAGAGAACCTTCCTAACATTAGAACCTCTCCACGTCCCTGTTTATCGTACGTTAGAGAAGCAGCCGACGTCAAAGCGACGATAACGCCCCTCATTAACTTCTCGCGCGCCATCCACTCGGCTCTTTGCAGTACCACGGCGAAGACACGTTGTACAACGAGCAAGACGGTTTCCCCGAAGCGTCCCTGATTGCAAGAGTCCTCTCGTGGCGATCGCTCGGCTGTTCTACGTTGATACTTACGGTTAAACCTTAAAGTAAGAACACGCTAAAGAAACGGCGATGAGACGAGTAGCTCTTTAAGGCGTGTGGTTAGGTGTTTTAGTGCGCAGGATGTGTAATTTCGCTGCATCCGCTAGAGAATAGAATTAGTTCTTTCCAGCTTTTTTTTTCCTCGACAAGGAGAGTCACGGAGAACTAGAGGGCGCCTCGTCCTCTGTCTATCTCCTCTATAGACGGAGGAGGGACTTTCTTTTTTTTTTTCGAGACAAAACAACGAGACGAACTACCAGGAGAGAGAACGAGGTGAAGCCTCGAGTACACGAAACCGCGTACGTGTTATTTGCTGCCACCAACGTTTTTTCTTCATGGCGGCCACGGAGCCGCCGGTTTCCGCGGTGTTTGTTCCATGTACATACGACACCACATCGCAGTCGAGAGGACGACGGCGCGGTGGTACGTGGGTTATACGCTTTTCTCGTTTCGGCTTCCGGCGCGACGATGCGCGAAACACGCTTGTCTCTCGGTGGACGTGAAATTTTCTCTCCCGCCAATTTTTTTCTCGCTGCCACGAACATTCCGCCGGCGTTATTCCGCACGTTGGACACGGATGGCCCCGAAATTTGTGGCGCGACCGAGAGCCGAACTGGGAGACCGGTGAGAAGTGAGAAATTGCGGAGTTAGCTGCCATTTTTTATGCGCCGCTACGCTTCCCGAGGTAATCGAGTTAATTGAAGTTCGGGTGCGCCGGGGGGCGCTCGCGTTGACGCGAAGTCCAAAATGTTGCACACTTTCTGGAATTAACGCTGGAACTAATGGCCTCGTGTTTACTTTATTTCAATGTGCTAAATAAGCACTTTGGAATGGGAGGAGTGAAGAGGTGAAAAAGATGAGGAGAGTAATTTTTGTTTTATCAGATGGAAGTGGAATATTCACCGCATGGCTTCCCCATCAGTTTTGAGAATTTTTAGAAATAATTGGACAGAGGATACTTGAATCGCCTTGGTAGTTTCAGGGTTAATTACCTTCAAAGTGTGGCAAATTCTACTCCACGATTTTTCTTCAGTCTTTTACGGGGAATCGGTCTTTTTGTTGCACGGCGAATCGCGAACCGCTTTGCATAATTTTAAATAAACCCGCGCGATAATCGAGTTTACGTTGGATCGAATCTTTTTTCTATCAGCTTCATATATATTGCATTAACGGGTCCGCGGCCAATGAAAATTTACATATTCCCGGCAATAGGAACACTTTGATTGCCCCTCTTGTTTTATTCAACCGCGGAATAAAATATGGCTCGTGTAAAAAATACGTCTCTCCATATTTTCGAAAAAAAGAGAAAGAAAAAAAGGAACGAGAATGAAAATAACGTCACCGCGCACGCAGACGCTACTCCACGTAAATCAAGCTGTCCGCGTATGCAGATATCGCCGGCGAATGGTTTAAGCTTATAAAATATTATTTCTCCCGATGCACTCTTGACGATCGTAAAGTATGGGATCCTTCAGAGGCTCCTGTTGGATACGTCGAATATAAATATTTATATCGTAAAGTTACATCCGCCGTGTATTTTACGTCACATTCGTCACGACCTACGAGAAAAGCGTTCTCCACCTGCTGTCGTCGAAACGACGCTGCGATTCGACGCGTCCGCTTGTGCCATGGTTTATCAACAACAACAAAAAAATAGAAAAAAACCACAAGAAAATGCAGGTGACATAGTGTGTCGTGCGTGTGACATGCTTGCATGCGTGCGTGAATCATGCGTACCCGTGATTTTCTCATGCAGGTGTCTTAAAGGCGTGAATAAACGCGACGTCGTTCGGGATGGGGGACGATGGTATTGGATTCTCCGTTTTCTATCCGGTCTCGCTTTCACTCTTGCATCGATAGAACCGAAAACGATGAATTCTCGATGTATGCACCGAACAGGAGGGGACAAAAAAACAAACGATGGAGCAATGAAAAATACACCGACGAATAAAAAAAAAGATGTGAAAGACCCGAGCGCGAAGGGAGGGAAAAAAAGTAGCACGAAGCACAGATTGCGGGGAATCTGCGAGCCGTTTGTAAAATAAACGCAAATCGCACGGTGGCTCGCAGTGTAAAACACGAAGTATAAATAGAGCCGGCGAGGGAGAAATCGAGGGGAGAAGAAATGGGGATGTACGGGGTGACGGTACGTATCGAACGACGACAGGTAGCTGTAAAACAAATGCGGATTACGTTCGTGCATCGCTTTGAGAAACCGAAATATTAATCGATCCAGCCGGCAAAGCATGCGAGATTCCATTGGCCGAAGAAGCTCACGACATCTTTCTAACGTGCATCGCATGCTAAACAGGGATCAGGGAGGCGGAGCGCTCGTGGAAGAAGATCCATCGAGCGAGGATCGAGGAGATTCGAGAAAGAGAGCAGGGGTTGTACACGAACGATTTCTTTTTCCTTCTCTCTTTCGACGGAGAGAATCGGATGGTTCGATTGGTGGTGGTGGTGGTGGTGGTGGTTTGGTTGGATTGGTTTCTACGGTCGATTTGGTCGGTGGTCGTTCGTCGGAGGACCTCGCTGAAGCTTACCCTCTTCCCTTGCTTTCCCCGGGCACCCTTCTCGCCCGGCACACCGGGTGGTCCCGTCGGACCCAGCTCCCCCTTCTCGCCCTGGGGCCCTGCGTGCGTGTATACCACGTGCATAAAATAAAACATGATATTCGTCCGCTCGTTCACGCGCTCTTCCTCTCACATACGGACATGCGTGTACAGTAGTCTCGATAAATAACGAACGGATGAGCTACCCCCACTTGCATGGGGCAGCCGTACGATCGTAGCGGTTTCAACGCGTTCAATGCCACGGTGACCGTCGGGGATTCGTGAAAATTTTATCGGAATATGCGAATATGTAGATGTTTTTATCATTAACACGTGGAATGCCATGGGGGTCACCGGTGACCGGCGCTATTGAATTCAATGCAATATCATATGGCTTTTAAATTGTAATATTTATGAATTTTCTAAGACACTAAGTATTCAAATGTTAGCGTTTAAAACTTTAAGTTCTGCTGACTGTATATCTGTTTGAGCCTTTAAAGTTTCTGCTTTGTAAAGATGTGATTTTAATAAAAAAAGTTTCAATTCGGTAGAAATGAAGAAAGTAGCGAAATTCCGGTGGCAGTCAACGTGTTAAATCTTTAGCCTACGATAACGTGACACTGATTTTAAATCTTTTAAAAAATATTAATTTGAAAGTATGATAGAAGTATTTCTATGGTATTAATATTGCGTTTAATTAGAATTAATATCAGGAATCAAAGGGAAATTTTGATTTGAAGAATTAATTCTGAGTTATTGCACGCAAAGGCAAAATAGAAATCGTAGGGCAAGGGGTGAATTATCACTGTAACAACGATGATACGACGGGATTAATACCATTGGCATTCAACGTGTTGACTTGCTTCCACATTCGCTCTCAAATTCTCACCTCAAACATATCGCATTTGCAAAACATTTTCGACACTTTCATTCAGACTCCGCTACATTCCGGAGATGCTTCATCCACGGACCATTTAACGAGCCGACTGTACGCTCGGCGCAACGAGCACGAAACGCTCTTCGGATTATTCGGTACGTCCGGCACGGTTTTTAATATTTGCAGGTGCATTAACAAAATTGTTACTGGAAATTGACGCTGCGAGTGTGCGAGACATTGAAACGATTGCAATTTTATATCGAAGATACGAGGAGTTTCGAAGTAAAGAATGAAATTACCGGACATAAATATGCATTGGCAATAAACGTAGGAGAAGGTCCGATCCTGCTTCGTCTACCGATCGTATTAACGTATCTCGGTGTACTTGGTAACTGCGTTAACGCGATACGAGCCCCGGGAACTGAAGATCTAATGCAGTTTGGAGTTGCATAATTCGCGTATGCAGAATCTTAAGTACGTTTAAGCTTTAAGCGTGAAGTAAATCGAGTCGGTCCTTCCGATGATATTCTTCGTTAGAATTTCCACGATGTTCGTACGTATTTCTATCGAGATTCACGCTCTCCTATATTCATCCTGGAATTTACATTCGACGAGGAAACCCTTCTCGAGGTCTATTACGAGGAACGATTCGTGAAACTCGAATTTCCGAGGCTGTCGGCAATAACGCGACTCTTTCTTACGTTCCACGCTGATATCGGTGTGCCGCGAATGTAGATAAATGACCGAGTGGCAAAGAAAGGGCCAGAAAATACGTGATTTACCGGTGGCATAGGGTTTTTCCTTTCTCAAATTAATTTCAGCCATTCTTCCCCGAGCGCGGATAGGTTCATATATACGCGATACAAATTCCGTTCAACTTATCTCCCGTAATTGCAAATATCATTTTTCTCCACGAAATTCTCTCCCTTCACGTTCGCCGAGCAGCGAAAGCCGAACGCGGATCGATTGTTCGTCGAGTTGGCGCTTTTCCGTACACGTCGCCGATCGTAAATCGCTCTGTTGCGGTGTACCGCTTTCTAGGCGTGCGAATACAGACAAATGACTGCAAGAAACCAGAGTCGGAGGGGCCCGACTCTGATTTACCGTGCTGGTCGGGCCCTTTTTCAAATTAATTTCCAACCTTTTACCGCGCGAGCATCGCCGCGAAGGCGCGAAGTATCATTGAAATCTAAAACTCGCAATTTCACGCGTTACTTCTCGCGTGAAATCGTTCGGCTGAGATCGCAAGGAGTGAGAATGGCTTTACAACTGAATCTGGTAGTTGCAAGTGTGTCTGTAACGAGGGAACGACGTGGAAGAAAATAACGCTCGAAGGTACAGTCGCTTCGTTTAATGGCTCTTGGAGGGGATTTCCCTTCTGCGCGGTCCGCTCGAGTTGGACTCTTTTTACCACTAGGTTTACCGATATTTTTGGTACACCTATTTCTGCCGACGCGGGTCAATAGGTGTACCACGTAGAGAAATTCAAAATTGGGAGGAAGGAAACGAATTTCGATATGTACTCATTTCTTTGAATCGATAAAACTCTGTACAAGTGGCAGGCAAAAATGTAAACGGCTTCTGTAATTTCCTTCGCGAAGTTCGAAATGGGTTAAAATGACCCGCGTGGTAAATCTACTGTTAACACGTTGAATGCCACCCGTATTCGAAACTGATTCTATTAAAATCACATCTTTATAGAACAGCAATGCTTAAAGTAAGAATAGTTATGTACTCATTAATACTTCACTTTTCTAGCAACAATATTTTAATATCGAATATATTAGCATTTTTGCGAATATCGCAATTTAAAACTCATAAGAAATTTCATCGAATTCAACAGTGCCGGTCACCGGTGACCCCCATGGCATTCAACGCGTTAAAGTGGTAATACTTTCATTCACGATGTGCCATCAATGATCTACAAAATATACGAAGACATCTCCTCCGTTTGCTATTTCAACAGGCGACTGTACCAAAAGGACCGACAGCAACGCAGCTTATTAGTTTCCCTAAAATTAAACCACCTTCGCGGTCGACATTGTGGTCAATGTTAACGTTACGTTGCACGCCAATATTATGCATTTACGTCACGCGACATCGCAAGTAGTGCATTATGCAACATAGTATCGATTGACGCAAAGCAGGTTCATGGACTCTCTAAGATATGTAAATACATCTCACGACATCGAGCTCCCCGTGAATTCTAGACAGCCTGATCGAATTAAATCTACACGTCCGTCAATATCTGACAGTACAATCGTATCGCACGACTTTATGGTATCAGCAAACATCCAATCTTACGCTTCTCAACCAACGCGCTTGAACTCTCATCCAACGTATTCCTTCCCCACGAAACATTTATCCTCGCGAGAACAAAAACCCAGCTAAAAGTACGGATTCTCCATGATGAAATTCGTTAAACTGGAAAATAACAAAAAAACACGGACTCGCTGTAACTCTCGGTGTGCAGCGAGGCAAGCAAGAAAGCTGGTACTTTGCAGCGGCGATTTCGTGGGACGTGTCGACGATTGTAAATCGTTTCGCGATTCCAGCGGCACGAGCCACGCCGGTTTCTTGCCGGCGAGTGAACGTGGACAAACGATCGGGTTGTTGTAAAAGAAAAAAGCCATAAAAAAAGAAGAGACCGAGTCGGTTCTTGCGGCGGTGCCGTTCCAATTACGTCGCGGAAGGTGTAACGCGAGTAAGAGTGGAATATACCGAGAACAAGCCTTGGCCGGTTGTTCTCTCGGGGTTCGCCTAGGAGCGAGTACAAACGAGTGAGTTACATCGAGTCGTATCGTTCGTTCCGTCAACGTACATTCTAATTACGATGATGTTTTGCCCTGGCCTCTTTCTCGGGATAATTAAGTCGCCCCACGGGGGCGGCGAAGGGGTAAAATCGTCTTATGACGACTCGGTTTAACGACGAAGTCGTTTCGTTAGCATATTCAACGACTTTTCGACGAGCATTCGAGCGACGATTCGCGGAAAGGATGGAAATCCTTTTCGCGACGAGATAGACAAAACGTGAAAGACGAAGTCACTTTGGAACGAGTAATGAGAAAATACGTTCTTCTTAATGTCTTGACGGAGGGGCTGAAGAGCAATTAATACGCTTCTATTAGGTAGGGCGAAAAGAAATGCATTTTTCTATGTCTAGTAGGATATTTCGAGGGTGATTCGTTATGAATTATTAAAACTTGGTCAGCCTAAAGCAGCCGAGGTCTACTCTGCTCAATTGAAAGGAATAAATATTACGTATTTTTTTGTAAATTAATTTTTTCACATTGTAAACCATCTTCTTAGTATCTTGACGGCGGGGCTGAAGAGCAATTAATACGCTTCTATTAGGTAGGGCGAAAAGAAATGCACTTTTCTACGTCTACTAGGATATTTCGAGGGTGATTCGTTATGAATTATTAAAACTTGGTCAGCCTATCGCAGCCGAGGTCTACTTTGCTCAATGGAAAGAAATAAATATTACGTATTTTTCTTGTAAATGAATTTTTTCACATTGTAAACCAAAATGACATTTTTTTCGCTTTACATTCATATTTCTCGTTATGCAAACGTTCCGGGAGAATTCAATATCCGGCGATTACAATTTTGAAAGCAGCACACTGGCGGAATTGAAATGTTTTTTTTTAATATCACTTTTCTTCTCGCTTCGGCCAATAGAAATCTAACAGCAGCCGGCGAAGGAGGGATGAAATAATTTTTTACAACCCTTGGGGGAATTCAGTCGGCGAGAATTATCGTGGTGTTACGTCGTTGAAAAGAGTATTTCGTAGTTCACGGTGAAACTACTAACCCCCAGCCCAAAGGAAGACGAACGATCGAAAGTTTCGACGGTGATCGAACGGAGTTCTTTAATAACGACGGCGAAACATTTCCATTAATACGATTCATTCTACGAGAATATCGGCGGTGCCAAATGTTTTACCGGGTTGACGTAAATTGATACAAAAACCGATAATGTTCGCCGGTCGGAGAAGTTACTTAACGGTCGGCACGGCCAAGCAGAACCGCCGAGGAAACCGTGGAAGACTTTAGGTATTCGCGACTTGTCTTACCTCTGAGCCTTCCACGGCCGAGCGACGATGAAGAAAACTTTCGACGATGAACGATCGAGCGTGGAAAGATAAAAGGAAACGATAGCTCGCGAGCTGTTACTAAACCGAGGGCTTCGAAGATGGAATCGAATTCCGTCAGGGTACGCTCGGAGTTTTTGCATTACCGCTTCTCAATGCAATCTTGCACGCGTATATATCTCCGAGGCGATGCCGTCTTGAAGGTGATGGCTGTCTGTCCGGGGTTAACGTTCCGTTGGCGCGAGGAAAGGAATTTTGCGGATAATTTTCTTTCTGGAGAATTTAAATGAATTGGAAAAATAAGGTAGGTGGATCGAGGAAGACAAATTTGCGGTGTTTAGTGGATTTTAGGATCTGTGGTGGACACAGAGATAAAGAAAGTGGGCCGAGTTTAAATCTTCCGCCATCTCTGAGAAATTTTTCCTAATTTATTAATTAATATATCGTAGTTTCGGTGGTCCGGGACCCACCTAAAACAGTGGGTTCTAGGCAAAATAACCATAGCACTTGAGAGTCTATGGTGGAGAAAGAGATAAAGAAAGTGGGCCGGAGTTTAAATCTCCCGCCACCTCTGAGAAATTTTTCCTAATTTATAATTAATATATCGTAGTCTCGGTGATCCAGAACACACATAAAACAGTGGATCCTAGGCAAAATGAACATAGCACTTTAGAGTCTATGGTGGAGAAGAGATAAAGGCAGTGGGCCGAGTTTAAAACTCCCGCCACCTCTGAGAAATATTTTCTACTTTATTAATTAATATATCGTAGTTTCAGTGGTCCGGGACCCACCTAAAACAGTGGTTCCTAGGCAAGATGACCATAGCACTTTAGGGTCTATGGTGGACAAGGAAATAAAGAAAGTGGGCTGGAGTTTAAATCTCCCGCCACCTCTGAGAAATTTTTCCTAATTTATTAATTAATATATCGTAGTCTCAGTGTTCTGGAACCTCCCTGAAACAGTGGATCCTAGGCAAAATAACCATAGCACTTTATGATCTATGGTGGACAAAGAGATTAAGTCAGTCGACCGATTTTAAAACTCCCGCCACCTCTGAGAAATATTTTCTACTTTATTAATTAATATATCGTAGCCTCGGTGGTCCGGAACCCATCTTAAGTAGAGTGAGTCCCAGGCAAAACCTCCGCAGAACTTAAACTCGAAAAAAAAGAAAGAAAAGTACCGTTTCATAGGAGAGTTAATTGTGTTACAATTCCTACGATTTAAATGGGTGAACCCGCTCCCCAATAGCGCAAGGTACAACTATTTATTGCTTTCGCCCCAAAAACCGTCTCCATTTCTCTCGGACTCCGCTTTAAATACGATCCTCGTGGTAAAAGTTACAATAACACAAAACCCGAAGTTGCACATGTATGCGAGGAGGGCATGAGCGGTTAACCGAAGTTCGCCCATGGCTAAGTTACGCGGAGGAACGCCCACACGATGTTCGATGCGATCCTTTCATCGAAGTTGGACTCGTCGATCGTCGAATTCCTCGTTTATTCCGTCGAGATTTTCCCATAGGAGCGCGTTTCCGCGTTTCGTTCGTTACCGATCTATTCGCCGGTTTGTTTGCACGGGACGAATCGTCGAAATTGCTGGTTGCGCGTGGAAGCGGAAACTGGGTAACGATATTTCAAAGAGGGACGTGAGCATTCGGCAATTTATAAATTGCATTTCTCAGACCGAACGGGTTTTCACTTTCTCTTAAGAACACTTCGGAGACTTGCGACGAGCGCAGGAACGAAGAATCGTTCGGTTTTTTTGGGCGTATTTTTGGTGGTTTTCCATGCGCGAGAGAAAACGCGGGAAAGAAATTTCCCAGAGGTGGCGGCGAGGATATTTGAATTCTCCGAGCTTTCAACGCTGCAAATTGTATCTCTGGGTTGTAAGTTTTTATTATTTTCGTGGTGCATAGAGAACGGTGTTAGATGTTGGACGGAAGAAACCTGAAAATGAACACGTTAAACAGGAAGTGGAGTATCGGCGAATTGGTCGATCGTGCGTGGATGTAGTAACGCGCGGTTAAGTTTGAAATTTACGATGGTTTACCCTTCTGACCTGAAAACAAGTTTCACGGAAATATTCGAGATAATCGAATAGAGTTGCAAGGATTTCAATTACCAGCTGAATGCAGCTGTTCGACGATGAAATCTCCCTTTTATCGAGTTTCCTTGATGCCTCGAATAGCCGGGTCAAGTGTTGCGCCCGATAATTTTCTTTGAGAATTACGCGGCCAGTCGCTGCATAATCACCACTCGATGCGCTTCTTTCCTCGGGCGTTTCTACGAAACTTTCGATCCGTTTGTCCGTACACTCGCGACTTTCGAGGATCGAGCATCATCTCGCTTCAACGATGCTTTCATTTGCAAGCATTATAATACCTTAATTCCAATCTGCTGCAACTTCTTTTTTACCAACTCCCCGCGAAGATTGCCGGAAGGTCTATAAATAGTACGAGAGATTCTCGACTTTTCACTCGTAATAAACGAAATTGTTCTCCAATCGATATCTTGTATCTGGGTTAATTAATTCTACTTTTTATTTTCTCCATTCTCTCGCATTCTCTCTCACTCACTTCCTAGCTCTTTCTCGCTCTCACACTGCATCCATTCATCAGCAAACATGGCAAGCTCAACAACTCAAATTTAACTTCTCCGCGAGTAAATACAAACGATCACATCGAGCATCAGCTCTTAGCTATTACCGCGAGCTTCGCAAACACCGATCAAAATTCCGCGCCATCGAAATAGTTCTCCAATTATCATTCTCATCGTGATCATTATCATCGCTCACCGTAAAAAAAGAAAAACACTCGCAGCCGCGTCTCCAGGGCACACGCGAAACCGACGCCCGTTACGGCGCATCGAATGCCTTTTTCCCGCTTCATTATCATCGACGACGCCAATTTAATATTCCCGATTGTCTTGATTTATATCGTCTCGCGTGGCGGCGGCATGTTGCCCGCTTGATATATTACGCGCACGGCTATCAGTCTTGGGAGAATTTAAATTACACCGTCTCTGTGTGTGCTTACCAGGTAGTCCTGGAGGACCCGGCGGTCCCTCGAACACTCCGTTTGGAAGCGGCTCGCCGTTCAAGGACGTCGTTAAGCCTCGCTCGCCTTTATCGCCCTTGTCACCCTGCCGAGAATAAATGTAATTTCGATTAATGGACTCCGTCTGGTCGAAACGGTACCGATAGACCTCGAGTAGTCCCGTCGAAAAAATTCGACTTTGATACCGAGACCCTGGCAATTCGGAGAAAGAAAGAGGAAAAAAGGGGAAGAAGTGGGACTTTGATACATTACGGAATAAAGTTCACTCGTTAACGAGCACAGACTCGACTGTTATTTCGAGGTAATTGCTCGAATTTACGATTTAATCGGCGATTGTTCGCAGAAATCTCGAAAGAATTGAGAATTCGACGGTTTACCTCGTCTATCCGGGGTGTTATTAATTGCACCCTTACGATGTACAATGCTAGAGCCCGATACTTTGCGTAATTAAAGTGCAGCGAGGTGCTTTTGTTTGGAATTAATTATCGTTGAAGCAAAGTTTCAGGGTATTCGCGGAAAGTTGGATCGGTGACCTGCTTAGTCGACGATTGCGTTATTTCGAAGATAAACGGCTATCTACGCGTTGTCTATTAGTTTAAGCGAGTAATCGCGGCGCGATAATAAACGGGGACGGAAATGTGAATTATTAACGGCGGCTGGGTCGCGAAAGCGAATTCTGCCTATGGATGAAAAATTCATAACGTTCTCTCTTTCTGCATTCGCGCGGTACCCGCTTTTCCGCCCTTCGCGTTTCTCCGCTGTTTTACCCCCGCCAGCGTGGGGCGCGGTTTACTCTTCCGTATTATTTTACCTTTCACCCCACCAACGATCGTGGGTTTATGCGCGAATAATCTCTACGCGGATTCCGCTGTTTCCGGGATGATTCGTGTTATTACGAATTATTTGCTATTCTTGCCCGCGATAATTCAAATCGCGCGCTCGATTGTTTTCCTCCCTCCGTGATATTCTGGTTTCCGTGTTCTCCTTGCGGAGAGGCAGAGGATCTCATATTTTCTTAACCCTTTGCCCTACGATTTCTTTGTGACTGCGTACGCAATAACTCGGAATTAATTAGTGAAATAAAAATTTTCCATTTACCGTATAACTTAACGAAATATTAATAGTATAGAGATAATTTCACTGTCTCGTATCTCATTGATTTCTTTAATTTAACACCTAACACTAGAACTACCAAACCAGTCAAAATGACTGGGACAATTTTTTTCAAAAATTCTTCAAATATATAGGAGAGTCACAGAATAGATATTCTCCGTCCATCTCATACAACATAAGTTACAGAATCGATCATCTTTTCCACCTCTCAATTCTTCTTGTTTCGAAACACTTATTTAATATATTTAACACTACAACTACCGACGTTAAATCTATTATAGTCTATCATATTACATAAGTACTTTGAAAAAAGAGGAATCGAGAGGCGGAAAAGATGATCGATTCGGTGATTTAAGTTCTTTGACATGGGCGTAGAATATTTATTCTATTAGTTTTCTATAAACTTGGAGAATTTTTGGAAAAAAATTGTGTACCGGTCATTTTGACCGGTTGGTAGTTCTAGTGTTAAATATAATAGATTTAATGCCGATAGTTCTACTATTAAGGACCGGTCCCGCGCCAGCGCGGAAATTCGTATGTCTCATATAATTTCAAAATTCCAAAATTTCAACTTCAAAATTTCCTATTCCATTTACCGTAACCACGAGTGTCACTCGTTATTGTAGGGCAAGGGGTTAACTCTGCAACGGAACAATGGCAATTTTCTTCGAGCGCTTTAAACAAATTGCTCGAAAGTACATCTTTCTTAGTTCGGAATATTGAGAATAACGAGAGAAGATACTTCTAACGATTTCACTCTGTGAACGGTATTGTTATTACTATTATCGTTCCATTGTTCCTCGACGGTCGTTGAATTCATGGAATGTAATCTGACAGAAGAAGGTAGTATTTGAAATATTGAAAAATCAATGACAGCCTTACCTTAATACCCGTTACTCCCGGAGGTCCAACTGGGCCCAAGGGCCCGATAGGTCCTGGTGCACCCTTCTCGCCTGGAGGTCCGACCTCACCTGGAATCCCTTGTCTTCCTTCGTTGCCAGGAAGACCCTCGGATCCCGGAGGACCGGGTGGCCCCGGTGGCCCGGGTTCTCCTGGTTCTCCCTGTTACGTCCCAAGAGCGTTACGTCGTTACGGCTTTCTTCCGGCGAGAGCCCTCGACAAGAGTGTCTCTCGGTACTCGTCGGTTTGTGCCACAGATGGAAGGGACAGGAAAGGAGCAATGAAGGGCACTGCTGGTGGTGAGTGTGAAGAGAGAGAGACAGAGAGAGAGAGAAAGACAGAGAGTAAAAGAGAAAGATCGAGTGAGTGAGAGAGAGAATTTTAGAGAGAGTGAAAGGAGAAGAGAGGTAGATCGAGAGAAGAGAGGCATAGGCGGTAGGTGGGCGAGGTTGGTGGACAGAGGAGAAAAGAAAACGCGCGAGAAAACTGTGCGTGGAAACGATAAAGTGAGGCACCAGAAAGAAGGCACTTGGGACGGAAGGGGAGATTGCTCTCGCACCGTCTATCCCCGCCATGTCGGTCCTGGAAACCTGAGATCGACGAAGGACAATCGAAAGTAAAACACTCCTTTCGTCGTTCACATACGATGCAACGAATGTGCTGGTCTTTCTTACCAATAGTGCATCAAAATGGAAAATGCGTGAGGGAGAGGTATGTCCCCATCCGTCGGGCGAATCAGAGCAAATTGCCCCTCAAGTGTCTTGTTTCTGGTCCCTCAGTATAGAATCCAGGTTACTTGTACTCGCGCACGCCAGTCGGATTGCACAGTCTCGATTATAATTACGACTTTACGATCCACGAATGCGAAACGAACTTTCCACGACACAGTTCGACGATTCACCGTGCTTCCCGTGGACATTTTTTTCGATATTTTCCCCCCACGGAAGTTGTATCGAGCGCAACAACGACGGGAGGCTGATTACGAGAGTAATTCAAACATTTCCGCGCCACTCGTCCAAGTTTTGATGAAGGAACAATTTTTAATCTCGCGGTTACCTCGACAACCAGCTGCGAACGCGACTGTCGTCCGACTGGGCGAATGTAATTTATTTTAATTGCGATTCCCGTGCAGCCAGCCAAGCCCCATAGAGCGTTGTAACTTTATTCGATAAATCAAAGGAACACGCGGACCCGCGCAAGAAAACGATTGTTCGAAAGTTCCGTGGAAAAGATTAATTAATTTCACCCGGACGACGTTCCAGCTATTTAGCATCAACGGGGCGAGATGTTTTCGCGGAAACCGCGGGCAAATACGAAGATTTCGAAACTTTGGCAGTGCACGCAAATGCAACGTAACCCGGGCGAATATTTCGTCGATGTACTACAACGAGCTGAATGGAAGCCGCGGGTATACGTCATTCGATGACTATCATTTTTCGTGGGCCACTGCACTTCTGCATCCACTGTGGGACATCGAAAAGAAGGCTTGTGGGAAGACACGGGGCCAAGAGGCCTCTTCTCTTTTTCTCAGCCCGATTCGTCCAACATTCTTCCAACTAGTCTTCTTTTCTTCGCTCAGCTATACAGTGGGACATTAGAAAGAGCGGCTCAGGGTTTCCACGCAACTCATTTCCTCTCTTCGCCATCCGGTGCAACTTGAATTTGCCAATCGTTTCCACATTCTACTCGCATTCCTTCCCTTAGCCTTCTTTCCAATACCGTGCAGTAGCTACTACTGCCCGTTAAAGTGAGGGACCAGAAACAAGGCACTTGGAACGGAAGGGGAGACTGCTCTCGCACCGCCTAACCCGCCATGTCGGTCTTGGAAACCTGAGATCGACGAATGACAACCGAAAATAAAACACTCCTTTCGTCGTTCACGTGACGACGCAACGAATGTGTGGCTCTCTCTTGCCAATAGTGCATCAAAATGGAAAATGCGTGAGGGAGAGGGATGTCCCTATCCGTCGGGCGAATCAGAGCAAATTATCTCTCAAGAGCCTTGTTTCTGGTCCCTCGGTATAGCAGGTTTATCTCCGTTAATCTATACGTACCACTATGGATCATTCTACGATTAACACTATCTACTCTCCATCCCAATTTCTTTCTTGCTACCTTTCTGCCAAGCCATTTTAAATTCTCGCTCGCCTTCCACTCTATTATCGGCATCCGAACAGAAGGCGAACGGCGTTAAAGTACTTCTACAAGCTGTCTCATCGTCTCAGTAAAGTTTGCAGCACTTTGCACCTATGCTGAGCGAGGACTACGATTAAATCTAATCCTTCATCTCTAATTTCCCACACGCTCTTCCAGCCCACTCCTTGCGTACATCATCGTCAAGCCCGTCAAAGAACAACGATTCTCGCGAACAATGCAAACGAGCACGTTAAAAAGTACGCGCTGAAAGGCCAACGCGGACAGCGAAACGGCAACGTATCGTTTCACCGTCCGCGGTCATTATCTCCTCGTGAATCCACCGGAAAGACGAGTTCCACGCACAGTTCCGAGTTTCCAGAGCGTCATGCATGTGCCAGGTAACACAGGAACGAAAGGTTTCACGAGTGTACTCTCTGTAACGCGACTCGGAGAACGTTTTCCCCGATACGCGTTACCGTACACTCCGCCGGAGACTGATACGGAAGTACCGTCGTTATCGACGAACCTGCCGAAAGCCATATCGGAACGTGTCCGCTCTTTGACGCGGGACTTTCGAAACTTTTCGACCGAGAAACGCAACTGGGTTGAAGTTCGGGAAACGTTCGACACTCGATAAAGCCGCGGTACTTTCCTCAACGGAAATTCCTCGCTAGTGGCAATTAAGATTCGAAACTACGCTTCGTAAAATTTCCAAGAGCCCGTCGAAGTTACGGCGGTTAAGCGGATTTTCCATGGACTTTCTGCAACTCCTAGCCGATACCTCTTCACAGTCTCCGCACTCCGACGATTCTCCCGACGGAGGGTCAGAGTTCACCTCTCCGTCGGGCTTCGATTATCAACGGTGTATCCAACTATCCAAGTTCGACACCTGTTTCGTAAGATACACGGCCTCGAGCGTGCATGCAGATTTACAGGTGTGGGAGGTTTAAAAAAAAAAAAGAAAAGAAAAAGGTGGAGAAAAATAAAAGAGAGACAAAATAAAGAAGAATAAAAGTAAGGTAGAGGGTGGAGTACAGCCGTAAATATATCTACGCATACAAATCGGCCGCGCATTCATCCAGCGGGACACGTTACAAGTATACATCGCACTAGCCACAGGGAGCCAGCAGCGGAGCGCAGGATAGAAGACTATGAGGTCGTAAAAGTAGCATGCAATGCACGCGCGTGCACGCACCGTCATTCATACGGGTGCGTCCGATTTCGCGCATCGAGTTGCTCCGTACATCGGCATGCAGGAAGAAACAGGGCCGTGCCCCTTTTTCCGCGCCTCGGGCGACCGAGTAACGTTTGCGCCGTACGCCTCGGCTCTTCCTCTTCTCTTCCGACGCCGAGAGGATATTTACGATGTATGCACAACGCCCGCGCGAGAATTAAGGAGACTTTTCTTTTTTCGCCGGGTCGGAAACGTTAATGATGTTTCACCTGCGACGGTGTTGGGCTTGATCGCGATGACCGACGTTTCGGTGAATCGCGGCTGATTTTTAATGATGTTTTGTAAATGCAGCCTGAGTGATGGAGGTTCCGAGTAGGAGATATTGCTCATCTTCGATGGGGTTTATTTTTTTTATTTAAAAGACTTTGGACGGAATGAAGATTGTGAGATGAGTGTCCAGCTTTTGGAAATTGGATTGCGAAAATTCAGAGTCCTCGAAACTTTTCATCATGTTGTTTTGTAGTCCTTGAAGGGACACAGTGTGGATCGAGCTTGAGATCGGTTAATTTTGCAATCCTGGCGAGGTTACTTTGACGGTTCAAAAGTTAACACGTTCGCGGACGTGAATGCTATAACATCCATTTTTATTGTAATGTAATTTTATACAACCTTAATTTTTTGTAATTATTGTGCAGTTTAAAGTGATGGCCAAGTGATTCATTGAGTATTTTCATACTATTTTAATTTTTCTCCATGTAGTTAGAAGTGTAAGTTAGAAGTGCAATACTTGACTGACTATTTTTGTAGCTCACTGAAATTTGTACTATCCGCGAACGTGTTAAGATAAGTTTCTTTTTATCACTAATTTTACCGGCGCATTGCGTGTGCCTATTCTTGCCAGGGGCAAAATACCAATATTTTCCCGAAAGATATGCAGGAGATAGTCAATTTAATATTGAAAATGATATGTTGTTTAGTTAATGATACACAAAAGTACAAAGTTTCGTTCCGGCGAACCGGTCATTCGAGTGATACGGTTATTGTTAATAAACTTATTGCAACCGTGCTACAGAAAGCAAGAATTTAATTGAAGATTGCTGGAACCGTTGCAGATATTTTGAAAACATGATCAAAGCTACTTCTGGTAGACACTGATTACAACTTAATTGGCGTATTCCGTGCAGCTTTATGTTTCGTAAAATGGTAGAATCGTGAAACTAGGTGGCTCGATGGGGATGCTGAGCTTCGCGAGTGTGAAGTATTCTTTACGATTTCTTTTTTGAACGCGTATTTCGGGTTCGTCGGCGTTATTGAAATAGGAAAAGAGAGGGTTACGATCGCGGGGTTAAATTTAGTCGCAAAGTTTTACGGCGCGTCCGAGACAAATAGCTTTTTATTGCCATTTCTTTTGCACGGCCCTGGGGAAAAGGAACGTAAAAGAGAAGAACGGTATGTGGTATCAAACCGTAAAGTAAGAAGGTGCGAGGTAGATATATCTTTCGTTACGATGCACGAGCGAAGAGAGAAGACTCGATTTGTTTGGTTTCACAGGCGTTTTCGAGACTTCCTCTGCACCGGCATCGTTCGATTCTCCGAGTAACATATACTTCCGACTGCTACACACTTTCCTTTGTTTTTTTACGAAGAAAAAGAGAGAAAAGAAAAGAAACAACTTTACTTTTAAACGACACTTCAAAATCATCGATAACGTTCAAACCTACAAGAATTTCCATTCGATCGTACGAGGCGTATACACGAGAAGGAAGGAAAACGAAATAAAAAAAGGAAAAGAAGAGAAACGATCGACTTTAACGGTTCCGAAGTAGTTTAACTCGTCGACTCTCGAGCGTATCGAAGAGCGGCGCGTGATTTATAAGTTTAAAATCACGATACAGGAATCGGGCTCGGAGAGAACATCGGCCCGACAAATGTGTTGCTCGCGTATGGAATATTAAATGGGAAAATTCCTCGGAGAATCGATGGTTTGAGAGAAAAGTGGGAGAAAGGAGGGACAAGGGGCTCCCGAAGAGCAGGCGCACTTACTTTCAGTTGTATGATGGTCTCCGCTGAGATATTATGCCCTTGCTCCTGAAGTCCCTAGAAGTAGGTCAACACTACGGGTAAAAACCAAATCGCTACCAGACGAAAACATAGGGGTAAACGGTTGGATAAGGGGGAAAACCTAATACGGATAGTTTTTGGGGTGAGGGTATCTCGTTTCTCATTGCTCTTCCGAATCCGAGGCATGCCCAGAGATATACCTAAATACTGTAACTTAAAGTAAACACCATTACCAACCAAAAACCAAAGTGACAAAGTGACCACGACGATCCTTCTCCATCATTCTCTTTCCGGTCGTTCTGTGCTCTTTTATACAAAAACTACTGTTCTCTGATAGCAAAGATACTTTTAACAACTTTCAACATCTACCATAACATCAAACATGTGCGTGTCAAACTCGCTGCCGCAAAAAAGTACCATTTAATCCCGTCGAGACGGAGATGTCACGTATCCCGGATAAAACGTAATTTCACTGTTGCCCTTTTTCCAATTTACAAAATAAGCCGACGTTTCTACAAAAATTAAAGTTTCTGCCTTTTCGCCGCCACACACCTTTGGGGCCCGTCGAGACAGATGACAAGTAGCGCGAAGAAAAAATTAATTTCACCGTTGCCCTTCTTTTGATTTACAAAATAAGCCGACGTTTCTGCAAAAATTAAGGTTTCTGTCTCTTCACGGCCCACACAAACTTAAACCTTGCTGTTTGAGCCGCCAAGTTTGACACGCTTTTACATCACCGCGCCTCAAAAGCCCGAGCATCCGATTCCAACGGATGGACAACCGCAAAGAGTTTAAATCCACTTAGCCGTCGGTTTCACCGATCGAATTAACGATCGCTGCATAACAAGAGCACAGTGGAGAGTGTATGTACGTTCGATCGAGAAGCATCGTCGGCCACCTTCCAACCATTTAAACCAACGATAGAACGCTACACCGAAAGCACCGCACGAGGCAACACGACTAGAAACAGGATCATCCAGGATCGGCAACTTCCATGGAACAGGTTCCGAACGTGGAAACAAATTGGGGACGAGTGGATGTCCGCGGACGCTGGATGAAGGAATGGGACACGGAAAGAGAAGAAGAAGAAGTCAGAGAAGAAGCGGGAGTAGCGACGACGAGAAGAGATTTTCTGAACCGCAACACGAGCGTGTTGCCTTCCGAAGAGGCCGGTTACCTTCAGAGCGACGATTTCCGCATAGCCGAGAGTCCCGCCGCGGAGCGTCGTCACCGACCTCTTTAACCCCAATCCCTGTGCATTGACCCGTAGGCGGAAAGATGGTTTATATTGTTAATCTGTATCGTCCAAGATCGATGGATCGTCGAGGAAAAGAAACACATTTTACGCCGACGACCGGCGCGGCTATCAAGAATCCGCGACGCGAGAGGAGATCGAGCGATTCGACGTTGACGTTGAGGTACAGCGAAGGAAATTGAACGTGACGTTTTTGGGCAGTGACGGAAGATCGAAAGGTTTCTCCTACTTATGCTCGGTAACGGAACGGGCTGTTGTACATTGTGATCGTTGTGAGTGGGAAAATTGATCTGTCGGTGCTCGAAGAGAATTTTTAAATGTGTATGTTCCAATGGAGGGTACCTATATCTTTAAAAGATTTTTCAATTAATGCTTTAGCTACTGCCAGTTCGATTAATTGGCTTTTCGGAGGTTAAAGCTTGTAGATCGGTAGCCTGTTAACACTATGCCGTCCGCCCGTCTGATCGAGATTTTTTCGTTTCAACCTTGGGAGACAAAACTCCTCAAGTTTTAAAAATCTCATCGGCATTTGTAGATTTTTCTCCTCCGTTTTTTGAAATTATGAAGATACACATATGTAGATAACTGCAAGATTTCTTATATTTTTTGTATTATGGAGCCACCGGACGGCATAATGTTAATTAGCTCTTAAAAATGGTAATAAAATTACCCTACTTTGAAACATTTGAAATCAGAAAGATGTGAAGAGTGTTACTTCACATTTTAATTGTGAAGTTATACAGCTTCTACGTGATATTGAAAAAATCGGTAGAGAAAGTGTTGAAATGAAGTTATATTTAATTGAAAGTATCGCTGTAACTTTCGTCTCGAATCCCTGGCAAAGATGTTGACGATCTTTGAATCGTCATAAAATTTGTAATACAAAATTCACGAGCCTTTCAACGCATTCATTTCCTTCACCAGCAACGCGAGATGATAGAATGCAATATTTCTTCCAATACAGTACCGATACCGTAGAAAAATGTTGATCGCTAACGGCAAGAAACGTATAAACGATCTGTAAGTTTCCGGTGGAACGGATACCTTTGCAGAGAGTCGCTCGATTTCCGCAATCTCGATGCACGGTTCTTGATCGCCGTTAGGCAAATCGGCGATGGCAAACGCGAAGATCGATACGAGGTACGTTTGGCGAGCTAGATCGAGAACCCAGCTTCGTATCCCCTTGGATACGTGTATGCATATTTATGCGCAACGACGCATCGTTAATGGGTGCAATACCGACAGGATGCGTGTCCGCCGGTCGCTAAATGGAATTAGACGCAGTCGGGAGAACGGAGCTGTTGTTCTCGATCGTCGGACTGTCGAGATATATCGAACTTCTCCATCTGCCAGTTAATACGACAGACGGTACAAATATTTTCTTAACCCTTTCGGTAAGGAAAATATCGGCTCGAAAGCCACAGTGATCTTTTTTTTGCCACGTTCGCTACATCGACAGTACTTCGGCTGGAATAAAAACGAACAATTTAACCGATACAAAAAACCCATTGTATCGATTATTTTCAACTCTTTTCGAAAGCTTCTTCGAAATTCTCCAGCAACTGATGGAAATACCGAAAAGGTTCGTCGCCTGCGTGCGAGACCTTGTATCCGAAGCGAGAAAATTTCATTGAGCCCCCTCCGCAAAAAAAAGCTGAAACGATTTCGTCGTAAAGGAAAATTCACTTTAAAATTTTTACCGAAGATTCTTTCCCCTGAAAGGGAAAGACTGAATATACCGAGGCAAGAGGTTACCCCGATATTTTTCTGTACAGACGCGTTTTATCCGGCACGCAGGCCACACGAAGCGCGCGTAACGATATTTTTCTTCCATCCGCGAAAACTGCATCGCTTTATCCTCCGTCTTCTTCATCGACGTCCTTTTTTCCGTCGATCTCTTTTCTGCACTTTTCCGCGCGAACTTATTCGCCGCTTTGGCCGTGTGCACGGGGTTTCCACGGCTTCGTGCACGGAGTTCCACGTGCACGGGGTTCCCATGACTCCGCGCACGGAACACCGTGAGATCGTGCACCGCGAGAACGACCAAAGAGCGAGAAAGATCGACGGGAAGAGAGAAACGATGCGTTTTCGCGTCACGGGAATTATTCCGCGGCCGTAGAATGCTGCCTGGTTCTCCATCTTGCCGAATAGCGTAGCTAGATACCTTTACTGCTGAGAAGACGTCGAATCCGGGACTTCCGAGCTCGCCCTTCTGTCCCTTCTCTCCGGCTCGGCCCTGCAAACGAAACAAACCGTTGGATGTTTGATGAAAAAATAATGTCCGCGTTACCGTTCGAACGCGCTTACCACGAATACCGCGTATTTTGATAAATTGTGAAAATATCCGCGGTAAACGTGGCCGGATAAATTTTATATAACGCCCCGCCGCTTCCTCTGTCCCTCAAAAGGGAAGGACAGAGAGATCGAGCGTTGTTTCCGCGTTAGGAAGGCAGCCACGGTATATTTTTCTCCGTCGTCGTTTCACCACGTCGTTCCACCACCGTTAGCGAAACGTTGGGACATTAATTGCTTAATGGCCGCAGAAACTTCTAATAACATTAACCCACTATTTTATGGTTTCTCCAAACAATTGCTACCTTCTCTACGCACTTGCCGAGGCCAATCGATACCGTAAGTTTCCATGCTACCGAGCTAAAATCGCGTGTTCCTTCCACGAGAATGACCAGTGGTCGGTGTTTTCTTTTTTTTCTCTCAAATATCCCTGCAATCACCGGTCCGCCACCTATGTACACATCCGTGCGCCGTTCGTCGAAGGTATAACCGAAGGTACTCGGAGGATAGACCTCTTCTGCCAGTCGATCAGAATTCTTTCGACCCGGCCATCGACAGAACAAATATCTCGCGTTATTTGCAATGCACTTGTTCCTTTTCTCTCCCACTTTTCCACCTTGCCCTCTCGCTCGTTCGCTCGTCCTTTATCTCTTTCGTTCGCTCTCTCCTTCTCGCGGTCTTCCTCATCCAACCTGTTTGTACGTCGTTTGTAGCTTACCGCCACCGAGCCAGTCGGTATTCTCTTCACCGATGGAACACGTATATACAGATGTATTATACATGCTTCTGGATACACGTACCATCCACATGGGCATGTGTCATAAGAAACGTCGGTACGTGCGTCACATATGTACACAGGCGGCGGAGGTATATTCGACGGGAGATATTGGTTCTTCGACATGCTCCCAGCCCGTTTCACGTCTATTCGTTTTGCGTTTCGCGTATCCGTTTGATCGTCTGTTTTCTCGATAGAACGTTTCGGCTCTATCGATCTAACGTATTTATGGCCGATAGGCGTACCGATATCTTTCTGCTCTCGTATTTTTCCGTGGTATCTCCAGTGCCGTGGACTTCCCGACGAAGTTTCGACACTCCACGCCTTCCCTTCTCTTTTTTCCAGTTTGAATTTCGCGCCGGACGCTCGAGGCGGAGAGTGATGGATGAGTAGATCGAACGTGAAGTTACGAATGGACCGTGGGATTGTTACATTCTCTGTACGAACTTTGAGACTAATTCCATCATTTATTTCGAGGTTTAATGAATTGTATTAAAGCTTGGTGGAAAATAAGCTTCACGGATTTAAACTCCCACTCTTTCCCGCCTCGTTCTTCTACCGCGTTCGCGAAATATTTCGCTCGGGGGACAAAAAAATGAGGATCCGTGGCGGAGTGATTTAGCGGGGAGGAAAAACAGCTGCGCTTAAACTGCAATTGTTTTACGCGAGAACTCACGTACGGCTCGTGTTGATTCCTCGGCGAATATTAAATTTCGTTCTCGTTCGAAATGTATCTGCGTCACGTGCGTTTCGACGGGTCGAGCGTCAAATTCACGGCTCGCGGGCAACCTATTAAACGCACGGTAATCGTATTTGTGTATCTAATTTTCTTTCGCCCGGTATGTCCTCTGGTACGTAATTCGGCCGTTGTATAACATAAATCGCGGATCGATTTCGCCCCGTCATTTTATTCCGTATAAACGGTATCGCCATTAAGCGCGATAATCGTGCAAACAATGATAATGTCAAAACTACCCGTCGATATAAACGATTTATCACAATCGCGTAATTAATGTCTTTGCACCCCGTGTGTCAACTTGTGACGGCGTTGCGCGAATCGCTTTTACGCGAATTTCCTTATTGAAAGTATATTTTTGCACGTTCTATGTGTCACGGAACTCTGTTGCTCATTGTGAACGAACCAACGGTATTTGGAAAAATATGTAAGTTTTATTTCGACGTGAGAACTTGCAACACATTCGTATCTGTATGTCAGACCGTAGAATCTCTCGTTCTGATACTCGCGACAATTGATATACCTCGTAACTTATTAGGTACCGGACAAAGTTCGTACGTTTTTTTTCTTTTTTTTAGTAATGAAAGATAATGAGATTGTAGTTGGAAATTTGCTAATTATTTCTACGTGATGATTGAACTGGCAGAACGAGACTGCACTCGCAGAGATTACGGTGCTTCGCGCGTAACAATATTAACACTAGAATTACCAAACCAGTCAAAATGACTGGTACACAATTTCTTCAAAAAATTCTCAAAGTTTATAGGAGAGCCATAGGAGAAATATTCTACGTCCAACTGAAAAAAAATTACTGACCGAATTTATCATCTTATCTGCCTCTTGATTCCTATTTTCTCAAAATACTTATTTAACCCTTAACGGTCGTAAGTCACCTCTGACGTGAGAATTATTCAATATCAATTCTATTCGAATTCTTATTCAAATTTTAATATTTTGGCCCCAAAAGATGAACAAAGAAAATTTTATGGGCTTGGATAGTGATAGAGGCAGTGCATTCTTTGAAAAGAATTCTCAAAGTGTTTTTAATTCTAGTAATGAGACTAGGAGTGATTCTTATATTACATTTTAAAAAAATAAAAGTTTTTATATCTATACAAAATTCAAATGACGAAGAAAATTATATAGAAGGAATAAATGTTGGTGATTCAGATAGTGATTGGATTGAAATCGATAGTGACGATGATGATTTATCGATGATGAATTAATTGAAACTTATACATTTGTGATATTCCTTCAAAAGAGAAATAATTTCAAAGAAAATTTTGTTCTTACAATATTGCAAATTTTTCGCATATATACTGAAAACAACTACAACCCAGTGAGAATCATGTGTACAAAGCCAGCGACCGATAAGGGTTAATATATTGAAATATAATAGATTTAACGCCGGTAGTTCTAGTGTTAATTACCGATCCTAAGCAACAATTTAGAAGGGAATCAACGATATTCCAACGATTATGCCAATTGTACGTGCAATTGTAATATCCACACCTCGCCGTTTTACCATTATCCGGTCCGAAGTCCCGGGAGCGAGTTTCTGGACGTTGTGTTTAATCGAAGACTTGCATCGCGAGTACTTGATATTGCGAAGTGTGTGTTGCACCCATCGTCATTAGAATTCATGTCGAATGCAGCCCGACGCGATATTCAGCAGAGCAAAACATAACGTCGGACCAGCTCGACGTGGAATTCCAAAGAGCTCTCGGTGCGATGCAACGTCGGGTCGATTGTCGACGTACAAATACGTGCCAAATGCGAGAGGGTTAAATCACACGGGGACAAGCAATCGTCATACGTTTGCGTTAACACACACTATTTCACTTTCGTATTGAATTTCAACAAACTGGATGGGACAGAGGGCGTAAAAGGGGATCTACGAGGGTGAAGAACTTACCGGATCACCTTTTGGTCCGTCCATTCCGATCGGTCCCTGAAAGAACACGTTGATAAGTTCTCGGATTCCGTCTCGCCGATGGCAACGACGAAGGAAAGTGAAAAATCGAGATGGCTCGGTGGAGCCGTTGAGAAAAATAATAATTGATCATTCCTTGTGTATGTATTCGTGTGTGCGAGCATACGCGACAGACAGAGTCGTCGTCGAGGATTCGGTGATGTGGGGATGGCTCGGTAATCGTGGTAATGGTGAAAACGAGGTGGTTTCTTATCGCTGGGTATTGCCGAAATTACCGAGAGACGTTGCGAATTTAAATACGGGAATGGATAATACTACGGTCGGTTGGAAATAGCGCCAGCGCGTGAACTTGATTTCTCTCGGAGCGTATCGCCGTCGAAGACTCCAGAAAATTTCCTATGTAATTTTCCGAGCATATTTAATTTCTCGAATGTTACTTGTTAATTGTGATATACTGGAAGAATAATACGTATCTCAGAGGGTTAATCTTCACCGTACCGATGAAATTGGCAATTAGTATTAGCAAACCAACGATAAACCAAGTCCTCTAATCCAAGCATGCATCTCTTCCAAACAGCTATTACTCGAGATTACCGAAATATTGAAAATCCACCGAAAAACCCGACATTAATCCACTTTACGGTCAAACTACCCAATTACAGCCACCGCAGAACCGCAATTCCGATTAGCTCTTTCACTCGGCAACCACCTCGGATGTACCGCGCTCGCCGAGCCATCCTCCGCGAATTAAAATGCTTCCAAATACGACGAATTATCGTAATTAAATCCGCCACACGATCCCCCATGGAAAGACGATCTATCCGGCCTTGAAGATCTTTCTCGAGCACGCCTCGATCGTATTGCAGCAGTTGCATCGGACCTCGTTGCATTCGCCGACGTCACGAAGTCGTCCGGTGATTCCGAGAAACCCATAGGATATTCGCGATACCGGTGCATCGGCAATGGGACTCCCTGGAACCCGTTTGCCACCCCATGAACGTACACATTCCCTTCGTTTTTTTTTTTCTATCCGCGTGAAACAACCGCGTTTCGCTCTACTTACAGAAATGCCAATGATAATGTTGCCATTTGCAGCCACAAATTGTAATCCGATTAAAAAGACTTCCAATTCATTGCATCGATGCAACACGATGCCGAATGACGTTGCTCGTCGCGCGTAGATGATTTTCCCGTGGTTTAATCCGAGGTGAAAACGGGTTTTCCAGGAGCCCGTGCAACACACCGGTGTTGCACTTCGTTCATCGATTACACCCCGTTTTTTGTCGTGAAGCGACAGAATAGCCAGGAAATTAAATGGCAGAAGCTATCCTCTTCCTTTCTCTCGTGCGTTTCCCGTCATCCCCGTAACTCTTTCAGCGTGAAGGGAATTAGAACAAAACGACACGCCATATTTGGAAGCAAACGCGAGAATTCAATTCCGCGATTAATGCGCGTACAGGCTCAGTCTGATACAATGGTGGAGAAAAAAGGATGGTGAAAAGAGAAAGAGAGAGAAAGATAGAGAGAGAGAGAGAGAAAGGATATTGCGCAAAATTCGAGGAGAAAAGCAGGTTGAACGGGCAGATTGACAAAGAGGAAGAGTGAGTGAACATTAGAAACAATGAGAGAGAGAGAGAGAAGTAGAGAGAACGGATGAAAAGAGATATAGCCGGAACGAAAGAGAGAATCGCGCAGAGCAGAGAGCGACTACGTGAAATACATTAATACGATTTAGTAGCTGTTATGTATGAGTATGAGACCGTGAAGTGACAGTATACTGAAACAGAGACACAAAGAATGTAAAAGAGGTCGAACACGAGAGAAATAGTAGAGAGAGAGAGAGAGAGAAGAGCGAGAGACGTGTATAAAGTGACAAGCAGACAGAGAGGATAGGAAAGAAAATAAAAAATAATATACCGGAAAACCGTGCTTGCCCGGCGACCCGGTCACACCCTGTAAGAAGGGGTATAAAAAATTAAAAACTCGCTTACACGGGAAAAGAGGGTTAGGTTAATTCTCGCGCGCATGCAAAAGCGATTATTCCGCGGGCCAATCGTGTCGGCGATATTATCGGTATATACGCTCCGTTAAAGGCCGTACCACGCCGATAATTGTTCCAACCAATTAGATATTCTCGTGGCGTTTAATCGCACACGCGTGTATGCGCGCTCGCCATCGACGATCTTCGATCTCCGATCGACCACCTCGTCGTAGACGTGACGAGCCTCTTCGATCCTTGATACGCGTATCGAAAGCAAGATCCGAGCAAGACGTAGCGGACCGTCCGTTTTAATTAACTCGATACACGCGACTATCCCCGTGCAAAAAACCATTGGTACCGATCTCCGTCCGTTCTCCGATCTATCCGTGACGTAGTTCCTCCCCGAGATACGAGCCGGTCGCTCGCCAAATCGATTAATTCCATAAAAGTAAAAGTGGAGAGACGCGATGAAACAGTATACACTCTTTTTGAAAGTTCTCTTTAAAAGATAACTGGTAGGAAATATTGCAGAGTATTCCATGTAGCTTTCATCCAAGGTAATGTAAAATGAATAAGGTAGAATAACCTTGGAGTTAATTAGATCTACTTCGGAAGTAAATTGTTTATAAATGTTGAAACAAATTTCGTTTAACCCATTTGCATCATAGTTATAAATACTGCAGAAAACCCACAGTACCGTGCATTTCCGCGCGCAGCAGTTTAACATTGTACAGGGCGGAATATTCCGCTTACGAATGCAAATGGGGTAACGGAGTTATTATTACGAACATAAGTTAGAATTTAACACTAGAACTACCGGCGTTAAATCTATCATATTTCAAAATATTAAATAAGTACTTTGAAAAAAGAGGAATCGAGAGGCGGGAAAGATGATCGATTCAGTGATTTATGCTCTTTGACATGGACGTAGAATATTTATTCTATGACTTTTCTATGAACTTGGAGAATTTTTGGAAAAAATTGTGTACCGGTCATTTTGACCGGTTGGTAGTTCTAGTGTTAACACTAGAATTTAGTTAACACTAAAATATTCTATGTCCATCTTAAAAAACATAAATCACCGAATCGAGAATCTTTTCCGCCTCTCGATTCCTCTTTTTTCAAAGTACTTATTTAATATTTTGAAATATGATAGATTTAACGCCGGTAGTTCTAGTGCTAATCGGGTGCATTGGTACTGAATTTTTTTAAAATTCAAAAAGTGGAATCAATCGATTTAGCCCGCGAAACTCCGATATACTGTATATCCAGCGTGGAATTAAATCATCCCGGATTTCACAGCGTTAGTGAAAAAAAAGGAGCTACGATTAATCGGATTCCACGAAAGATACCGATCCCCCTTTGTCTCCGAAACAAACACCGCACACTTCTCCGCGGAGTGGCGGTACAGTTTCATTTTTATCTCGTCCACCCTCCGGCCGGATCCTTCGCTTCCAAATCCGCCGGAACACCGCGGGCGTTGCATCGGGTTTCCTTTGTCGCTTCGTAATACGCGTTTCGATCGAAACCAGGCGGCCGCACACACCGCGCGCGTTAGCTTCTACATCATGCAATTGGAACTGCACTCGGTAACGCGCGCACTGCACGTGCACAATACGTCGGTGCACTACGGGAGGAGGGAGCTATCGTGCCTCGAAGGGGTCGAAAGGTTGGAAACTAACGGATCTCTTGTACTCACCTGTGGTCCTTGCTCTCCGGGATCACCCTTTTTCCCCTTCTTCCCTCGTTTCCCTGGTGGACCAGGCTCACCGGGTGGACCTGCAATGCAAACGATAAATCGTGAACGCACGTGACGCACTCCGACGAGAAGCAGGCCGACGACAAAGAGGGTGGAAATGAGTTTTCGACCGGGATAAAACCAGCGGCGGGATGAAACGAAATGCGGGGCGTTTGGCCGGCTGGAGAACGCGGGGAGAGATAACCAACGGATTGAACGTCGAATGAAATTACCTCGTCCCTCGTCCCCGTTGGGTCTCCACGTTTCGACCGCGTTCGAGGTATTTACGGAAATTGGTAACGCGAATCGCGAAAGAAGAGTTCGGCGCAGCAGCGATTTTTCGAAATCGGCGATTCCGGCGGCGGGTCGTCGAACGTTTAGAGACGTCGTTGCAACCCGGCCGCGGTGTAAGTAAATTTGTTGCGAATGCACTTTCGCGTAGGATGCGGCGCGCCGGATAAGCTAAAGTGGAAAAATTGCTTCGAGTGCTTTTAACGTAAATAACGTTTATGTTTTATTGCAACGGACTGCCGTCGCTCCGCGCGGAAGTAATTCTCGTCTTTCGCAACTGGCGCAATTTTTTAATCGCCCTGCGAGTTTGCTCCGTGGAATTTAACTAATTACGATAGTTAGTGGAGAGGGGCGAATTTATTTTATTTCTGTACGAACGCGGAGCTCGGGGAAGTCGGACTTTTTCTGCCGAGTTACTTTGCGCAGGTTGAAACGAAAAGGACGGAAAACGGACAACCGTTTGTGGGTGTTCGTGGGCCTGATTGCTCGACATGTACCATACGGCGGTCCGACGATAAATTATGCTTAATCAGAGGTCAAGTAATTGAAAACTACCTGCTGACCATCTGGAAATTAGCAATTTCCTATAGTGGATATTGGAAATTGGTGTTTAAATCAACCAATATACTTTCCGTTAATAATGCCCACTTATTGTTAGTAATATAAGCTGTTTATGTTACTCTCATCTACTCTGCAGAGAGTCTCCTGTTTGGAATTGGAATTCCTAGAATAATAGTTCAACAGTGGAGTTCTTTAACGATACCTTTTATACTTCGCAAAAATAGAGAAGTCTCGCGCTTGCCCCGCCCATCCCCACCACGTCGGTCCAGGAAGCCTGAGATCGACGAATGACAACCGAAAACAGACACTCCTTTCGTCGTTCCCATGACGACGCAACGAATGCGCGGCTCTTTCGACCAATCCCGCGCTAGAATCGAAAATGACGTCGGAACGAGGGACGTCTCTATCCGTCAGGCGAATCAGAGTAAACCACAGGCCAGAGGACATCTCTATTTTTGCGAGGTATATGAGATATCTCTAAAAGAAAGATTTTCTAACGCGTCGAAGCAGAATCCCTTCGACTAGCGTCAATTGTCCCCTAACGCTCGATTCTTTTCATCGATCAATCTGTATTCCTTTTCCCTCGTTTCTTCTGCATTATCTATTTATCACCCGACCTAAAAGTATTCCACACATTCGCACAAACAAGAAGCTCCACTCGAATCGTAAACAGGCAGAAGACAGATCGTTAACAGCACCAGCGGTCGCTCCCGCCGATATCCGAATGGGATGAAAAAGCAGCGACGTCCCCGGGACCAAGTATTAGCCTCGGAACAAGTCGTTCGTTACCACCTCCGACGTGTCCTATTCATCCACGAAAGTGACGGGAGATTACTTTTTCAAACGAGCACCACCTTCGAGGCGGCACTCGGACTCGTGAAATTCAACGTCGAGCAAAAATCAGTCCGGTTGATCGAGAGACTCGTTCTCCCTCTGCCGTTTTACTTCCCTCCTCCCTCGAGAGGCCATGGCGTGCGTTATTCTGATTTCCGGCAGGGACAAGCGTGACGTTCAGGGTCGGGGTTCTCTCCCGGGGAATAATTCAATCGAGATTTATTCCCGTCCTCGCGCTGCCTCGGACATTCCAACTGGGGGCTTCGAGAGCTGCTCTTCTCTCTTGTCTCGCCTCTCCTCTCTCTCTCCTTCTCCCTTCTGCCCCTTCTCACCCTCTCTCTCTCTCTCTCTCTCTCTCTCTGTTCCGTTCCTTTTTATTTTCCATTTATCGCCGCCGGCAATATTCAGGTCGTGACGTCACATCCTCCAGAGAGGGAGGACCACAGCACCTTCGAAATGAGCGATATTAGTCGGGCGTGAACAAACTTTTGCCGAAGTTTTTCTTTCTCTTCTTCGCTTTTTTTTTTACAATCCGTGCACCGGATATAAATCTCCACGCCAGCTGACGAGTACGCGGAGATGAAATAAGAAACGCGCTAACAAGGAAAGTTCTCGGGACGTTATCGGCAGGTTTTGAGGGAAGTTTGAAACAATTCTCCCATGGGCGTGCGGAGGAGCAACGCCGATGAGATTCTGCCGGGATACTGCCTCGTAGGTTTACCGGTTTTCTATCGTCTTCTGGTGAGAAGATCGAGAGAATGGCAAGAGCGCAATGAAAGCATAGGATTCGTTGTGTTTAGTGGCTACGTTTTCGCCCTGGGAGATTTTGTCTGCGATTTGGGAACAGGATCTTCGATGAGTTCATTGGATCTTTGAAAAATCGACATGGGAGATGAGACTGCTGGATTCTGAACGATTTAATTTAAGTCGATTAAATATATCGAACAAGTACTTTGGAGAAAGAGAAGTCAAGAGGTGAAAGGTCACCTCTTCCGTCACGATCGATTAAGTAGTTTGGATTTTGTACGATAGGAGTGAAATATTTACTTCGTGATTCTCCAATCAGCTGGAGAATTTTTTGAGAAACTTGGCGCCGGTCATTTTAACCATCTTGGTAGTTTAACTGTACGTTGGACTACCGCCGAGAAAACTGCTGCAAAGAGGAAACGGAGGACGAAACTTTGGTCGCTAAAAGTGTACTTTCCGCTGCACGATACCATCGCAGTTAATTTAAAGACGCTTCGTTCTACAGCGCTTGTAAACAAATTCCTTTTAAACATTCCAAATTCTTCAAAGCTGCCCAAATAACTCCATCGTCGAGGAAACACGTGAACGCTCGTATTATCTTTACCGCATCCTCCGTCATCACCGATAATCCCCAACGCTGATCCGTGAATCTTCGGTCGGGACGGAAGCCATGGAAAAAAGTGCCATACGTGACGATCCTTCCGTTTATCCTTGCTCGTTCGTCGCAGCTGCTAGTCTCGCGTCTCCACGTAACCGTCGTCGACGACGACGACGACTTTGAGTCTCCGTCGAGAAAGAAGAAGTCGAAGAGCAAATGGTGTATTCATGCCAGCAGCATCCGCCCATTCCGGGATTATCATTGACGATCACCGACGGGCAGGCAATGAAGACATCTGTCCGATACTCTGCGCTATTACCATCAGCGAGGGAAGCAAGAGAAATAAAAGTGGAACGGGAGTATGTGCCACGAACGATGGAGAAGGCGAGGATACGCAAAGGAGAAGAAAACGAAGAGGAAAAGGAGCATGGAGACGAAGATGAGGAAGACATCGACGCGGATGATACAAGGACGGGCATCGAGGCAATCGATCGCCGTAGCCTAGCAAACTAAGCTAAGTAAAAAGGGAAGAAAGTCTCCCCGTAAAGTGGCTATTTTCCTTCGACGATCCTTCCACATCGGTCTTTCCACCGATGCGCCAAGTTTTCCTCTCTTTACGATGCTCTTCAAGCCACAAATGACGAGCTCGGCTCGACAGAGTGCACCGTGGAAGTAACAAGGAAAGTTGGAGGAATTGCACTCTTCGATGGGTCGGTTTTCACTTATATGTCCTTGCTTCGACCTCATGGAGTTTGCGGTTTAAAGACCCTCCTTTCTTCCCGTATATTTCATTTAGTTTAGTCTCTAGGATTCTCCATACCTCTTAGCCCGTTGCCCCACGATTTATTTTCTGACCGTGCGCGCAACAATTCAGTATTAAATTGAACGAATAAAAATTGATCGGCGATTCCTGATGTATCGTGTAACTTGACACTAGAGCTACCGGCCTTGAGTGTGTTATATTTGAATTATTAAATAGGTACTTCAGAGAGAAAGGAATCAAAAGGCGGAAAAGATGATTAATTAAGTAATTTATGTTTTGTAAGGCAGAAGTGGAATATTAACTGTATGCCCCCCCCCCCCCCCCCCCCCATCAATTTGAGAAGCAGAATATCTGTTCTATAAATGTTCAGTCATTTTGCCTGCCTTGGTAGTTCTACCGTCAGTGTAATATTAACACGTTGAACGTCACCGGTATTTCACTGATTTCATCATTTTTATTAAAATCACATCTCTATAAAGCAGGAACTTCAAAGACACAGATGGATATATATTCAGCAGAGCTTTACCTTTTTAACGCCAATATTGAAATATTGCATATATTACAAAATTTGTAAATATTGAAATTTAAAAGTTATATGAAATTTCATTGAATTCAATAGCGCCGGTCACCGGTGACCCCCATGACAGTCAATTTAATAGCATAGAAATAATCATATACTGTCCCATGCCGCTAATATTTTCAATTTGTCATCTTCCGGAAAACTTCCAAATTTCCCACAGCATTTATCTCATCACGAGTGTCACTCATTACAGAGCAAAGGGTTAACTATTCCTCCGCCGTTTCATCTCCTCTCTATCTCCTTTTTCTTGTTCTCCACTCCGCGCTTCCTTCTGTCTACGAGAATACTAGAAAGCCATGGCAAAGGAAGCATGAAAAGAGGACGAAGAAGAGACGAAGGAAGCCTCGTAGTCTAGACGCGACGAAAATACTCTCTCCTCGAGGTGTACAATAAAACGCAACGCCTCGCACCCCCGTTCCGCTCCCCTGGAACGGTTGTTCCCGTAGGAGAGGTCCCTCCTCGCGGTAGGGGAAGCCCCGTCAACCCTCCCCGAAACTCTCTCGCGCGAATAAGAACGAGATTAACGCGACGCTTTGGCAAAGTTCCGAGGGCAAGGGACCGAGAGGCGAGTCGCGCGAATGCGAGCTCAACGACGAGGCGTTCCGTTTTCGTTTACAGAATAGCTTCGGGCGGCCGGAAAATGAGCGAGACATACAAAGGCAATTTTGTACCCAGGTACGACTTAATCCTACGGGGGATTAGTTTTCACGTAGATTCCACGCTGATCCGTTTCGGATGCTTATTCTCCGCGTTTTACCCTCTTTCGACGACCTTAAGATCCCAACGTTTTCTGCGGTAATGACGTTACCGTTCCCCGTTCGGCGACTCCCCTACACTTTTGCTGGGTGTATGGGCATCTCTGGAATCTCCTTAGGAGCGTTGTATGTTTGGTGTTGGACACGGGGTTTTTGTGGTAGGGTGCGTTTAGTTGGGATTTATGGATAGGCGAAGAGCGGGATTCTTTGGTTTGGGGGAAACGAGGAGTCGAGGAGTTTGGGAGTTTGCCGTGGAGATAGCGGAGGGTTGGAGGTAGAGGTTTTAATTTCAGATAGGCTGATTTAATTAAACGTGTGATTAAGGAGGAAGAAGGTATACGTTGGGGTTTCGTGCTCTGTTTTGCAATAATAAAATCCGAACGTACCGTTTGTGGTGCGAGAATCATAGAAATTTAACACTAAACTTACCATAGCGGAATGACCACTTTCTGATTTTTTTAAAAAATTCCCCAAATTGATTGGACAGCCATTCAGTAAATATTTTAGGTCTATCGCATAAAACAAAAGTTACTTAACTGATCATCTTTTTCACCTCTTCAAATCTCTTTTTCCAAAGTACCTATTTCGTATATTTCAATGTAACGGATATAAAGCCGGTAGGCTTAGTGTTAATTCGAAGAGAAATTCAAGATTGACGATTCAATTGTGAAGGATTCGTGCTAATTTCCATCGTATTATTCAAATCAACGCCCAGTTATCAATCCAAGGCATTTCCTCCGGTGTTTCAACCCCAAACACGTTATTTATCCTGGCCGTATTGCGCGCATCGATACAGCGCTGTTTGACCAGCTATAAAACACGTTGCATCACTTGCCTCTATAGATATATTGTTGTTTTTTTTTAATATCGAAACGCCGAGCAAATAACGTCACCGCGATCTCGTAAAATGTTTATTCGTTTCTTTAAACATCGCGCATCGACGTTTCCCCGATATTTCCGATCTGCCGTCGAACAGCGACAACAATTCCCCCGCTGATATTTTCCTATTCCAGCGTGCTTCCTTCTTCGACGTTTTCCGGAATTTTTATTATCGCTCCGTGCAAATTTCTCCCCCGTGGAAACTCACCCCCTCGTAAAGTGCAAGCGGCTTCGTCGGAGCATCGGAATCGTCGAATTTAATCGACCGGAAGAAAGAATCGTAGCCCGCTTTCTCCCCGGAAGTGCACTCTCGAATTTGTTCCAGTTTCGGCATAATTCGCATTTCCGCGGTGATCGAACGACGGTGGTAGTAAAGAGGAGAGGAAGCTATTCCACGGAATTAATAGCCCTTTCATCCCGCGATACGCGGCCGATCCTTAATAATAACGTGCAATTTGATCTTATTGGCTTTATTGCGCTTTTACACGCACGAATTATACCGCGCGTATGCGGTAATTTCGTAATCCATCGGCCCGTGTACGGGAAATGAGAGTACCTTTCGACTGAACGCTGTTACGATTAAATTTCTTCCTCTGAATAATTAGAATCGTGTAATTACTCGGAGTATCCGATGCGCGGGAACAATTAAGGTGGAATGGAGAAGATTTGCTTAATACTTTGACCGCAAAACGGCGTTTTTTAAGGGTGACTTAAGTTGCAGAAAAATGGGGATTATCGTGAGTGTGTACTTAAAGAATTGATCTTCTATTCAATGGCTTTTAGGTCGATTCTCCGTGAATTCTCATAGATATATTTATATTTCTCTTTCCCCGATCTCCCATCTGGTGGCTCTGAGTTCAAATCTCCGTCAGCTCTCGTAAACTTCTTTCCAACTATTATTTAACCCCTTGCTCTATTCCTTTTCTGACGGAATGCGCAATAACTCGGAATGAAATTTCTAAAGTAATTTATCTCATTTATTTCCGACATACCGTGTAACCTTCTGATATTTTAAATTTGTAAGTTTTTGGAAAACCTCAAAATTTCCTATTCTATCTTCTGCGTCACGAGTGACCCTCGTTATCTTAGGGCGAGGGATTAATATAGCCTCGATGGTCTTCTGACGTCACCTCAAGCAGCACCTACGCGAAATGACAGTAGCAATCGAAGCGAAAAAATTGTAAAAGCAGAGAGAAGAACGTGTCTCATTCTTCGCGATGCTTTTTAATCAGCGGAATTAAGAAAGCAGCCAGGAAAACGGGCGCCCCGAAATCCCCGGTCGAATTACTCGCGTAAGGGGCTGTCGGAGGGACAGGGTTGTTTATCAAAATATCGAAGATTTATGCGAAATGTTTACCGTACCATCGGTACACAAGAAGAACGGACGGTATGGTGATATAGAAAAACAGAGGGACCAGCTCGTAAAGCCCATTACAACCCCCGCGTCGCGCATGGAAAAACAACTCTCCGGGCGTACATTTATCAACTACAGGACGATCTCTATAAACTCGCGATAGCAACGAGGTTGAGAAGCTCTGGCAGAGAGAGTGAGAGAGAGAGAGAGAGAAAGACGGAAACAGCGAAAGAGAGTACCGGTGAGTCTGCTAGATAAAGTCTCTCGTTACAAGCTGTAACGTCCACAATTTATACGAAACGTTGATCCTACACGGAGGAAAGACGATACGCGGAAAATACGGACCGCGTGGCGGGATTAAAAAAACCATCAACGTGCCCGGGGAGTAATCAATTAATTGAAAAATTCGCTTCTAAAGAGAGCTGCGTCTCGGAGCGTCGTGTTCAGGCAGAAATTTTTAATCGACGGGACGAGGAATCTTGGGAGGATTAGACTGCCTAATAATTTCCAAAGAGGATTACTTCAGGCTAGACACAGAGTTCTTCGAAGAGTTTGTCAGTCATCTGTCATCTTTCATCCTGCCGTCTTCCAGACGATCCATCCAGGTAGGAATTAGAGCGCGATATATGTTTAATCGACGCCACGCTGGGTGGCACGATCTTTTTCTGAAACACGGATCCCTCGGTTCTCCATGGAATCTCTCGAAGACTGCGTCTCCTACGGAGCAACGCCGATAACCCCGCATAATCCAATAATCCACGGAAAGACAGATCGCATCATCGTTTTCCTCCATTCACCCGGGGACAAGCTCACAATCACACGTCGCGGATCTACCGGGAAATTTTCATGAGATTCCCTGGATGATCTGGAATCTCCTCTGTGTCTCGTGGCTTGCTCTGCCATTCTCGTAGCCGTGAGCAAAGCCGCTAATCCTCGCGAAGACGGATGGCTCCTTGTCGTTGACGGTACTCCTCAACGAAGACCCAGTGGCTGAGAACCACTGAAGTCTACGGTCGAGAAGGCAAGGAAGGAAGGCAGACGGGGTGGAAAGGTAGGGCAGGGCAGGACAAGGAAGGGCAAGGCAAGGCAAGTCAGAGCAAAGAGAAAACGAAAGACGAGGCCAGGCAAGACGAGGAAACGCAGCGAAAAGAGAGGCAATTCAGAGCAGAGGGAGAGAGAAAACGGAAGAAGGCAAGGCAAGTCAAATGAACGACAGAGAAAGGCTACGAAAGGAGAGGCAATTCAGAGCAGAGGCAGAAAACGAAAGACGACGAGGCAAGGCAAAGCAAGGAAAGACGGGGAAACGCAACGAAAAGAGAGGCAAGTCAGAGCACATGGAGAAAACGAAAGAAGACGAGGCAAGGCAAAGCAAGGTGAGGAGACGCAACGGAAAGAGAGGCAAGTCAAAGCACAGGGAGAACACGAAGGAAGACGACGCAAGGCAAAGCAAGGCAAGGCGGGGAAGTGCAACGAAAGAGAGGCAATTCAGAGCAGAGAGAGAAGACGAAAGAAGACGACGCAAGGTAAAGCAAGGCAAGACGGGGAAACGCAACGAAAAGAGAGGCAATTCACAGCAGAGAGAGAAGAAGAAAGCAGACGACGCAAGGCAAAGCAAGGCAAGACGGGGAAACGCAACGAAAAGAGAGGCAATTGAGAGTAGAGAGAGAAAACGAAAGAAGGCAAGGCAGTCAAATGAGCGACAAGGAGAGGGGACGAAGAGAGAGGCAAGTCAGATCAGAGAGAGAGAAAACGAAAGAAGGCAAGGCAAGTCAGCGGAAAGACAAGGCAAGGTAGGGCAGGGCAAGGCGAGCTAGGGACCTCACATGTCGCGGCCGCGGGGCAGTACGGTTATACCGAGCCCAGTTCTCCGATTCCCGCCCCGGTAGTTTCCCATGATTGAGATACATAATCGGTACTCGCCGATGTATCCTACGTACCCACCGACCGCTCCACACGCTCCCGGGGAGCACGGTGATCCCCTTTCTTTCGCTTCCCTCCCTCGGCCTCGTTCTTCCTCCTCCGTTCGTGCTCTCGTCGCCGGTAGTCCTCCCTCTAAATCACGCCTGTCGTCCGATGAATACCTCGCCAGGACGACGCGCCGGACCGCCGGGCATGCAACAACGAGGGCGTAGTCGATTCGCAGGCCTCGCCGCGATCGTGTCGACTATTCCGCTACCGAGATTGCCTTTTGCTCCATGGAGAACGGTCATGGGGATTCCAGACCCCATCGGGGTCCTCGGCTCTATTGCCGGAGCGTGCCTTCGATGAACGGCGGGCTTGGAATTGGTCGAATGAGTTTGAGGATTCAATCGGCCTTCTTATTCTTCGCTGAGTGTAGGATTCTGATCGAGGATGTTGAGGTGGTTGAGAATAGGTGAAGTTTGAGATGGAGAACGGTTGTTTTAAGGTTCGAGTGCAACGGGTCATCTCGTCTGGATGATATTGTTTTAGGGTTCCATGGAGGATATTGTATATGTATCTCGTAGAGAATGTCTGCTGGGTGATGAGAATTTGAACTTGGTGGCTCGCTAATTGGAGATCGGAGTCTTTAACACCTTGCCCTAGGATTTGTTTTCTGACTGCTTCCGCTATAGTTCAGAATTTAACACTAGAACTACCGACGTTAAATCTATTATAGTCTATCATATGAAATAAGTACTTTGAAAAAAGAGGAATCAAGAGGCGGAAAAGATGATCAATTCGGTCATTTATGTTTTTTTGAGTTGGACGTAGAATATTTATTCTATGACTTTTCTATAAACTTGGAGTATTTTTGGAAAAAAATTGTGTACCGGTCATTTTGACCGGTTGGTAGTTCTAGTGTTAATTGCTAAAATAAAAATTGATCAGTGATTCTTGATATACCGCATGACTTAACATAATATTAATATTATAGCAATAATATTATCGCGTCGCGTCCCAGTAATATTTTCAGTATGATTAGTTTTGCAACACTTGAAAATTTCCTATCCCATTTACCTCATCGCGAGTGTCACTCGTTATTATAGTGCAAGGGGTTAACGTTATAGTTGCCATAGTCCCCTGGGTACACTGGTATATTGTTGCATTAAATATCGTTGGGCAAGTCGATGACAGTTGGATTAAAATTGTAGCGGCACTTTCTTTCAATTCTTCCATCTGAGCAGTCGACTTATAAACGATTAACCGTACGGGTAAATGTCTCAATGACTATAGGGTTTCAAAGCGACTATCCGATACCCCTTGGGAACTGCGCGACCTTTATCCGAGATACTTTCGTACCACTAATTGTTTCCCAAGTATTTAAGTGCATCGATTAAAACGAGACACGCTCTCCAACGGGAGCGTCGATGAGCAGAGACAAGCGGCAATCTTCGCCTCTGTAATTAACTCGAGAGGAATTCGCCCTCGGACGATGAGGCGCCAAATTCGAATACCTCTAACCACCAAAAACCAGATGCTTCGCTCGATAGAGAAGCTCGCCTCTTCGCTCAAGTCCTATTTATCAAATTAATGTCAGAATCTCTAGAGAAGCTTCGAAACTTCCTAATAACGAGACAATAACGCTCGCTCAAATCTCCAGGCAAAATCCTCCGACTGCAAACTATCGAGATATCGTGTCCATCGATTGATATCCAATTGGCAGGACTCAAAACAGGTACGTCGATCGTAAAGTAGAATATATCGGCGCTTGAAATAAAATGATAAAAGTTTCCATCGCCGGTAGCGTGTTTATGATAGATGTATATCCACTTGGAAGTTTATCCAGAAAACTCATATCTCCCCATTTCGTTTTATACCGTCGATATTCTCCTGTCCCAGAAAGGTTCGCATGTTTGCACAAGCAACTCCGAAGACGGACCTACGGAGGAAGCTTCGATCGACGAGTTCGGTCGTAGTTCGTATGCAGAGCGATGCTCTGCTGCCGTTGTTACCTCGTCTTCCTCTCTCCCTCTCTTTCTCGTTGTCTCTCTCTGCATCAAGGCAGTCAACGGCCACGTTTTATCGGCTAGATAAACGTCTAAGAAGACTTTGGGTTCACGCGTGACACGACAGTCACTCTGTCGGTTCGGAAACGCGCCGCCAACTTGCACGGAGTCGAGAGAGACGAAGTTTGATTAGGAAGTTCCGAGACTCAGTCGCTTCGTATGCGCAGTCATGATGATGTCTTCGGCGCCCTGTTATTAACCCACTTGCTCGTCATTCCGCGGCTCCCGTTCGACCGGGAGCATAATAATGTTCCGTGCTAGATTTTCCAAAAACTGTGGCGTTTGCGAGAATGAAATTGATACCGTGAACGAAGAGGAAACTCGTCGAGGGACTTTGATTGCTCGTAGCCCCCTGGGTAGCTTTGTACTTTTAAACTTGAAATGTTAGGTAAAGCGACGAGAAATGTTTTATTTTTGTGCCTGGTGAAATATTTGGGATGAAATTGAAGATGAATTATTAAAATCTGGAGAGTCTATCGCAGTCGAGGTATAGGGTGCATTAATTGAAAGACAAATATTATATAATAATAATTTGATTCACGTATAAGACAAATCTAGTAATACAGAAAAGTATACACATGTTTTCAAACTAAATAAATATTATATATGTATGTACGTTGGTAAGTAAGTCATTTTGTATTGTACAAAGGAAGACACTTCTTTTTGTTTTATTTAATACTAGTTACGTAGTAAAGTACTTATCCAATACATCTAAATTTGAGTAGACACAACGTCGGTAGTTTCGGTGCTAAGTATCATGCCACATTCTTTATCTTCTATCTCCACAATCTTCATCGTAAACCTTCACTTGACCATCCCACCTTCCAGACAGCTTTCCAAAGAAATCGGAAACCACCATGAAAAAATCATTCCCACAAAGTCTCCCCTTAAACGCTCGAGAAGTTCCCCGCTGTCTGTTGACGGCTATTGCACGGCAGTCACGTATAAACATACATTATCCGGTATAATTGCAGGTTCTTGGCTATCGCGAAGGTGCATTCGACCACGTACTCTCGTCCGTTCGATACGATCGTTTCTCCCTCATCCTCTGGGAATTCGTTAATTCCCTGCTGCTCTCTCTCTTCGTGTGTCGCCCGAATGAACTGTCTGCGCTACTGCGATTCGTCCCGCCTCGATAAAACCATGCCGTCACGGCCCCATGGAAATCGAATCGCGGACCACACACGCACCCCGGCGAACGCATTAAAAGTCGACCGCGTGGAATGTCAGAAAGCGAGACCCTGCTCCGGCTCCTTCTTGTATCTCTCCGCGATAAACCGCTTAATGGACGTATTATGCGCGAGCGCGATGGAAAACGGTGGCAGGTGATATCGAGCGTGTCGTCGTTGCGCGTTTCCTTTGGGAGAGATCGTAACAGGACTTGTAAAATCGCTGGAAATGCCAATGGCACTTAGCGCGGACTGCGAGCGGTGATTGCGAAACCACTGACGATTTGCGGACGGTGGGCGTGGAGCGGGGGTGTGCAGCCTTTCGGCTTCCGTGGGCCGCACTGAGGGGAGAGTTGTTTTGGGCCGCGCGCAAATACGCCAATTAACTGGTAAAGTGAGGGACCAGAAAGAAGGCACTTGGGACGGAAGGGGAGATTGCTCTCGCACCGCCTATCGACGCCATGTGGCTCCTGGAAACTTCAGATCGACGAATGACAACCGAAAATAAAACGCTCCTTTCGTCGTTCACGTGACGACACAACGAATGTGCGGGTCTCTTGCCAATAGTGCGTCAAAATGGAAAATGCGTGAGGGAGAGGAATGTCCCTATCCGTCGGGCGAATCAGAGCAAATTACCCCCCAGAGCAAATTACCCCCCTCAAGCGCCTTGTTTCTGGTCCCTCACTATAGCTTGTAGTATTGTTAAATGGTACTGTTGATTAGAATTTCATCGAGCTTGTAAGTTTATGATTTTGTGTCGGACATAGTATTGGGATTTCGTATCAGGTGCGGACGTGGAAGGCTGATTTAACCCTTTGAGGGCGACGGGCGCATATATGCGGCCTGAGGAAAAATCTGATTATAGTTTATCGGTGTATGTATACAAGTTTAGAGTTGAAAAATTGAAATATAACTGTCGAAATATGATTACACAAATAGTAATTTATAACTTCTATACATCAACACTCTGACTTTCTGATAAAAAGGTAGTTTTTTAGCGCCAAACAAATGATTATTTCCCAATATTCAAAAAAGTCTCCGCCCGTAAAGGGTTAATTTAGTATCTTTTCCTTTCTGGTAGTTCTGCCTTGGATGAGCAGTTTTAGGTGGGCTGAATCACGCAGGGTGTGATATATTAAGGGTAATTTAAGAAAAGTGTAGTCGAGGCGACGGGGATTTCAAATGGGGTGCGCTAATTGGGTGTCTGACCCTTAACTCCGACACTCTAATGTTTGAGTCTAAGTTTTGAGAGGCAGGGATTATTCTTTGTAACATTGACGTTAAGATGGTATATTTTCTTCCCTTTTTAAAAGATACAGATGACAGCGATAACAGTGGCCCCTTGCAGCGGCATATTTGCATGTTGCTTATCCTGCATTCTGTTAACCGCCGCCAAAGCTGCTTAATTCTCCGGATGCTAAACGACACTCAGCGCAACATCGTGCACCTGAGGAAACAAAGTGTAACTATCGTTCGCAAACTTCCTACTATATTTACGACTCCCCGGGGACCATCGCGACAACGAGGTTAAACATCCCGGAATCTTCACCTATCTACTCGAATTCCAATCCACCCAGCATCCCTGGCAATCTTTTTCTAACGCTCCCAATTAACAGACTTGAAGATCCTAAAAAGTATTAAGGATAAAAAACGAAAGGAGGACAGCGAAACTTCACCTATCTCCTCGAATTCCAATCCATCCAACACCCCTCGAAATGTTTTCTAACTCTCCCAATTAACAGTCTTCAAGAACCATAAAGGATTCAGGATGAAAAAAGAAAAGGAGAACAGAGAAACTATAGAAGTTCTGAAAACGATCAAAGCCGATTACAATTGCAAACGAGCCCAGCATCCTCGTTAATAGTCGAGAAGCAAGTATTTGGAGATCGCAGAAGCGCGAAATGAAGTCTGTTCCCGCAGCTTCGATGGCTCCCCGTGCAAAGTACGTTACAAGCCATAACTTATAATCCGAGAAACGGATTCCCAGCCTTCTGGTTCGATTCTAAGCTTCGTTCTCTCAGCGGGAGGTCCGAGAGTGCAGCAAGACCGCACGCAGCGAGGCACAATGAGGATCCACCGTAGACTCGTCCTCCTCCCTTTACCTATTATCCGTTCCTCTTCCTCGAATTGTTTCGCTCTGCTTTGCTTTCCTCCTCGATAAGCCATCCATCCGTAACTCGATACCCCGGCCTCGACGAGGTGGCAATGCTCGACCATGGAAAGTTATACCCTCGCCAGAAATTTCGGGGAGAGCTGGTCGCGTTTTGAGAAAAAGAACGTTCTGCGGAGAAAGAGAATGTTCTGCGGCGAAAGAGAATATTCTGCGGAGAAAGAGAATATTCTGCGGGTCTACGGTGAGTAGGGAGGTAAAAGTTTGGACTCGCAATCAGGTGGTCCAAGTTTCCGGCCCCCTTTCACCTCTAGGTCACCTCTTTTTGTAATATGCAGATCACGGTCTTTGTGGTTCAGGATTCACCTAAAGCAGCGGGTCCTGTGCGAATTCATCATAGCAGTTAACACTAAAGCTACCAAGCCTACTAATTTTTTCTGAAAATTACCTAAATTGATGGGGGAGACACGAAGTAAAGATTCCACTTCTATCTCACAAAGCGTAAATTAATTAATTAATCATCTTTTTCACCGCTTGATTTCTCTGTTTCCAAAGTACTTGTTCAGTATATCTTATTTTTAGTAAATATAACGTCGGTAGGTTTAGTGTTAAAGTCCAATTGATCGTAGAAAGCCGAAAGCATGCGGAAGAAAGAAAAAGGAGGAGGCTATGGTGAATAAGGAGGTGAAGGCGCGGAATTGGAATCAATTGGGACGAGTTTTCGAGTCCCTTTTGACCTAGGGGCATCATTTTTGAAATATGCAGATCGTAGCCTTGGTCCTTAGCCAGCCAACTAACTCAGCCCACGTAAAAGAGTCGGTTCTAGACGAAATGATCGCAGCAGTTGAAGCTGAACAAATACAGAGAGAAAAAAGAACGTTCCGCGTGATGGGTTGGGAGAGTTTGGGGGTTCTTGGTGTAGGTGCAGAGTAGATATGGTTAGGTCGTAAATTAAACTCGTGAGAGTCGGTACTGATTGATGGTGTGACAACTAAGGGTACACCGAGGGGATGGAAAACACGTTTCTGTTGGCAGTGAATGAAAGACTTCTTAGCGTGGCTCTAATGGTTCAAAGTTCTTAGGAAGGTGACATTTCTGTTGGTTCCTTTGCCCCGGTAATTAAAACACGTGTACTTTGTCAAGTAATGGATTTAAGATCTTGCTGTATCGTGACTGCGGCTATAATTCACTGACTTTGGATTTAAAACTGTCCTTGAGCATTTCAGAATGCCATGGGACCGGTCTCTCGTCACACGAGTTCGTTCAAAGTATCAAATATATTTTGCACACCTCGGTGATTCGGTGTCAAAAGGTATTAAAATCCAGTTAAAATAGTCCGATTACCTCCAGCTCCCAAAGAACACACAGCACGATTCCCCGGCTCCGAAAATACTTTGCTTTACAGTAAAACTTAAATAGTTTGGCCCCATTCGACGAACAATCTTTTCCGGGATTACTTTCGAGACTTTGAAAAACTTACGGAAACTTTATTCGTTCATCCTAATTGTACGAAACTCCGGAGCTCCTGCGTCACTCCCAAATGCATTCCGGGATGGACGGTAATTCGAAAGACGAAAAGGGGAACGAAGAAATTTCAAATTTCTTCGACACACTCCCATTATCCATGGGACGTTTAAACCGTCGTGGAAGTTCTCCGAGTAGCCGTTGAAATTGCAAGGACGATCATAAGGATAATTAAAAAATACAGAAGCTCCGAGCAAGAGTACTCGACGTATTTGTCGCGCTCTCAAAGGAAGCTCACCTTGAAAGGACGAAACGGACGATTCCGCCTCGAAACTTCCATCTCTATTCAGCAACGACTGAAAAGACGAGAGACGAACATTGTGCCTCGAATATTCCACGAGACCAAAGACACGGCAAGACGTTTCGGGATAATCGTCACGCTCCTGGAAGATATACGTCTTCCCTTAAATTATCTCCTGCCTTCCGGAGAGAACGAAGGAAATTGAGACAATGACTTTCTTGATACGCTCGAGGAAAGGGAGAGGACGTAAGTAGCTCGGTATCATATTGGCCAGATAATTCTCAGACGTAAGAAGATCTTGGAGAGTTGCCCAACCGCGGGAACCCTCCTGATCGTGCGTCTCTCTCGGCCTGGTCCTCTTCGTCTTCATTGTCTTCTTCCTCTTTGCCTCCGTCGTTCTTTTCGACTTGCTCTTCGTCCTTCTTTTCGACTTGCTCTTCCTTCTTTTCGACTTGCTCCTCGTCCTATTCGCCGTTTTCTCAGCTTTCCTCCGCGTAGTCCGTCGTCGTGTTCCTCTTCGCAGCACTTTTTCGTCGTCCTCCACGTCGCAGATCCTCCGCGACATCACGTAGGTGCTCCTGGCTCGCCCACGTGTTCCGCGATATTCTGCGGCCAGTTGAAATTTCCATCCTCTTTTTTCATCCTCCTCGTCGAGATTTACGCTCTCGACGACGACAATGAACTCGTTATCCCACGGATTCCGTGTCACTCGGATGTTGGATTACACGCGTGTTTACGTCCCTCCGCGATTAAGTTGCATCGTCGGTTGAAACTTCGTTATCGGCTTGGACTTCGATACTATCCTTGCTTCCGTGTTTCATTTTTAAACGATAGTTTTTTACTCGTGTCCGGTGATGTTTCTCTTTTATTTTCAGTTTTACAGTCGGACGTTCTACGCGTGGGAATATTTATATGTTGTGTCGTTTGCAACGATTGGCAATGTTTGTACATGTAGGAAATTGCTGGGTAGATTTATCATTTTAATAAAAATTCTACGTGCCATGAGCAATATCGACGAGGGTTTCTGTAAAATTGAATGTTCCCGTTGAATGTAAAAGTTAATAGAAGCCCTTTGACGTGGAAAACGGTAACGGGTGAATTAATGATAAAGTATTATCGACGAGGTTATCCGGCGAGGCAATAATTGCCCGAATTTCATTCTAAACCGCGAGAACAAATTTTTCGGTGGGCATCGAGAGGTCGTTGATATAACACGCGTTTAATTTACCATTGCTGCACGGCCGAATAAAATGTGTCGCTGTATTTTTCAAAAGATTAATACCGCTGCTGTTAATAACCAGAGAGTAATTACGATCTGTATAACGAATAGAGGCAATAAATCATGCGCGAGGTGGAAGCGACCGATGAATAGATATATAAATGCACATATATATATGTACATTCATTTTGATTAAAAACTTCCTGGAAATAAATTCTTCTCTTTTGTGAAATCCCTCCGGAGATCAAGAGGCACTTTCTTGATCGATTGGGTCGTCAGAATCGTCCCGTCTTCTTATTACCTCCGGATTCCTCTCTCCGACATCCTTTATGACTTCATGCTCCGACAATAAAAGTGTGTTTTATGTATTATCGGGACGCTTCATTCACGGACTTCCCTTTCCTTTCTTTCTCCTTCCATCTCTTTCACTTCGTCTCACCTCTTTTCGCCCTTCCTTGCTGATTTTATGAAATGCATCGGGATTACCGTGCACCGTGATAAAATACTTGAGCCTCGAGGCTCCTCCTATCGGCTCCAATAAATCTGTCATTGCAGATTCCATCACTGATTTACATTACCCCACCCACTCATTCCGTGAGCCTGAATTATACGCGTTTGGCATTTTCGCCAGTTCGTTGAACGTCGACGATAAAACATCCGCGGGAACGTACGCGGTCATTCTTCTGCGATAATTTCCATTTGTCGGACAATTCGGTTTGGCACTTTGGACGAAAGCAAGTATTACGAGGTTCTTATCGCGTGGGAGGCATTTTTATTGAACGATTCGTGTGTTCCGATGCACGTAGCAGCGCTTCGTGGGACATTTGAGGCTGTGGATTCTACGTGAAATTACAGTCTCGAAATGCGGGAAAAAATGCAGGTTCAATTGTCAATAATTTTGTCGTTTCTGAAATCCATAAACATTTAGGAATCGACACGAATAAAAGAAAAACGATACGAGAAAATTGATTTTTTGGCAAAAGCGCGGCTAATCTCTCGCGCTGGACCACTGTGCGGCGTGGCGCATCAGGTCGGTTCCCTCGATTCCCACGCATCCCGGGTGTCCATCGTTCCTCTAATCCCGAGTTTCCTCTTAACGATCCTCGACCCAATTAGACGGTGGGCGCCGCGACGCGTTTTACGTTTAATCCGCCGTCGTATCCCCTGCACGATGTTGCTCCGGTCTCCCAGGGGACGGCAGTTCGGCTCCGTCGACACGGAGATAAAAGAGCTCACGGTTATGGCGATAGTCAGAAGCGAGAGAAACGAGTTGGGCACTGGTGGGAGGTATGAATGATACGAGGTGTGAAGTTACACGTCGAGAGAGACAGAGAGAGAGAGGGAGAGAGAGAGAGAGAATAAGAGAGAGGAGACGTGAGAGAGAAAGAGTAAGAACGAGAGGAAGAGAAAAAGAGATATAGCTATGAGAGGAGGAAGGAGGAGAAAAAAGGCGGGGGGACTATTTATGCGTCTGACTCCGAGTTTGGTCTCGGGTTCTCGACTTTGCGAGGAGAATGGACGAGTGGATAGGTAGATGCGTTTATTAGGTAGAACGTCGGAGGGAGAACGAAGGAGGACAGAGGGACAGAAGAGGCGGAAAGGAAGCACGAGAATGGGAAAACACCGTGGGGAGCACGGGAAGGAAGAGAGCGTCGAGACAACGCCGAGAAACTGGTGGAGGTTCTATTCGCATAAATTATTATTCATTTCATTATTCGGTTATAACGTTTCGCTCGTTATCCAGCTTTATTTATCGCCGCTGTTACGCGTTATTATTATTCCGCGTTAGTCGCTTTATCCGCTATTAACCGCCTTCGTTGCCTCCCTTATCAGCCGATTCCTGGCTGCCTTCGCGGCCTCTTATCGCTGTTATTCCTCTCCCTTGAGCGACGAAATCGTATCAAGATGCAATAATACGCTCACGTCGCGATCCGTCGTGGCGAATTTGCCGCTGAGTTTTCGCGAGTTTCCGCGATTTACATACGCTGACTGGGGATATTCGCGAGCGTCGCCGGTGTCGTTTTACTTCAAGATGGATTATAATTGCGGGCAACAGTGCGTCGGTGGAATACCGTGGTACATTTACAATATTAGTTTAACGCTAAACCTACCATGGAGGTCAAATGACCGCTTTCTGATTTTTTCTAGAAATTCCCCAAATTCATTAGGCAGCCATTCCCTAAATATTTTAGATCTATCGTATAAAACAGTAATTACTTCACTGATTATCTTTTTCACCTTAAACCTCTTTTTCCAAAGTACTTATTTCACATATTTCAATATAACAGATATAAAGCCGGTAGGTTTAGTGTTTATCATTGAAATATTGAAATTAGACCTTTGTCCAGCTTTCGAGATATTCCTTTCATTTTTTCGGTATCAGCTGCTGTCGTCATTTCAGATAGAATCTACTGTTTTACATGGATTCCATTCTAACAGGGGAATTTCGGAAATTGATACGCTCCGATTTTGATGTAACTTTGCATAAATAATTTTTAGTTATATCTGAGAAGATAGCAGGAATTAGTTCGTGCCCGTTTTCAACCTTGAGGGATGCATCAACCCCTTTGTCGGAACCGCCTTTTCTACATACGTGCGTGCAGTAAAGATATCAAAAAGTAGGGTCTTTTAGTGCGCTGCAGTGTCCTGTAGCGTTCTGCAGTGTCTTGTAGTGTCCTTTAATGTGTCCTGCAGTGTTCTGTAGCGTTCTGCACTGTCCTGTAGTGTCCTGCAATGTTCTACAGTGTTCTGCAGTGTTCTGTAGCGTTCTGCACTGTCCTGTAGTGCCCTGCAATATTCTACAGTGTTCTGCAGTGTCCTGTAGCGTTCTGAAGAGTCCTGCAGTGTCCTGTCAGATTTTCCTCCATCTGTACTACTTACAGAATTGGATCGTCGTTTTTTGCCCGATGCGCTACCCATGTGGCATGGCACACATTTGTCATCGTTCTTTCCGCTCGATATTCCAGAAGAGTGACTGCGAATACGTTGACCAGGTCGTTTTATCGGCCAGAGTCAGATCCCTCTTTCTCTCCGTCCAAATGTTTCGAAGGTCTGGTTCCGCTTTCATGCCGGCATTGTTTCTCATCCTCGAATTCCGATGAGTTTTCTCGCCGGAATGTTTGTCTACTCTCACAGGTGAATACTTCACCTTGGCTATTTTGATACACCGAGAAAAATGCTAAAAATGTATGCTCATCCTCTTCACCTCTCGATTCCTCTTTTCCCAAAGTATTTACTCGGTGTATATAAATATACTACCTATAACTCCGCTAACTGTTAACTTAAAACCGACCACAGCCGCGTGAAAACTCTTTCACCCACCGTTAAAAGATTGACAAAGCAACCGAGAAGACTGTGTAACAAAACATAACAATCTTCTAAACTCGATATAAAGTAGAGGGCAGAGTGAAAGATCAACGTTTGCCAAAAATTCCATCCGCGGCGAGCTACCAGATGCAATTTCACCCAGCGCACATGTCAGAGAGCGAAAGAATTCCTAAGAAGAAATTCTCTCTTCCACGAAGAAGCAACAAAACCCTGGAATACACGGATGAAAGGGTCAGGCAATCTCCGTGGCTTCGGACAAAGCAAAAATCAACGGCCAACAAAGAGGCTACCCTAATCGTGAGGCAACGAATGCAAATATCGCACGCAGCGTGACACCGTCGCGGGAAAGGATCCTCCAGGAATTCCTTGATTCGAGAGCCTCGAATTTCACGGGACAACGCGGTCGTTCGTTTCCTTAAAGGGTCTAAAAAGGATCGGGAGTGGCGCTTGCGGTAGACGAATGGGCGTCAAGAAATCCCTGGAATTTAAACACGAAACAGCGTGACGTCCCGTGGACGTCGCGGTGGTTTCGTGACCGTTCTCCTCTTCCTTCTCTCCTCGTGTGACGTTCTTTCGCCTCTCGCGATGTAAACCTGTCAAGGTTGCACGGTTAACCGTAGAATCGGACAGGAGGCGAAGGGTGGAAGAGAAGCATTAAAAATATGTCCGCAAGAATTTAAGAGGACTCACTCGCCGTCCCTGGCCGCCCGCCATTGGAAAGATTTGCGACGGGCGTTTTGCATTTGTAAAGATAGAATTTTAACAGAAAAAGGTTCACTTTAGTAGCAATGAAGAAACTAGCAAAATACCGGTGACATTTTGACCTAGGGGGATAGTTAACACGTTGACTGCGATGGGGGTCTCCAGTGACCGGCGCTATTAAATTCAATGAAACTTCGTATGACTTTTAAATTGTAATATTTACGAATTTGTTAATTCAATGAATATTTACCCATTGGTATCAAAAAGGTAAAGTCCTGCCGTCCATATATCTCTTTGTTTCTTCAAAGTTTCTGTTTTGTAAAGATGTGATTTTAATAGAAAAAGTTTCACTTTAGTAGCAGTGAAGAAACTAGCAAAATACCGGTGACATTTTCGACTATAGAGAGTTAACACGTTGACTGCGATGGGGGTCACCAGTGACCGGCGCTATTAAATTCAATGAAACTTCGTATGACTTTTAAATTGTAATATTTACGAATTTGTTATTTCATTGAATATTTACCCATTGGTATCAAAAAGTTAAAGTTCTGCGGTCCACATATCTCTTTGTGTCTTCAAAGTTTCTGCTTTGTAAAGATATGATTTTAATAGAAAAAGTTTCACTTTAGTAGCAATGAAGAAATTAGCAAAATACCGGTGACATTTTGGACTGTAGAGAGTTTACATGTTGCCTGCGATGGGGGTCACCAGTGACCGGCGCTATTAAATTCAATGAAACTTTGTATGACTTTTGAATTGTAATATTTACGAATTTGTTAATTCACTGAATATTTACCCATTGGTATCAAAAAGGTAAAGTTCTGCGGTCCACATATCTCTTTGTGTCTTCAAAGTTTCTGCTTTGTAAAGATATGATTTTAATAGAAAAAGTTTCACTTCAGTAGAAATGAAGAAGCTAGCAAAATACCGGTGACATTTAACGTGTTAAGGCATCTCGGTATCTAGCCAAGCTGAGGTTTAGCCTCTTTTTCCTTTTAGCGGACCGTCTTCAAGGTTATTAATCTCTCGATAGTATCGAGATCTATCCGCGAGATCTAATAGCCGAGTAGTATTCTCGATCGTGTTTCAGAGAATGCTACATCTCTTTGGTTGCAATATCTGTGCCACAACAGGATAATTTTGTTGCTTGCAAGCCTCTTCGACGTTGCTTCGCTCGAATGTTGCGGCATTCTTGCGGGTGTCCGGATCACGAGCCAATGAATCGTGACACACTCGCGATATAGTAATCCTCGCGTGCCGACGCGGAAAAATATGCCAGGAACGGCGAATGGCAGCACGCGAAGAAGGCAAGGTCGAAGAGAGAGGCAGGGACGAACGGTGAAGGGGCATTTACGGTGCAAATAGTTTAATTCGTGGTAGTTGAGCGAAGTAAATAATTGTAAATTGCCGGAAGAAATTTAACGCTAGATCTACGGGCGTTAAATTTGTTATTCTTAAATATAATAAGCAAGTACGCCTACCCCTTCATTTACACGGAAGATCGGTTCCTCGGAGTACCGTGCAAATCGAAATGTTGGCAGCAGAAATGATTATCCTTAACTTTTTTCTTTAAATCCATTATCTTGAAAACCGTGTAAATACAGTACCGTGATGATTTGGGGGATAACTAGGTGTACTTTAACACTAGATTTACGGCGTGAAATCTGTTAGATTGCAATATATTAAATAATGACTTTGGAAAAGTGGGATCAGGCCCCAAAGATGATAATTAGTTAAGTAATTATTGTATTATAAAATACACGTGAAATACCTGCTGTACAGCTTCTCTGTTAATTTGAAAAATGGTTTTAAAACAAGTAGCAACCCGGCTTCCGTACATCTAGTGTTAGAGAAAGGGGGATGGAGGGGGATCGATTAAGTAATTCGTGTATTACAAGATACCCTTGAAATATCCACTCCACCGGCTCTCCATGAGTTTGAGAAATGTTTATAAAAATTAGTAACCCGCAATTCGAGATCTAGAGTTAAAAAGGGAATTGGATGAGCGACGACACGTTTTATTACGTCTACCGGCGAGCTCTTCTCGTCTTCGAATTAAAAGAAAATAGCGCATTTATGCTAATAAAGGTAGACCTAACGCAACGCAAGTTGAAGATTCTTGAAACAACGAAGACTCGTAATTTGAAATGTAAATTCCCCTTGAACGATACGTGCAAATAACTGCGCGAAACGTGAAATAAACGTGAGGCAATATCTGTCGTAGGAGAGAGAACGGATAACACGAAATTTTTCTTATCTTACCTCGCCCGTGCTACCATCTCCGACGATCGCACGTCCCCGCGGTATAAATATACTCGGGTTAAAGTCTGTAAAAAGTATCGTCTAACCATAACTCAACGAAAATGGCCACCCTAGTTGCATCGGCAGGGTGGCTGTTGGCCTCGCGAGCGCGAAACTTGGAGAAAGAGGTCGAGGCGAGAAACAAAAAGCGGAAGATGAATGGAGAGGTGGCAGAAAAGACACGTCGAGACACGCGTACTTGTGTTTCACCGTGCTAAGTTCTCCTAAGTGGCCGAAAATACCGAAGGATCGCTCTCGCCAAGGGAACAAAATAGACGGGTTACATTGTGCCGGCCGAATGGAAAAATAAACCGTAGAAAAAAATCAATAGCTCCGACGAGAAAGTCCGGGGCACAAGGAAGGGACGGTACTCTCGAAGGGAGGGGAAAAAAAAAGACGGTGGACCAAAGTTGCGAAGAGTATTCGAAGACAGATGCGTCTGCGAAAAACACCGGCTCGGTTGGGCGCGCGCGGAGAACAGGAAAAGAAGGGGTGAGAGGTCGAGGGAGAGAGAGAAAGGGGAGGAGGATGAGCGAAAGGTGGAAAGACGAGAAAAACGAGAAAGAAAAGAAAGAACGTAGAGGCTCGACTCCTCTCTCTGACTCGACTCGTCGCAGCTTTTATGCACGCGTGCCATTTCGATGTCACTAACCACCGACCTTCCCCGTCGAGCCGAGCAGCTTCGTCGGTCGACAAAAGGGAGAAAAACGCGTCGGGGCCCCCCGAGGAAGGGGAGGATAATGAAAGAGGACGAGAGCAGCCGGCAAGACGAGAAGATATCCGCAGCTGTTGTCGCGATCATCCTCGTGCCACGCGAACGGATTGATACGCGAACCGACCATCCGTCCGTCCGTCTCTCTGTCTGCTCGTCGTGCCATTACGAGCGACACGGTACTTGGAGAACGAGAGGCGGACGTTTCCTCCTCGTTCGAATCCTCGTTGAATTAGTCGCGCGAAGAGAGATATCTCCGCGAGGCTCGAGCAACCGACGACGAGGGCAGACACGTCGACTGAAATCTGGGTTGATCGGTGATCGTTCGTGGCCTGTTTTCAACGGCCGCTTGCTAATGCGCGGGAGAATATCTAAATTGGCTCGCTCGGCTGGATATCTCGTCGCTGCTGGTGGCGGACTTTTTTTTTTTTTCATTCGTACGCCAGCATTTGTTGGCTATGTTATCGTTTTAATTCCGCCAGGTCGCATCTGTCGCTCCGTTTCGAGATTACGGCTTGCTCGAATTGAATATAATTCACGGAGTACAGTCCGTTCCGCGGAGGACTATGGAGTGTAATAATCTGTGGGGTAATCTGACGCGAGCTGCGAGGTACAAAAGTCCGTCTACGTTTTGCTTGGTTGGACTTCTCGTGAAAACGAGACGGCAAGTATCTCTGGTATCTGTCATCTACGGCATTTTCGGGCATACGATGTTTCGTAGGAAATTACAAGTACCTCGGTGGAGTCCGAATTCCGCGAATGCTCTCGCGCAACCGTGTATTCGCAATTAGACGATTGTTGCGGTTGCACGCCTCACGAGTTGCTACTTTCGCGTATTTTCTAGGCGACTCCTCTGGAGCGAGCGTGTATTAACCCATTTGCATCGTAGCTCTAAATACGGCAGAAGACCCGTAGTAACCGCAGTTAACATTGTACAGGGCGGAATATTCCGCGGCTGGTGACAAGGAAAATCGTCATCTGAATATTGCGCTTACAGATGCAAATGGGTTAAACAGGCTCACCCGAATTAAGCCAGGGAGGTATTGTATATCAATCAATTGAAAAAAAGGCCAACTTGTTTTATTCTATGGCTTATTTACACCTCTGTACAGTCGATATTACAAATACGTACGGACTTATGTCGCGGACGGAACTTCGATCGAGAACGCTAGTTATAGTGAGGGACCAGAAACAAGGCACTTGAAGGGTAATTTGCTCTGATTCGCCCGACGGATAGGGACATCCCTCTCCCTCATGCATTTCCGATTTTGACGCGCTATTGGCAAGAGAGACCCGAGCATTCGTTTCGTCATCATGTGAACGAAGAAAGGAGTTTTATTTTCGGTTGTCATTCGTCGATCTCAGGTTTCCAAGACCGACATGGCGCGGATAGGCGGTGCGAGAGCAATCTCCGCTTCCGTCTCATGTGCCTTGTTTCTGGTCCCTCCCTATAGCTGGTTTTCTGTTTCAAGAAGACAGATTCTTTGAAGCGCGTGAAGTCGGCCCGATATGGCCCGTTGGTCGTCCTATCTTCTTCTCGTCTCCGCAAAACGACCTCTCCCTCCTTCTCTGACCCTTTGACCCCTCCGTTTTGCCCCCTCTTTCACGATCATGCCGATTGTCCGGGGTTCAACCCCGTTTTCGGGTCTCTCCATAATTTTCCACGTGCGATAAAACATCCGCAGAGGCGAGCTGGCGAATTAGCGTGACACTTTGCGAATTCCAGCTGAATTCGCGGAACGGCGTGTGCGGTTTATCGCGGCGGAGAACGCGGCACGATGGGACGGCGGGAAATTACGCTTCGGGACATCGCAGAATGCCGGCCAATAAATTCAATTGTATCACCGTGCCGTGCGTGATCGTGGATCGTTTTTAGAATGGCCTCGTAACGAGGAAATCTCGGACTTTGCAGGCGAAGCGTGGCTATTTCAAGTTAACTACATTTGTAACTTGAATTTATCTACTGAGATCGCGGTGCGCGAATGAAACGAAAAACGATAACCGTATGCTTAATCTCTACGAGCGATTTTACATAGACGCTTGGAGCTCGTAGGTAAGACGATTTTCCACGTGATCGTAAAGTCTCGAGAAAACGAAGGAATCTCTTCGACGAAACATCGATGGTTTCATTCGCGAGTCTCAACCGATACGAGCAAGGTAGATGGAAAAGAAACGAAATTATAGGAAAGAGCCGTGTTCCAATCGACTAGGTATAACCGTACCATTTAACGAGTATCGATCGTCCGAGACTATCTCGATGGGAATAAAACGAGTAAAGATCGGCAATGGCAATAAACGAGGCTGTCAGAACCGATCAACCTTGAGATCTCTATCCCAACGTGCTTTACATCTTTCCTTCCTCTTTATCCGCGATGAAAATTTCATCCTCGATTTTCTCCATTCTTCGTTTCCACGTAGTCGATTAATTCGTTCTTACCCAGAGTGAAAGGAGAGAAGAGAGAGAAGAGAGAGAGAGTGGAGCATCGATCGTTCGCGCGGTTCTGCTAAGCAAATACGTCCGAACCGGCTTCAATTTCGCTCCAAGTGGCGAACGTGAATTTCCCAGCTCTTATCCACCTCGATGAAGCTCTTCGTGCTCGTTCGTGCTCGTTTATCGCGAATTTATGGGCAACCGATCGCGAAGGTCGCGCGATAGCGAGTCAACCGATCGCGAAACGGCCCGCGAAAATTCAACGATGCTTCCGATGCCAGCGATAATCCGGCGAACCGTGCCATCGGGGAAATATTAACGGCCGACGGGATATCAGCATGGTGTGCGATTTTCGATGGACGTACGGGAAACCTAATTAGGCCGTCACGAATGCACAGCGTCGAATCCGCACGAAAATCCAATTACATTCGCGTCTCTCCTCGAGTTCCGCGCAACAGCCGTCTCGATGAGACGGCAAACCGAGCGAATCGCTCGTCGACATACATCCGAGTCGGTTAAATCGATCGTGCAATCGATCCCGATGAAGCCTTCCGCTCGTTCGGACCGGAGAAACATCGTGTACGGTCGATTTCATCCAAAGTGTCGATCGTCGCTCCGATGTTTATCCTCTTGGACAAATGTTTTTCATGCCACGAGTCATCGGCGGGGAGAGAATTTAATTAAGAATCCCGTCGCCTGTAAATCGACGAATTATCGTTGCAATCGAGCCACACGCGACTGACTTTGAGTGTTTTTCGCTTTTCCACTCGGACCTATTAATTGGCGCGGGGGCTTTTTGCCTTTTCGTTTGAAACGCCGAAACGATTGGATTTATAGTCGTTTTCGGAGTCAATCGAGGTGATTGCGCGCGGTTTTGTCGTCGATATCGTTTCTTTCTCGGGATTTCGAGATTTTTCGACAGTTTGTAGATCTCTCTTGCGTTGAGTACGGACTATTTAGAATTAAATTTGCTCAAAGTGATCCAACTTCCAAGCAGGAAACATTGCACGCTTTCCGCCCTACCGTCGCTTTCTCTAAACGGACGGTACGTTTTGGTACCTCAAAAACTCAAACTCACTCAAACATTAATCAGTTTAAATTCTGCCATTCGGTCAAAGGTACTGCGACGATCAACAAGTAACTTCTCCTCTACGTCCGACAGACGAAACTCTTTTCCTTTAACTTGTTAGAAACGTATTCCGAAATATTAGGTTTTAACATATGAAACGTCCGATTTTGGTTTACCACTATTTTTTTAAACATCTAAACCAGTTCCTCAAAGAAAAAACCTTTAGAAGTCCAGCGAACGTTGAAGACACCGTTCAAGAATTTATTAACACTAGAGCGCCAGATTTTTATCAAAATGGAATTAACACTAGAACAACCAAACCAGTCAAAATGACTGGTACACAATACTTTCAAAAAACTCTCCAAGTTTATAGAAGAGTCTTAGAATAAATACTCTATGTCCATCTTAAAAAACATAAATCACCGAATCGAGAATCTTTTCCGCCTCTTGATTCCTCCTTTTTCAAAGTACTTATTTAATATTTTGAAATATGATAGATTTCACGCCGGTAGTTCTAGTGTTAAGAAACTGGAAACTTGGAAAAAATGTGTAGAATCCAGTGGCTGTTATTTAGATTAAAAATATTTATCAGTAAAAAGATTGTGTTCATTTAAAATTAATCTTAAAAATCGGAAATTCATATGTTACAACCTAATACAATTGAAATGTCCAAGACGCAAGTACCTCTTCTTCCCCGGATAAACCACCCTCGCAGAAAACATCCCCAGAAAGTGAATCAGCAGTCCCCCGTGCATCGAAGCCATCTGATTTATTCCGATTAGACGTCCACAGCCAACGGCAGGATTTCATTCCATTTTCGCTCGGTCCCCGTTTGTCACGCGACGCGTACCATTATACGTTTTGTCTCTCATTTGTCGGTCCTCGCAACGGGGAAATCGAATTCCCGTGGCGTTATACCGAGCACACAGACTCGCGGGAGGATTTCAACCGAATCACTGACCGCTATTTCGCCGGACTGATAAGCACACGCCATCCAGTATCATCGTGCATTGTTCTGCCGCACGCGACGAGGAGATTCCCCTCGCCTCTTATTCGGAACGTTCACCATCGACCCTCGAACTTTACGGCGTCCCATTTTACACGAGGATATCCCGTTTCTCCTGCAGCCTCGACGCGATCTCGATCGACGAGAAGGATCGAGACGTAATTCTCCGAAAGAATAAAGTCCACGGAGAGACTCTCGTTTCGATCCGGCTCCTCGAGGCGGCGCGAACTCGAGCGGCATAAATTACGCAACGTGCAAATACCGTCGCGGCACCGGGACTCGTTCCTTAAGCCCGTGATTTATGCGCGACTAACAAGTCATCCTTTCATTGGTAGTCGCGTGAAAACCTATCGATTCATAGGCCGGCAGTGTTACGCCGCTTTTCCACCGGGATGATTAAGGGACGTAGAAACTTACGATCCTGTATGACCACCTGGACGCAGCCAGGATGAACTTGGACACTTGCAAAGTCCTTTTGACGAGGAATTATTGAACTTGCGAGGAGCCAATGAGGTCGAAACTTACGGAGTACGATTGTACGAGGTAGTTTACGAACTTGCGAGCATAATAGAGCAATTATCGTCGATTGGAGGCGCAGGTAGGGTCGATGGAATGAGTCCTGCGAAGAGGCTGCACGAAAACGAGTCTCGAAACGTTTATTTTACGGGCGCGGTTAATTGTGTTGGAGAAAAGGTACGAGGAGTTTCTTGTCGCGGTATTATGTTCCCGGCGGTCTCGACGTCCCACGTTGAGCATGGGTGTCCTTCTTGCAGCCAGGACGCCGAAGGATGCTCTCTCGCGTCTTCTTTTTCTTCTTGCCTCTTCTTTTCTTTCCTTTTTCGCTGCTAAATATTTCATCCTTGCCTCTCGTCGTCCCTGCGTTACTTGTAACTCTCGGAGTTACCATTAGGTAGATCCTGTACCGGATAAACCGGAAGTGGAGGAGCCCCTGACGGAAGTCCTTTCTCGCTAGCGCCGAAAAGACCCGGCGGTATTTTCTGCACGGTTTCTCTCTCGTCTTCGTTGTTGCGGCTCGTTCCGCGGAGGGCTCTGTTTCCTTTTTTTATTCGTTTTCTCCCTTCCAGAGTGGCGAGACGATCATTAACGTCGGCTGGGAATTAATGTTCTTGTTCGGCCTCTGCAGCCTCGGCGCTGATGTACGTTTAATATAATAGTAATTAATTCATTGAGCTGGTCCTCGTTCTTGTTACCGGCCGGCTCTCGTAATAATATCGTCGGGACGTTTGCTCGAGAGGATACGATAAAACGTGGATAATAATGCGGAATTATCGCGGACTTGTCGGTATCGATTAAGGGCATTAACGTTTCGAGGGTACTTGCCGGAGTATTCCGATAAACCGAGTATCCACGGTTCGATGTTGCAGGATGCAGCGTAGCAATTATGCTCGCGATATCGATATTGATTTTAATGCTCTCCTTACGGCCTTTTCGTTAACGCTAGCGACCCTGATAACGAGAGAACATGACCGTCATCGTTGCTAATCGTTCGTGGTCGCTTTCGATGCTTTTGTACAAGCCACCGCTATTTAGAGCGTAGCAAGACGTTTAGATGAAGCAATTCACTTTGACGTGAAAGTCGTCGTTCATCTTTGACTCGAAGAACATCATTTCGCTTTGTCGCGAGGAACATCGTTCCTCTTTGACGTGGAAACCGTTCGGATCAAAGTGCGTTAAAAAGCGGTCACCAAGATGATCGAAAGTCTTCCTACAACGTTGAGGTTCCCCAGAGGGTAATGTCCTCTGAGGGAACATTAATTATGTCGGGGATGTCGATATTGATTTTAAAGTCCTCGTTATGCTATTTTCGTTAATGGTAACGACCCTGATAACGAGAGAACATGGCCGTCATCGTTGCTAATCGTTCGTGATTGCTTTCGATGCGGTTGTACAAACGACCGCTATTTAGCGCGGAGCAAAACGTTTCGGTGGGGCAATTCACTTTGACGTGAAAGTCGTCATTCCTCTCACGTGAAAATCGTCGTTCCTCCTTGACGCGAGGAACGTCGTTCCTCTTTGACGTGAGAAGGGTCCGAGGCAAAGCGCGTTATGAAAACGATGAACAAGAAGATCGAAAGTCCTCTTACAGCACTTTCGAGAATAGCTGAAATTCAGACGGAAGGCGCCTTCGAGCGAACACCCTGAAACTCCACTCTAAATTTAGGTCGGCGTCGAAAACATTCTTCCGCGATGAGACGCGCCATTTCGTTCCATCGGCGGTAAGTTTGATGTTTGTTTAACGCGCATCGACGACGAGCCGGGACGTCGTCGCTCGTGCAAACTTCAGCTAAAACGACTAATATTGTAAACAGAAGGCCGTATTTACAGGGATCCACTTTCTCTCTCGCTGTTTCCCTTCTCCTTCGGTCTCGGGGCTCTTTCAACCCCTCTTGATAGAGCGACGAACGTTTCCTTATTTCAGTGAAACTTGCACCGCGACGAAATTACTTTGGCAAATCGACGCCACGTTCTCGTTTGCCATCTTGTTGGCGGCAACGGGGCGGTGTTTCGTCGAGGATTCGACCCTCGCGGGACTTCGAGAGAATGAATTTTATTCTTTGTTCTCTCGCGTTCCACGGCGAAACGTGCTTTAAAGTGAAATTACGAGGATATATGCGGGCCGATATATCAGCGTCGGTTTGAGGTAAATGGAAAATATGTACCGCCTGGTTGCTGAAAGGGTTGCCATGCCACGTTTTACGAGGTTCAGAATATAGGATTGAAAAGCGTGAAGTTTGTCTGCAAATGTTTTCATTGTAAATTCCTAACTTGATGAATTAGGAAAATAGAAAGATTCTTTTGCGCTTTTTTAAGATGAAAAATTCTGGGTGGCAAGCTTTTAGAATTCTCTTAACGTAGAACTGCCGGCGTTGTATCTGTCATATTTAAATATACCGAACAAGTACTTTGGTAAGAGAGAAATCAAGCGGTGGAAAAGATGATCAATTAAGTAATTTAGTAATGGATCAAAAAGTTAAGAGCTCAATCCGAATTTCGACTAAATTCCAAATTTACTCTGCAAAATCTGAGCTCCTGAGCTATGAGCCCGTAGGTGCTGAGCCATTTTCGAGAGTTACCGGCCGGCGTCACGAAAATGTAACTTTGCTCACATACGATCGAAGTTATGTCAAAATCGTATGAGCCCACGTTCTCACTGTTCATTTCCTTTGTGCAGGCACGACTGGCAGGACAAACAGGAGAGAGGCAGCAGAGAGAAGACAGACAGGACAGAGGCAGGACAGGCAGATGATAGTCAGGGCAGGCAGGACAGGCACAGAACAGTAAGGACAGGCACAGGACAGGCAGAGCAGCATTTATTAAATAAATACTTTGTAGTCTTAGAAATACACAATTGTATTTTATAAATATTGTATCACATATGTTCTTGTTGTGTAATGCATTAATCAATAAAGAGTTTGATAAGCCAAAAACACTGTTACTCTTTTTTAAGCGCTACCCTTGTTCCATTTACCAAAATTCCATATTCCCAACAAATGCCCCATTATAAGTCCTTTAATATGGTTTAAACCAATTTAAACGGCGCAATCAGGCAAGTGATACGAGTCAACGGCAAGTCAGACATCTCAAATTTTTGCCTGAGTTATTATTGGTTTACTCCACTTACGAACTTTGACAATTTCAAGGTCAAATTTGAGCTTGCAAGCTCATGCGTGGTTGCTCATAGCTCAAAAGCTCATTCTAGACGGAGTAAATTTTGAATTTACTACCTCCGAAATGAGCTTTTGAGCTATGAGCGCGCAGGTGTTGAGCTTTTGAGCCATTTTTCCGAGTAGTTCGAAAAATTTCGTCGATGTCAAAGTGAACTTTTAGTTTGAGCAACGACAAGTGAGCTTGCAAGCTCGTGCGTGGTGCCTCATAGCTCAAAAGCTCATTTTGGATGGAGTAAATTTGGAATTTACTACCTCCAAAATGAGCTTTTGAGCTATGAGCAACCACGCACGAGCTTGCAAGCTCAAATTTGACCTTGAAAATTTCAAATTTCGTAAGTGGAGTAAACCAATAATATCTCAGACGAAAATTTGAGATGTCTGACTTGCCGTTGACTCGTATCACTTGCCTCATATAACGAGGAGTTCGAGTTATGGCAACGAGATCAAATTGGTGGAATTTGGAACTTTGGAACAGCCAGGAGACAGACAGGACAGACAGGAGACAGAGAGGAGGTAAGACAGGCAGGAGATAGGCAGGACAGGCATGAGATGGGCAGGACACGCAGGAGAGAGGCAGGACAGGTAGGGGACAGACAAGATAGGCAGAGGGAACTGGGAGGATGGCAAAGGGAACTGGCAGGACAGGTAGGAGACAGGCAGGAGAGGCAGGACAGGTAGGAGAGGCAGGACAGGCAGGAGAGGCAGGAGATGTGCAGGACAGTTAGGAGACAGACAGTACCTACCTTAAAGAAGCCTCCCTTGATATCTCCCTTAAAGTTGAAAGCAGGCACGAAGAAATTCCAGCTATCTTCTTAGATATGTCTAATAAATACTTATGCGAAGTTACATAAAAATCGGAGTGTATCAGTTCCCGAATTTCCCTTGTAAGAGCCAGTGCATCGCGCCGTCTCGAGAGCGTATGCACACAGGGACTAAGGTGTCGTACGTCACATATATAAAGCAACGACACAATGCACCGCACTGATGCTTCAGCTTCGAAAGGTGAGCTACAAATGAAACAGTTTAGCTCCGTATATAACTCTCTGATGAAGCAAGACGTGTCCGGCAAGCTAAAAAATTTATTTCGTAAAATTCCCTTATTTGATTTTTGCTCTTTCCATTATTTATATTATTTATAAATCACTCAACGACGGAAATGTAACGCACTATTTGTAATAATAAAAAAGTATAGTAGAATATATTTTTCATAATAAATAATAATAATAATTTCATTATATCGATAAATTTCATAATAATCGATTCGCAATGTTCCAATTTCATTCTGCTCCATTATACGAATCCGAGCGCATTCGCTTCAACGTCCATTCCATTTGCGTATTCCTAGATCCCCGTTTATTTAACCGATCGAATCCGCGTGCAAATATTATCCCGTCACTTTGCGTACAGAAATAAATTTCACTCTCGACGTTGGTAGGCTCGACCTTACGGAATTCGCGGACGAACGGATGAATTTTCGCGAACTTTGCACGCTCGTCGCCGCGTCTCAAAGGACGCGGTTAATCGAATCCTCTTCAAACGGAAATTCTCGCCGCGACGAAAGATTAATTCCAGCCACGAGCGATTAAACGCGTCCTAGGAACAACATTCCGTCGTTTAGGCGGCGAAACGCCGTTTAATAATTGCAACGCGGAATATCCGGGGAAAGCAAGTCGCATTCGTTTCCATTGTTTCGCCGATGTCGCGCTCGTCGACGCCCTGCAAATTTTCCCTTAGCGTTTAACTTACCGTTGTCACGGCAGGCTAACAGGACACGCGTTATTGTTTAGTTTTATGCCGTGCTTTCCATTCTTCTCTCGTTGTTTCTGTTCGCTGCTTGCTCTCTTTTGCACATTTCTCTTCCCCCTTTTCTCTTGCTTCTCTTATTTTCTCTTCGTATTTTGAGCTTCTCTCACGTTTGCTCTTTCCATGTGTGTCGATCTTTCTTCTTCTCCGTTTCTCCTTTCTCTTCCTCTTCGTCTTCCTTTTCTTTCGCTTCTCTTACTTTCTCTCAGTACTTCAACCCTCCCTCTAGCTTGCTCTTTTCATCTGTCTCTCGTTCTTGCTTCATTCTTCCTTTCTCTCGTTCCCTTTCCTTCCCTTTAACACTCCTTCGCCTTCTCCTCGTCTCCCTTTCACCTTTCTCTCGCTCCCTCTCTCAACCCCTTTTATATTACACCCTCGCCACTCGCTGTATTTTTCTTTCCATCGAACCGTGTAACCTCCTTCCATTCTTCTCTCCGTGGCGCTGTTTTACGATAGATTTTCATCCCCCTGGGTCTCGAAAGAAGCGCACTTTTCCATTCTACGGAGCGGCGTCAGGGCGAAACTCCGTCTCTCGCTGGGAACGGCCGGAGAGATATATCTATTAAGTCGTCGAAAGAACGACGAGACGTGTCCCGTGGCTCGCCGACAAATTACTTCGCAGTCGCTTGCCAAGGAACGCACGTGTCAGCCAATATTACGTCCTAACGAAATTGCATTCGACTTTGACCGTTTCACTGCCATGGGACTTGGTGTAAAATCTGGGGGAAGAATTCCGTGGGTCTTCGTTTCGTTTCCATTGAGATTCATCGACGCAACGGCGATTAGAGTTCAACGTTTTAACATAAAACGAGAAAAGTTCCCGGGAAGAGTCCAAAAAGATTTAAACGACCTGTAGTTTATTGGGCCTTTGAACTATCCTAAGAACCCGTTAGAAGTCCGGAATTTTCTAGAAGGACGTAAAGGGTAAACCAAGAGAGATAGAGAGAGAGAGAGAGGTAATAAAGTTACCACGACACACTTAAGGTAATTCGATGTAAAATATGTAAATCGCGCCGGCATAAATCCGTAGGACGCTGCAAGATGACGAGGACTAGTCTGATGTACCTATGTATCCATATCTATGTACAATATATACATATATATATGTATGCATTTTCCCGTCAGTCCTCGAATACCGGCGTGGAAAACTGCTTGATTATTCATGCCCGCGAAACGACGCGTTTGGGATTTTTCTTAATAAACTTCGGTCCTGTCCTCCGACCGCGAACGATCCTACTCCCGCGACGAAATCCTACGTCGTTTCTTCGCCCCGACAAATTGCAGGTGTCCCTGGAGAAATAAGGAAACATCGCCGAAGGTGGAGGATTCCTCTTTTCGTTTTTCTCGAATGCCAAAAAGCCCCGGCTAATTTGAAAGACAACGTTGCCGCGAGTCGGGTGCCAACAACGGGAGTGTTCTTAAATCAAAGTTAAGTCAAACATGGCTCGAGGTGGGCTAACGTGAAACACAAACGAGAAGTACTTTTCACGGTACAGTCCGGAGAGAGATTCTTTCCGTTTGACTCCCCATCTCGACGAGCCTCTCAATGAAATACCGGGATAATTTGTAATTTTCATTTTCACTGTACGATTGATGCTGTATTTTTTGAGAATAAAAATATCTTCGTATCTTACTCTGTACGGATTAATACTCAACGTGCCGGAACTTTATGTTTATTTATTCCTTCCGTAGTCGGTCATTTGACCGGCTGTGAAATGACGGTAATACTTTTGCGAAAGAAACGCAGGAAATTGTCGATTTAATGTGAGAAAGAACGTAGAAAACTGTTTTTAAATAGTAATAGAAAGAAATATATATTTCCTTTGTTTGAACCGGTTATTTGACCGAGCGCGGTTGGTGTTAACACTAGAAGTACCGGCGCTAAATTTTTAATTAATTTAATTCAATTTACTTCATTAATTAATTTAAATATATTAAATAAGTACTTTGAAACAAGGAGAATTAAGAATTGGAAGAATATCTATGGTATAACTCTCCTATAAACTTGGAGAATTTTTGTAAAACATTGTGTACCAGTCATTTTGACCGGTCTGGTAGTTCTAGCGTTAAATAACGCGAAGCTTGGAAAAATATTCCAGGTTAATTTCAATTATCCGTTTCGAGTATTTTTCCCCCGATTTGCCGACCATTCGTTCGAAGTTGATACAAAATTAATTGACCTCGCAATACGCTTAATTCCGTACTTCCGGGAGGTTTAAAGTACGACGTTTCTCCGTCGTAAAAAGTACGGTTAAAAGCCACCGAAAACATCTGTCGTCCCTTTGCCGGCGCGTCGCTTTAATATTCACGTGCCGGCTACGAGCTTTTAAAATAAAAATCTCCATCGAACGCGTAAACTGCGTTACGTCCTCCGCATTAATAAACTGTTTTCACAAACCCGGTTTGCCGGGTCTATACCGGCCGAACGGCCATCGGGAATAATCTGAAATTACAAAACACGCATACACGCATGCATTGCTGATTCAATTTTTTCCCTTTCACGATGAAAACTGCGCGGGCGTTTTTGTCGGCCGTTGAATTCCCCCCGGTAGAAATTCATCTCCCTATGCAACGGAAGGATAGTTCACGGGAACGTTATGCTCCGCATCGGATTCCCTCGACGTAAAGGGGTTAAATAATGTTCTTTGCACGGACGCCGTCCATTCCTCCGCGAGACGAAGTCTCGAGAGCAGAGAATCGTCTAGGACTTCCGACTTGGCGGAGAGAAAGAGCGATTTATCTGCACGATTCTCCCTCCTTCGCTTCGTTCGCGTCCTTTTAATAAGCCGCTGCAGCTACGACGGCGTCTTTGATGTCCTTACGCTCGCTTACGTCGCTCTCGCGATCGTCTGCGTGCCACAATTCCGCTTTTAAACGGTACCAAGAGTTTCCGGAAATGCGTCAACTTGCAGCCTCTGCATGAAATCGCGCATAGTTTGCGAGCGCGGTGCTCGCGTCACGGAACGACTCTTGCGCTGTGAATTTTCTAGAGAAAGATTAACGATCGATGGTCTTTCTTGATTTTAGTAGGAATTTCGTTGCATATAATATTACGGTGGTCGATATATATAATTTTTTGGTCGTTCATAATATGCTGGACAACTGTCTAATTGTAATGACGAAACACCAGTGGTACTTGGTCTGGTAACGGTGTTAAAATCAATTAAAGAGAATCCTAAAAATGATGCTGCATTTAATGGCTGAATCAATTGCATTTATCTGCAACAAATTGCAGAAATAATTGCAGGGGAAATAGGGTTTGAGAAAAATGGCCTACTTCTACTCTCAGCATATCGTGGAATTTCGCCGCAGCTCCCACGCTTTTTTCGGGGAATGTTAACAATGGATGACACGTCAATATTTTGTGAAATAATAGAATTTTCATTTGACTACGACTTTTATTCATAATAGAGGTGACGATTGAGTAAATTCCAAATTTACCCCACCCGTTGCTACCGGTTCAAAATCAAGACGCGTATTTGCGTTTTCCTTTGATAATGCTTTACGCTGAAATGGAGAATATTTGATAGTATTCTTGAGCATAATAGGTTTTGTCAATTGCCGACTAAAATTAATTTCCTATTTATAATTTTAATAAGGTCGTATTTTGTCGCTCTCGCAAATTACACTGCATTTCTGAATAAACTTTTACAGAGGCAGCAATATAGATGGAATTTTTTGATTAAAATTCTCGCTTTATGATCCCGATGAAATATATTATCTAGAAATTTTTAGCCGTGCAGAAGAAAAATAATCAAAAGGAGGCCCTAGGTCCGGAAACACACTTCAAATCTTCAAACCTAATGAGAACGGCAAAGCAGAATTTTCCTTCGAGCTGGAAAATATGAATTGAAAATTCTCACGAATTTCAAAATCTCCTTCTCTCTTCTTCTTTTTTTAACAATTGACATTTTACAAGTTCGGACGGATAGCAGAGAGAATCGTCGAGATCCCCGTTGCTTGCCTCTGGTGCTTTTTTCGCGATGCTTTTCGTCCTGCCGGATGCGCCGCGTGAAAAGGGTGCTTATTAAAAATGCCTCCTCGTTTTTACGTCGCGGGGAAACTTCCTGCAGAGATTAGATCCAACTTGGTATTTTTTTCAAACTCTCGTAACCGGCTCTATGGATATTCGAGAGAAATTACAAGGACAAGAGGAATGACTCGCGTCGTTGCTATAACCATCGTGAAATTTTGCATTAATCTCTCGCGCTTCGCGTGCCAACTGAATTCGCTTTGAACATTATTCTACTTTCGCTCGCGATCCTGAACCGTTTTGCTTTTGCCCTCGTTTCATGTAATACCGATGGTAATTACAGTTTGGAATATTTATCGATAATTTGTTATCAATGTTCCCTCTCTCATTTTGCAAAGAATTTGGGATACAATGATTTTGATGAAGTTGATAGAGCAAATTAAAGTTAACGTTAAATACCGATGGAGACTCTGGCGATGGATTGTGCGGAATTTAAATTTTCTTGTGATCTTCAGACGGCAATATTTGCAAATGTGCTGTTATATTTGTTATATGAAATATTAATGAAAATAAGTAAGGTATCAATGAATATATAAATATATTGTTTTACGATTTTGTACTCTATAGTGATAAGATTTTAATAGAAAGTTAAAGTAGATACATAAAAATTCTAATTTACAATTCACGAAAAATACAAACCGAACGCAGACTTTCATTCGACAGACTCTCCAAAATGAAAATCTCCCAAAGAATCTTAAATATCCCATCGCAAGCTGAAAATTCCAATGCCTCAAAGCGGAAGCGCAACGTAAACCGCCTCAGTTAGCGAGCTTTCAGGAAATCCAGCCCAATCGAACGTAAATTCGATGAAATTAACGCGCTCCCGTGCAAATAATCGGTAGCTCGTCGCAAAGACTGTCTGTATACCGCAAATGAAGCGTCGACAGGGAGATTTCTACGATCTCTCCAGAGGGTACTCCTCTCCCGTTGCCTCGGAGAGGTTGGAACGCGAATCTCCCTCTCTTGTCGGAGGCATTTCCGTAAACGAAAGCACGTTGCACGAATGGCTCGAGCCGAATGCCTTGCCGTGCTTCCGCGCTCGACAGCTGCCGCACATTCGCCAACGTTTCTCTCGGTAATGCACCCTAACAATACTAACGACGGGTTTTGTCTTGAGACTAGGAGACACGCTGAATTGCGAACAGTTATTGCGATGTACCGACGCGTCGTTACGTGCCATTTTGGACATGGAGCGTATTAAAAACGGGGGCACTTGAAGCACTTCGCCCGTTCGAGGTTTAAAAAATACGGCGACTGAAATCTACTATTTTATAAATGGCAATTATTGTATTTTTGTCTAGACACCTAATTCCGTTTTTAAACGGTAGATACGTTCCAGACAAAACCGTGTAAAAAAAGATACGAAGTACATACATAGAAAAAAGGGGATTAGTCCCATATACTTCGACCCTGTAAAAAGTAGTTACAATAAATTTATTAAAGAATTTATTTTAAGAATATTTTAGATTTGTTAATCGTGCTGAATCGTGTACAAACGGAATCAATTTTTTTTCTAGACCGTGTTAAATCAAAACCGTGTAAAAACAGAATTTGGTGTATTCGCTTTTGAGTGTTGGAAAAGGTGAACTAACAGCGCTGAATAATTATGGAGAATGGAGATTTATGGAGCGAAGGTATGCAGCGACTTTAATCATAGCTGGTGTACATGTGTACCAATCGTACCTAAAGGGTTGAGGGTTAAACTATGACGAGGGTAGGGATCTCTGTATCGTGGGATGAAATTTATAGGGGTATGGTGGATAGATCGATAGTTGTTGATAAAGTTATTCGCGGTTGGTTCAAGCACCGGGACAAGTTTCCAACTGAAATAATTCTGTTCGGTTTGCCAAGTTATTTTAGCGTATCCTTAAATAAAATAAGAACGTTCTGGTTCTGTTGATAATTGAGTCTAAGACGGGTAAAATAAATTGAAGAATTTTCGTATTTAGATCGTAATAAATGGACCTTAATTAATATCGATCGTACAGAAATAAAGTTTTAAATTATTAATTAATATCGAGTTCATCCAGGGAGAGAAGTTCGAAGGAAAAGGGAATTGTAACACCGTGAATCACATCGTCGGACTGCCACGATGTAAATTTCCTCCCTGCCTCGTTTGTAATCCGTTCGACGTAAAAATGATACCATCAAGTAGTCAGGTACACGCGCTACTTTACATCTTTTATGAAGCCGTTTCGTTACCGTGACGTTCCAGCATTTTACGCGCGTTTTTTCCAGCACGTGCTTCCGCGTTACGTCGCTCCGCGTAATTCTTATCGTATTTTTTCCCTCCGTGAGCACAAAATCATCAGGCAGCCGCGTAAATATGTATTCCGTTGTCGTCAGCAGCCTTTTAACGTAACACCGAGCCATCCCCGTTCGCCTCTGCCCCGTGCTTTTTCAAGAGACGCTTACCGTCAGCGTTGCCGTAGTTAAAACCGCCTCAGCCGCGGGGAAAACATTTTTCCGCCACGGTGAATCTTAGCCGAGATATTCCAACGGAATATCACGGAATTCACCTTGCAAAATACCGATCGACGTGCAACAGTCGATACCGACTTCACGCCGGGCCCTTTCTCATTCGGAGATCTCGCCTGTGAAGTGTTTTCTAAGCCTCGCTCTTTGTCAGCGTATGCTACGATTTTGCAGCAAGTTTTTCTTTGCGTTTAGCGGCAAGTTTCGAGGGTTTAGCAGTGCTTTTTGTAGATGCGCTGTATTGCGCGGATGTTTCGTCGTTTGTTGCTTCATTTTGTACTTTTGCGGGTTTAATTAAAGTGGCCACTTTGGCTGGATCTACTCTTAGGTGAGATGCGAACAATCGGGGCTGGGATAAATATTAAGGGGACCGGAAAGTAATGTCGTTGTGTTTATATTAACTTCAAACGAATAATTTTGTAAGTTTTTATTTTTAATGAATGATGTAATCACCCTCGTTATCGACAACCTTTTGTCATCTGGTATGCAAATTTTCAATGACGAATCGATACAAATCAATTGGTTCTTGAGCAAAATATCTGGAGAAACGACATTACTTTCCGGTTCCCCTAATATATTGCGCTGGTATCTACTGATTGGGAGATTATATCTTTAACGCCTCATCTGTCGTAGCTATAGGAGCTATTGTTTTAAGTAGCACCACGAGGCTATGGTAAATTAAATAATTCATGAAAAATTTCCCAGTGTCAATGGGGAATTTACCTCCTTATCCCCCACACCCTTCTACTTTATCGTTTGTGTAACCTGAAAAAATTAACTGACCCACTAAAGACACACTGAAGTTCTACTCGATAACCTTATCGCCTTTTGCACCAACGTGAACCAGCTTCAAATATGCGAACCGCGAATATACATTTACTTTTTCAAACCTCGAAGGGTGAAAGTACCCCCAGAATGTGCCAAATTGTGCTTACAAAGTTGACAACTATCCCCCAGACAAGCCACCCTAAATCTGCACCTAGAACTTCAAAATTTACGATCCAACGCAAACACTAAAGAAAATATCCAGTCCCTCGAATTTCCATACTTCCTGCCAGACTTTACGGCGAATCAAATCGGACCCGGACCCTCGGAACGCGTTTTCCGTCGATGTCGTTCTCACCCCGTCGAACGGTGGTTAAGTTACGTTCGATTTAATGTACGGATACGTCCCGTCGTCGTCAGCAAACTTTCTGCGAAACGTTTTCCTGGTACGGTCTTTCGAAAGACGCTTAACGTCAGTGCTGATCTGGTTAAAATCACCCTGGCTACAGGAGAAACCTTCTGGGTCGTCGATGCTTCCATCGAACGACCCTGTTCGCCGAGTTAAATGGTATTTTCATGAAACACGTGGCCGCGGCGACGTCGTATTTCAGCGATTTTAAGGCGGCCTCTGTAAGTAAAAAGTTACGCCTTTACGGAAAGTCCTTCGCTTATACGTTTCGCCTTTATGAGCGAAGGAGGATAAACATTTACGTCGAATTAAAGTTAGACGACAGATTCTTGGACGAAGATAGAGATAAAATTGAGAACGATGTGAATGGAAGTCGTGGTTCGAATTAAATGTCAAAGTTTGTGAAGCAAAGTAATAGTAATAATTGTTAATTTGTACTTTTACAATTTTACCAAAGTTTCTCCTCGGTGTAGAAGCGCCGGTGATAACGGTATTCACATTTTTGTTTTTATTTCATTACAGTTCGAAATTCCAAAGAGACTCGGGAAAAAATTCAAATTTTACCCTACACTTTAATGGAATGCGGGGAAGAAGCATATAAATAACGAACTCCATATTTTTCTGTCGGCAATGTAAAAATGGAAAAAGTGTAAAACCATATGTACAACAATGTAAAAACAACGGTGGAAATAGAGAGCACGTTTTAGTAGATCGGAAAACAATGGAATGTAAAGTGTGGAAAACATTCGTCGACTCGACCCATTGGTATTCAATATTTTAATATTACCGTAACGCGGCGGGGAGGGTGGAATGGCTTTTGAAAAAAAGAGCTCTCTTAAATACAAAGCGGAAGCGCCTCCGGAATACCTATCAAAGCAATATGCTTTTGTAAATATACTCCAATATCGCATTAATGGAATTTCATTTCAAAGCAGATTCCCCGGAATAACCATTACAATATTTTTCATTGGATTCGCCAGCGAAAAACAAAATGGAACTTGAAATCATCGACAACCCGAAGAAAAAGCACGTCAAATCCTTTTCTGGAATTTTTAATTTCCACGCTTCTCGGTCGGAGAAATTGAAATTTACTTTACGAATTCAAGCGGTATGACCAGAAGTACCGTGTTAGCTCAAAGTTATTTTTTCAAACAGCGAGAGAACTCCTTTATCGTGATATCAGCGTCATCGCCGGCAGATCCGAAGGGAAAAACTACCCCCGTGAACGTTCCGTCTATATTTTTACGAGCAGTTTACATACTCCCGTCATTTTGATCCCACCTATTTCTCTACATTTTTATTCCTCCACGCGTCGATCCCGACGTCAGTTTACTGTCGATTACGTGCCCTCGAGTACCGGTTAAATCCCTACCGAAAGCGGAAGAACGCGTTTTGCCGTCGTCGGCAAACCTTCGGCGGAAATGTCCTTCCACCACGATCGTTGGGAGAAGGCGCTTAAACATCCACCTTTGTCTGGTTAAAATCACCTCCTTCCACTTCATTTTTTTTCTTCCCTTCCTTCTCCTCCGGCGGAAAAAGATGCCCGTCAGCAGCCGGTGTGAAATTCAACGTCAGCGGCTAGTATAAAAATACGATCTGCGAATCTGTTCTTATTCGCTTTCCGGTCGGTTCGTGCATCCGTAATATTTCAATTTTCACAGGACCCCGCATGCTACGCTAATATTCCGCTGGAATGTAGCGAAATTAAAAAATTTGCCATTCCACCGGTGTGCTGCTTTCACAATTGTAATCGTCGGTTATTGAATTTCCTTCGAACTTTCGCCCAACGAGAAATATACGCTGCATAGCGGGAATACGCAAGGTGCACTTTTCACCCAAAATTCTCCTTCCATCTAGCAATCGTAATTTCAACGGTTTTAGAGCACACAGCCGTTCTAAAATGTCCTTTACAACCTCACGAATTTTTCCTAACGTCTCGAACTACAAATCTACCACGAAAACGCCCACAGACTCTGCGATACAAAAGGAATGAAATATCTACAAAGCTACCGTCGCCGTTCATTCCCGGTACGTCGTCTCCTTCATAACTCACCGTCCAACACCAACACTCCTGTTACACCCTAACATCCAACTCCTGCTATTCGCAACAATTTACAATCGACTCTTCGACGTTCCCTGGAAGCACTATCCCCGAGATCCGCACTTTCTCAACGTCCCATTCGACGTGTTTCACCGTTTCGCCCGACGTACTGTACTCAAAGTCCGATCGATCCTAAGACGTTCGAACCACCGAAAAAGTATTCTCCAGCGAATACGATCGGCAGCTGTCCGCAAAGATCCGTGCATCCCGTTCGTAAGCTCCACCTTCTGGAGGGCAGAGTTTAACGGTGATTCCGGCATCCCGGCTCCCGTGTCTCGTCAGGGGCGACAGAATCGTGGAATCGCGAGCAGTAAATCGTAAAGGCGACTGGAAACGTGTATTTTCGAGTTTACGATCGCCGGACAGCCGAACGATGATTCCCCACGGCGCCGGCGAGTGTCAGCCTTGCCAATAAAGCGTTCCGAGTCCGACCGTGCACGTAGGTGTGCATAACGGATGGCTCTTGCCCGCGAGCAGATTTGTTTGACACGATGCTGCGGCAGCACCTAATAAAAGATGCTAATGTATCCTGTCGTTCTCGCGAGCCGAAGACGAGGCACGGTCTCGGAACGAATGCGAAGGTTAAGTCAGGTTTGAGCGTCGACGCGGTTCTGGGTTTGGCGATTGAAGTCTACGGGAAGCGGGTGAAAAGGTGGAAGGAGCGAAGGAAAATTTCTTTTAGGCGGTTTATTCAGGAAATTGATCGTTCTGCAGCTCTTGACTTCGACTGCAAGGGTCCTTTCGCCTAGGATTGCTGCTTAGGTGGCTCCTGAATCACCGAGGCTATAGCTGGCAAAAGTAGTGAAGTCCTCTGGCCCGTGGATTGGTCTGATTTGCCTGACGGATAGGGACATCATTCGTTCCGACGTCATTTTCGATTCTGACGCGCGATTGGTCGAGGAAGACGCACGTGCGTTACGTCGTCATGGGAACGACGAGAGAAGTGTTTTGTTCTGAGTTGTCATTGGCCCAGCTCAGGTTTCCAGGACCGATATGGTGGGGATAGGCGGCCCGAGCGATAGTCTCTCCTTACCCCGTACCTCTGCGAGACTTCACTATTTTTGCCAGCTATACGATATATTCAGCAATAATTTAAGGAAAATTTTCCTGAGGTGATTTGGCAATTGCGTTCGGTTCTACTGATTGCGAGGCCGAGCCTCCTAATCTTTGCTCTTTCTAGCCGCTAAAATGGGTCCTTTCGCCTAGGATCTACCGATTTAGGTGCTCGGAATTTTTACGTAATCGAATTCACCGACTTTATCTGGCATCTGCAGTATTAAGTAGGTGTAGAACGACCAATGCTCCAATGTATTAAACGATAACTATGGAAAAACGCTTAAATCTACCTTGCCGAGAATATCTCGGATTCCGACCGCAAAGAATGAAGTCAGGATTGCGGCAGACACGATTCTGGGATTGGTAATTGGAGTCTATGGGTAAGCGGGTGAAAAGCGTATGGGACGTATAGACGTGAGAGGTATGCCGGAGGAAGTGGAGATATCTAAATAGTGGATCGGAGTTGGAATCCCCCGGTTGCATCTGGGGTATGTTTCCAACGTGACGCGGATACTGTAGTCTGGGAGATTCAGAATTTATTTCAAATAAATTGCTGCTTTGTAGGGTTTAGGTTCTCCTAGAGATTTGCCATGGCGTTATAAAAGTAAGGATTTCCGCAGCGATTGAAATAGCTTCGGTCTTTTCCGCCAACGTGCCACTGTATCTCGCTTTTAACTACTATGGTAATTTCGCTTGGAACCTGCAATTTTAGATGGCTTTTGAACTACCGAGGCTTCCATATACATATCGCGTATGAAAAATCTGCCAGAGATGACCGGGATTTGAACTTTGACCCACTAATTGAGAGTCCGGACCTTTAACTCTGTGTTCTGCACATCCCCTCTTGCACAGTTGTCGAATGATATCGCAGCATCTCTGCTGAAAGTTCAAGCTGCGGACGACTGAAACGGTGGGGCAAATATTGTACCTCAAACGAATCTTCTCGAGCAGTCGGATACAATGTCGTTCAATCTCTTCGCTCACTCGTTATCTCGCTGTTTTAACGGCGATTTACTCCGGTGGAGAAAGAACAGACCCTAATTTGGAGAAGTCGACGCGGAGGCGCGCATTTATCCCCGAAGATTCATCCGCGGGGACAAAGTACGAGACTTTACAAAGAACGTATTAACTCGCGAGACAGAGGGTGCATTGTAAGAGCACCGCCCGTGGGGTCAGACGGCGGAAAAATAACTGGCAAGCTAATTACGCGGAATGCTGTAATTATGATGGCGAGTATGTTTATTAACAACGCCGGCGAGCAGGGGACAAATAAAACCACGAGACTTCCATCCAACGGAAATATCTGTTCTGCTATGAAGTTGTTGTTGTTGTTCTATAATACGTTTGGCGTCATCTACTGTAATCATTTGATTACTGCGTGTTCCACCGAGTCATATGAAATAACAATTTAGAGAACTTATCCTAGAACTGTCTGAGTTTTTAACTCAATCTCTCTAATTACGAGTGCAACCCTCCACACTCGCTGCAGCCCCCTGCGCACATGTAAACATCACCACAAAAATACAAAACTCCCCATCACAATCTACCCCACCAAAAGCAAATAATCCGCAAGATAAAGCTCGCAAACACAGAGAAGGCGCGCTACGAGACACGACGCCTATCCTAACCATATTGTTTCTGGAAACCTAAGCTCGGCAAATGACAACCAAAAACAAAAAAACTTCTTTCGTCGTTCACAAGGCGACGCAAAGAATGAGAGGCTCTTTCGGCAAATAACGCGTTAGAATCGAAAATGACGTTAGAACGAGGGACGTCTCTGTCCGTAAAGCGAATCAAAACAAACCACAAACCAAAGGACTTCTCTGTTTTTGCGAGCTATATCCTCTGCACCGATCCCTCCATCTTTCATTCCCCATCACCATCCTCTCCATCAGTAACAAAACAAAAACCAGAACGAGATATCTCGTGCATCCAATAACCAAAAACCCACACCTCCATCTCCACCTTCAAACAACAATTACCGCATCGAAGATATCGCGTCTCGACTTCAATCTGCGCGATCTCGATCGCAGCTCTCTCCCTCGGCAGGAAGGAGTCCCGCGTTGAAAACAAAGAAAAAACCATCGACAAGACGAACGACCGGGAGATCGGATCGCGTTAATGAATATCCGATAGAAGGAGAAACAAACCGACAGAACGGAAGGGCCGTCTTGCGCGTACTCGAAGAGGATGGGTAGCCGGGATATGCAGCCTTGCCGGTGCATATGATATATATGCATCTAGATACGCGCACGGGGGATTAGGTGATGCGCGACATCGTACGAACACATTGTTACGCTCGCAGATATGCCAGAGGTGCATCCCCGCCGACTCTCACGGAGGATGTTCGGGATTATCTCGATTCTCCGGCTGCTCTCCGTGGCGTGCAACACCGACGGTGCCGGGACGCTACATTGAAATCCCGCCAAGTCACTTAACGTCGAACGTCGCGGTTTAAAGTCGAGGACGTCGACGGAAACTGGCCAATAAATTCATGAGATAAGCGCCGCCGGGAGCGTTCCTATCGCTGAGGTGTATGCAAGGGAAACCTCTGTTGCGCGTTGCACCGGGAGAGTCCGAGCTCGTTGGTGTCTTGCATTTTCTCTTTATGGAAGGAGGTGGTTGGCTTTGGAATGGGAGAAGATTATTTTGAGGAATTACGATCCGGTTTTATGTCTCGCTTTTTGTTCGTAGTCCTTTTATGGATTGCTGTAGTTATTTCGGCTGGGAGATACTCGGTTTAAATGGGTTCCGAATCTCGGTGGGGTAGATTGTGGGGTAGAAATTTCGCGGAGGTGGTGAGGGTTTTGAAACGGGGACACGCTGATTGAATCTTTAACACTAGAACTACCGGCGTTAAATCTGTTATATTTAAATATATTAAATAAGTACTTTGAAAATAGGGGAATTCAGAGGTGGAAAAGATGATCGATTCGGTAATTTATGTTTTATGAGATGGACGTAGAATATCTATTCTATGACTCTCCTATAATCTTGGAGAATTTTTGGAAAAAATTGTGTACCAGTCATTTTGACTGGTTTGGTAGTTCTAGTGTTAAAGACCGTAGATTGTAAAGTGCGATGATCAGTTCGCCTAAGACCTACTGGTTTAACCCTTTGCAGTCCCATGTCGAGCTGTACTCGACACAGTTGTTGACTTCACTTTATTTTCTAACGATTTAATATCTACTTTTCAAATTCGTAATGACTTTGTAATATCACCTAAATATCCCTCAGTACCTATAGTTATTGCTATCAGTAAAAAAAATTAATAACCAACGACAGAAAATGTCGTTTAATTAATTTCATTTAGCTCGCTACAAACTTGATAAAATAATTCGGACCGCAAAGGGTTAAGTGGCTTCCGCTCTATCCTGGCTGCGATAAATTAAAAAATAATTTAGAAGAAATTTGCCAAAGGTAGGGGTGAATTTGAAGTCGGATCAAGGCTTCAAAAGTGAGATGTTCAATTCGCCTGAGGCCTATTGTTTTAAGTGGCTTCCGCTCTATTCAGGCTGCGATAAATTAAAAAATAATTGAGAAGAAATTTGCCAGAGGTAGGGGAGAATTTGAATTCGGGCCCACCGAGGGTGAGTCCGAGCCTCTGTCTCTTTACAATGACGATGGTGCAGAAGAGGAATTTAGAAAAACTGTCAACCGGTCCCAAGCACTCCAAAGCTTCAATTTCCATGACTGCAAAAAATATTTGTCCCCCGCAGCCCGCTACCGAGGAAGCTTCAAATTCGTCGTGATTACGTTCAAGCAGTTTCCGGAATCCGTTGTTTCCGGTCTTTCGAAAAGATTGCTTTTACTCCCGTGGAAGCGGCTGGTAACTCTATTCGACTCCAGTTCCATTCCACCCTCATCCCTCTCGCTCCTCTTTTTCCATCGGGCAGAATGTAATTTTACCTTGTTTCGAGATGTAAACAACAGCTTGCGGTAAATGCGACGTAAATTTCGAGCGAGACTATTGTTCTCCTTTTTTTTCCTCCCTTCCTTTTTATTATTAAAGCCACCGCGGACGAGGTTAACCGAGAATTTTTTTCCCCCGCGATAGGGGAACGTCGCGCGATAATAATATTCACATACGCTCCGCTCGAACTTTCGAGGCCGGGCAGAAAGACGGCTAATCGTCCGCGTTATCACTCGGCGCCGGAGGGTTCGCTTTTTTTGCCGGCGAAAAGTTGCGCGAAATTCGCCATCGAACGCCGTCCATAATGCCGTGTTGGGTCGCAATATTCGCGCGTCTAATAATGGTGCACGGTACGAGAAGGAAAAAAAATTCCGCTATCGCGTCTCGGCAGGTAGGTAATTCCGCGAGGACGGAGAAAATTCAATTAAGCCCCCCCGTGTTATTCCATTCAAAGTAACGCGGGATTGTTAACGGCCTGGAAGACCATGGTGAGAATTGACGGTCGATGTTAATGGTAATAACGCGAGGAAGGAGGGGCCCCGCGTAGATTTTAATTAATTCTCGGCCGGCGCTGTAGCTGCAATTATCGAAGATCCACTAATATTTAAATCGACGATTAATTTCGCGAATCCTCCCAGGCTAGTTTTATAATTTCACCGTCAATGAGAAATTCATTTCAATTAACTTCCATTAGCTGCCGGCACTTTTCCTCGCTTTGAATGCTCGATACGCGAGCGATGGTGTTTGCTTTTGTTACTCCGCGATTCGTTATTTATCGATGGGCGCATGCGCCGTGGGGCGGGCGGGAGTTTTATTTGTCTTTGAATGAAATTTGACGTACTGGTCTTCCTTCTGCTCTCTGTTTCTCGCTCTGTTCTTCCATCGGCCAGGTTAGTCTTCGGTCTTTAATCGTCGAAAGAGTAGTCTCCGATCTTTCATCGGTGTGCGAATAGTCTTCATCGTCGATAAAACAGTCCTCGATCTTTCCCCAAAGAGCGAAGTATTCAGAGGCGAGGAAAAAAAATCGCGCTCGATCAACGACGCTGGAAAGTTTCTCATTGAAATCCGGCGTCTCGTTTGTCGAATTAAAAAGTGACGCACGTTTCTATTGGCCGATCGTCGCCCGGCCGTGCGCCATTGTTTTACAATACAAACGAAACTGATTGCGAGGCCGGCCGTAATAGACGTACGTGCATAAAATCGCCAACGCCATGGAATTTCTTCGTGTACGGCGTACAAAAGACAGCCGTGAGCGGGCGCAAAGAACTGTAAATTGCGAACACGTGCTCGCGTGCGTAAAGCCGGTGGTGGTGCCGGGGCAAAAAATAATCTACCGCTAATTTAAACCTGCTGACAGGAACATGACTTGTGGACTTTCTCTGCGTCTCGATTTCACCTGATTTCAGCGTTTCGTCCCGATCGTTTTGGTCCTTTCCATTTTATTGGTAAAACTGGCCGTGCGCGCATTAGATCGCGATATGCCACGGAGAATGGCCATTACGATTTCTACCGGATAAATTGAGACTTTAAGTCCTACCTACTCGTTCAACGCGTTAATTATACATGCTCGTATCAACGTACAACTATTTTTCATTAAACGACGTTAATTATTTTACCAAAAACCGAGAAACGTCTACAAAGAAACGTTAATAACCGTAGCTCGACTAAATTCGATTTCAGTCCCGTTCGTTAACGCGAGAAGACGGTCTAATTAGTTACAATTATACGAGCACGAATATTTCTTTTCCCTCTGCCAAGTAAAATCTCTCCTTTTCATTTCTGTACTTCGTACTCCACGATTTTCTACGCTGGCAACAAGAGAAACGCAAAGACGAAGCAGAAACTTCTACTCCACCTACGCCGACGTGAAAAAGATAGAGCTAACAATATTAATTAAAGCGCGTATAGAAGGCAAAAAAGCACAGCGAATTCCCCGGGAATCCGATTCGTCGGCCATAATTCGCGAGTCCTCGGTCCAGGAGAAAAGGTGGTGCTATCTCTGCAAGGAAAATTGCACGTACATTGAGATCGCTATCGGTCCCGAGATATCCACTTTGCCTGCGCCACGATAATGGGTCTATAAGAATCCCGTGCAATATCTCGCGGAAGAGGCAAATACACTCGCTCCTGATAAAGATAACGTCGAAATTCCTTGCACGAATGAACGAGCGATACTCGATGCAGGAGCATTATCAGCATCGTCCGAGAGGACGGCTCGACGTGAACGTAACTTCGCAGCCTTCTTTCCGGCGAACGTACGATCGTTATTGATCCCTCGACGTGAAACGAGATCGAGATCGGGAGACTGGATGACTTCCCCTCCATCGGATGCCCTGTTATTCGTTTAACGAAGTACGATTGCCCGGGGGCTCATCCGTTTCTCATGGTTTCGAATTAATCCGGGAGAGCAGTCCTCCCCGGCTCGTTTCGTCGCGGCTACAGAGGCGTTCGCTTAATTAGGTAAATAAATTTTCGCCGCGTCTCGACTTCGTTGTCCTTCGCAGCCTTCAACCCCCTTGTAAGCCGCGGAGACCTCCACGTATAGAGGGAGTAATTAATTTACAGCCGAATCACCGACGGCTTCTCTTTATTAACGCCTTCGCTGCCGGCGAATCTGTTTTTTTTCTTTTTTTTCCTCTCTCTCTCATCTCTTTTTCATTTTCCTTTTTTCCTTCTCTTTTTTTAATCACGTCGACGGCGAGAAGAGTAGATGAAATCGGAGGAGAAATAGGGTGAATGGAGAACTAGACGGTGTTACTTTGCGCCTAAGTTCGATCGAAGTCTACGAGAAATTTGTAAAATTAAAGTTAAAATGCCCTTCTGCATGAGGTATATCGTAATGGATATTTCCACGATAGTAGAACAGAGAGCATGGTAGGTTGCAGTGGAGTTACATTGTCGAAAGTTTTAATTATCGGTGGGACGTGCCGGTGCTACTTCAAGGCCGGAGTTCTCGCCGCGATATCGCGGCTTCGCCAATGGCACGTGCTACTCTGATAAAGTTTTGCGTGCTAGTTTGCGTTAGTTCGGGGTAAATACAATATTCGTCGGGTAAGTGCGCGATTTTAGGGGATAAGTTTCCGGGGGGATGACGGTTACCGAGCGGAGACTCGAGGGTAACTGCGCCCGAAAACGAACGGGAGCGGAGCGGTAAACCGGAATTCTTATGGAACGCTTCCAATCGAACTTTCGAACGATTCTGCCGATGCAATTCCAGAGGTGGTATGCACCGTGCGGTTTCTGGGGACGTTTTTATCTTACAACGTTATGCTATCTGCATTTGAATCAGACAGGAATGTTATTGGTCGTTTTACCTGGCTATTAAGATGGGAACAGATGTGTATGTGTTTACGGTATAGAAATCGTGGCTGTGATATATCGATTAGTAATTTACAAATAATCGTGCAGCAGTCACGGAGATTTGAATTCGGCGCTAGTAATTGGAAGTTCAAGCGTTCTCCTATCTGTCCATCGTAAATCCTCAAGTGCTGTGGTCGCTTTAGGTACAATCTACCGATTTTGGTGGCTTCCGAATCACTGAGGCTATGATATATATTAAACAATATCTTAGAATTTTCCAAATGGGATAACCCTGTAACTTCTATGATCATTTCGCCTACTACCAACTATTTTAGGTGGTTTCCAAGCTCCCGAGGTTGCGATGACTTAGAAATAATTTCCCAAAGATTACTAAAAATTTGAATTCGTTCCCACCGATTAGGAATTGAACCCTTTGCCTCCTTAAGCCTCATAGACCCTTAAATGCTATAGTCCTTTTGCCTAGGAGTCACTGTTTTAAGTAGTTTCCAAACCACCGAGGTTGCGATGGTTTAGAAATAATTTCCCAAAGATTACTAAAAATTTGCACTGAGTCTCACCGATTACGAGTCGAACCCTTTGCCTCCTTACCTCCCATAGACCCTAAAATGCTATAGTCCTTTTGCCTAGGACCAACTATTTTAGGTGGTTTCCAAACGACTGAGGTAGCGATGACTTAGAGTTAATTTCCCAAAGATAACTAAAAATTTGCACTCTGTTTCATCGATAACGAGTCAAAGCCTTCGCCTCCATCCCCCATAGCCCCCCATTTCCCTCGTTCCTCGCGGGTGGTCGAGAATAATCGCAAACGAGTCGTCAGGCGGACCCGCAATAATATGCAAGCCCCATTCTGAATTCCCCATAGACCCGGTAGATCTCGAAGAGTCGTGCAAGCCGATTCCACGTCGAGGATCTTTTGGACCTCAGCCAGCGGCATGCTTGGGAACTCCCGCGTGCTTCTGAATAATATACCATCGATAGGAGAACAGGTAAGGACGGTGGACGGATAGATACGTCGATGGGAAACACATTCAACTCGACCCCGACACGTTCCTCCATCGAGTCCTGGTAATGCGAACTCGAAGAATCGTACGAGCTCGCGACGTAGGATGCCTTCGTGCTCGACGTGCCTCACTTCGTCCCTTTATTTATACTCCCACGCGGTTATTTGTTTCCGATGTAACTCCGCAGAAATGAGCACAGTCTTTCCGCGGAGAGTACGTTTATTTAGAGAATTCTTCCTGCTCGAAACGCGGGACGATTTCACGTATTTATGGCACCTTTTTCTCCGCGCGCGAGATACGAAGAAATATCGGGGATGCTGCGCTTCGGGGGTGGATGATCTGTATTTACGTTCTCGCGCGACTGTTCGTTTGTGAAGTGGTCACGTCTCTCGTTGAAATCTATGGGGAATTTTGGTAGCGTTTTTCGATTGGAATTAACGAAAACTCCTGTACTGCGGTATTACTTGCTGTACTCTTATCGCGCTGTTTCCATACAACGTAGTAAAAATCAATCTGACTTTTAATTCTCAGCTTCTTGCAGCACGGTTTCCATAAACACACCACGAATTAACCCCTTGCCATACAATTTCATTTGTGGCTATCTCGGAAAAATTCGGAATTAAATTAGCAATATAAAAGTCGATCGATGATTCTTCATGCATCATATAATTTAGCGTGATAATAATATTATAGAAATAACTTTATCGTGCCGCGTCTTACTGATATCTTTATTTTAATAGACTTTGCAAAACTTGAAAATTTCCAATTAAATTTACCGCATCACGAGGGTCACTCGTTACTGTACGGCAAGGGGTTAATCTAATTTGTATTAATTCCGAGTTTCATATACGAAAGAAAGAAATTCCTTTAAAACACCCCGTTTCCCGTAACTCTCAAATTACAAATCATTCTTCTCGACAGTCTCGATAAACTCCATTCCGAAAAACAATATGAAAGTGGAAATTGGAAGGGTGAATCCTCCACTTGCACTCGCTTGGTCCAATAATTCCGCCGGTTTCAATTTCGCTCTCCAAAATCTCTATTTGACTTCCACGTTATCTTTCCGCCGTATCGGTCTTCCGTATTCGACGTTTCCGCGGCGAGAGCTCTGCGATCGTTTCGCATTTACGTTTAAATGTAACGGCGAAGAGTCGCGCGAACGACGCATAGCGAAAAGGTGCCCATTTGTATGCACCGCTTGAAACCAACAATATACGTCTGCACTTCGAGACAAGAGGGAAAGAAGGAACGGACTTTGAGGTCAGAGCTATTCGGAGCGATCGTCCGTGTCTTCGAATTCGAAAATATCCTTCGTCTCGATTTTCCCTTCGTTCTTTCGCCGTGATGGCAGCTTCTCTGGCTTTCTTTCCGCGTTGCTTTGAGGTGGCAATTTCTTTTATACCTTTTAATACCGGAAATGCAGTCGCGAGAGAACCGTGGACATCGTCAACGACGATGTAGAAACGAAGCCGGAATTTGCATGCGCAAAACCGACGACACGGGATATACCTTTCTGTCGGAGATAACGAGAGCTACCATTCCAAAGGGCTGCCCGAAACGAAATACGAATATCGCGCTAATAACGCGAAAACGATTGATTTTGCTCGGCGGAGAGGCTACTTTCGTTTCGCGGATTCTCTTTAATAAAGAAATTCGCAAAGTTGAAAATTCCTCGGTAAAGATTTTTCCCAAGTATTGTGAATAGACGGACTACATATTTACGACAAATGTAGATCTGCTAAAATTGACAAAAGGCATGTAATATAAAAAAAAAAATTCTGAAATATCCAAGATACGGCATTCGTTGTAACGTTCAGCGAATGAAAGAGTTCTCTACTTGGATTCTTTTTTGTTAGCTGCGTTTATCAAACTTCAAATTTGCACAAACATTCCCACTGTAATTATGACCGACCGAAACGTACGTTTAACTTTGAAGTTACACTCAAAGAGTCTTCTTTCGAATCTAATCCTCAAAGCACAGCGAATTTAAAAAGTGCACCTTAGAATCCTATAAAACAGTCGTCCGTTTCGTGCAAGAGGTTTGCGGGTAACCGGAGTTGCCGGAGACACGGAGAAAAGACTGCGGAATACCCGGGGTTTTTTATTTTGAAAAAATCTATTTTTTCTTCCCACTCTCGCGACCCTCGGAATGCAAAGTACGAGGCAAAGAAATTTGCGGTTGTCGGAACGGCGGAGGGCAAAACGGACCATTTGCATGCGCCGCTCGTCTTTCGCAGTTTATACCTGTACAGTCGACGGGGGAGCAAGGGACGACGGCGAAGACGACGATGACGAAGACGATGAAGAGGACGACAGCTACGACGACGACGACGAGGACGTTAAGGTCACCGCACGAAGAAGCACTAAGCATAAAGAATGTCGGTACCGCGGTACGGTTAAAGAGAGCCCTTAGAGCAGCTTTGCATTCATACTTTAATATAACGACGACCAGTCGGCTTAAGTTAATTTTCCGTGAATGGCCTACTCGGGGCTTACCCGATAATGCCGTACAACTTGCAAGAAAAACCACCGAAACTCTGATTTATCGCCGTCATTTAGCAGGAAGTATTTACAAAACCGACGGGCGCCGTGCTAGCACGAATCTATGGCGGAATGCCTCCACTATATTCGGATTACAGTGTCACTTTTGCACCCGGGTTTGAACATTTTTGTAATTTCCCGTCCGGCATTACGAGTACCATCGTCGACGGGAAACGAGAACAAAAGGCTGAGATTCGCGAGTAAACGCGGCGGGATAATATCGCGGGCTTGTAATCATGCCGTAACTACGGATGACTTCCACAAAGCGTCGCGATAAAATACGATTATTATTGGTCGCTGCGAAGCGTGCCGTAAAAACGCAACAAATTCGTGCCGCTTGGAATTGTTTATTCTTTATTTGCGCCTCGCTGAATCACCGTTTCGTTCCTGCGTTCTCGAAAAATGGCGGGGGGTTTAAAAAAAGGAGGGGAAAAGTCCATAGAATGGATTTATGACGACGTTTATGCTCGCATCTCGGGAGAAAGGAGAAGAGGAGGAGGGAAAAAAACGTAGAAGGAAGAAGGGTAAAAAGGGGTGAGAAAGACGGGGACGCAGAGGTGCAAAACGAGGAACACTCGATGCCGCCTCGAGATTCGCGCTCGCCTATCGAGCGAAAGTAATTTCGCCGTTGGTTTCGCGCCGCGGTAAATGGAGTAGGCGATTCATTAAGGAACAGGCCGCGTTCCTGAAATTCTGACTCGACCCGATCGTTATCCTCCGACACTTCCACGATAAAGACGTCAGAGTCTTATGGGAAATGCTCGACGCGATGCGATTCCTCGTCTAGCGTGAATCCCCGTGCTTCCGGCTCGATTCGAGTCAATGGAAATCCGGCCGTCTATTCGGCCCGACGAAAATGGTTTTTAATTAGTCTACCTCGTTCCCCGAAGGATAATTGCTCCCGCCGCGATGAGAGAAAGAGCAAAGGAGAAGATCGGCCTGCGCAAATTGGAATCGATCGCGGCCACGGTTTCTTCGTCGATTCAAATTACCCGGTGGAGAGCGGAGATTTAATCGGAGTCGATAAAATTCGAGACGATAATACGCGATAACGTTTAATTTGAGGTCGTCAGCGACTCATCGCTGGAAGAGGGAATTTCGATGATTTCGTTTAATTTCCACTTCTATCCCCACTCGTGCTTTTCGCCGGATCTCTCCGATATTCCACGAGTGTATTCCGCTCTGAAGTACGTGATAATTCGTGAGCGAGAGGTACGAGAGAAATGGTCGAGAGGTACTGTGCGCTCGATAAATGGTGGACCATCGAGGGCTTCCTCCATCACGGGGCTCACTTTTCGTTTAGGTATCATTTTGGTTGTGCCTGTTGCAGTTATTTCGCCCAGGATCTACTATTTCAGGTGTGTTCTGAACCATCAAAGCTATAATAGCCAAACTTGAAAGAAGGCATTATGAACACAAATTATTTTGCTTCTAAAAGCAGTGTCGCAACGACGTTCTTAGCACTAGAACTACTGGCGGTAAATCTATTATATTTCAAAATATTAAATAAGTACTTTGGAAAAGGAGGAATCAAGAGGCGGAAAAAGCTCCTCGATTCGGTGATTTATGTTTTTTAAGATAAAATATTTATTCTAAGACTCTTCTATAAACCTGGAGAATTTTTTGAAAAAAGTGTGTACCAGTCATTTTGACTGGTTTGGTAGTTCTAGCGTTAAAGCAACAGATTTGGCCCCGAATGCTGAAGACTGCGCGCGATTAATGTTGCCACTTTTGGCGCAGCGCACCGTTTCACACGAAGGACCCCTTTGCAATGCCCTCCGCAGCCAAATGGTTAATAAATACCCATCCCTGCACATATAAAAAATTAATTTCCCGGAGATGACGGAAAATTTAAACTCGGCCCACCGATCGCAAGTCCCAGCCTTTACCTCATCCACCGCAGTCGCACCACGGCCATTTTCCGCGCCACAGAGCAGTAGACTTCTTTTCCCTTATTTTCATTACTGACGATTCACCGTGTCAAACGCGTTACAATAATTACTCGCACACCGTGGACCTCCTCCGCAAGCTGCCGTGGACGATGATCCTTCCACCGGCCAATCTACCAGCTTTTCGTTTATTCTCGCCGATGTCACTTTGCATTTTAACGAGAAAACGACTTCCCCGACGACCACTGGCTCAACTCGGATGCGAGACGAGATCGGATATAATCCACAGGCTTGGGAAAGACGAAGAAAAACGTCCCACCTTCTCGTTCGTTCCTCGTTCACGAGCGACAGGTAAAAACTCGTGTTCGTTGGCTTTCCACGATTCGTCCACCGTTCCGTTGATCCTTCCGTTATCCGCGTTTCGTCCTGTTTGCCAGTGATCCTTGCGACGGCGTTTGCAGCAACAGAGCGGAACGATCGAATAGGAATCCGGTGGAAAAGTGCCGGGAATAAATCGCTCCGATCCCCGAGCGACTGTTGCCATCCTCGCGGCTCGGCCGATTGTTTTCCGATCGTTTTATCCGACCGTTCTTCATAACGGTCAATTTAGCGCCGCGGCGATGCCCTGCCATGCCGAACTCCAATTTCGCTAATTTCCCGAGCGCGTTATCGCCTGGAAATACCGCCGGCGACGATTTCAATGCGCTTTTGGAATATGCGAATCCGTTGACGGAGTTTGCAGCTGGAAAGGGTGCAAAAGGTGGATCGCGAATTGCAGGGTAAATTTTGAGGTTCGTTTTGTCGGGATGAAATACGCGGGGATTTTATTAGAACGACGATCTATCTAGGTTGATATCGTTGCTACCGATTTCTATTTCAGAATTGTATATTTCTTTTTTTTTACCGAGCTATCTCTACTTTTCTTCTGTTTTTTCGGATGGAAATTAATCCTCTGAGCGAATGCATCTCCGATAGTCGCGTGTCGCGGGAAATTTGGACTTTGAAATTGAATTGGACTTTGAAACGGAGATACGCAGAGTGGAGAAACATGGTAGAAATAATTCCTAGTACAGAAAGGTATTTTTCATTACGATAACCGTCGTCCCTGCGGCAAAATAATGGGATATTTAAGATGCATCCAGAGTTGTGATTTTTTTTAGAAATGTAAACCATTCGTTGAAAAAGAACAAATCCAATTATAACTTTGACGAGGAGAAAGTATACATTCTCCGATCAATATCGATGGGAATTGTAACCGAACTCGCGATCACGTTTCAACGGAACGAAGGGACGGAACGAATTCTCATCTTCCTTGCTCCACCCACTTGGCAAGAGGATAGATTAATTTTCAAAACTTACGTATTAACTCGCCCCGTCTTAATTCAAGCCCGTAAATTTGCAAAAGACAATACAAAAGCCGCGTAACTTCGTCTCAACAAACGGGACCAAAGTTCACCCGCAATTAATTTTCCCAATAATCAATTACCCATGAAAAAAAAATGTCCACCTCCCAGATCCTCTTCCGAAGGAACTTTAGGACGAAGGGAAACGTTAATAACACCAAGACGGCACCTGAGGAAAAATTAACATAATAGCATCGAACAGAACGCGCCCTTGCCGCGAATGGGAAGGCTCACATTACCCTAACGATTTACCCCATAACTCATTCTAAGTAAAATCATTCCCCGGCTTGTTTCCCGTCGATCGGCCATGGAAGAAACACGATAATCGGTCGTTGGGATCGCCTACGTGGGATCATCGATAATACTTGGACGCGCGAACCAGAGGGAGGAGATCTCTCGGTTTCTCGGTTCGTTGACTTCCGCCTCGTTTCTTTCTTCTTCTCTTTCGTTTCTTTCTCGTTCCTTTTTATCGTTCTTATCCTGGCGTTTAAAGGGTCCCAGAAAATCACCGTTCGCGGTATCGGCAGATGTTGGTTGGTCGCTTTTGTCCGAAGAAAGCACAACGAGGAGGATTCCACGGTGTGGAAAGTGCGCGAGCTCGCGCGTGGGAGAAGTCCCTGGTACTTCGATAAAAAGAACACGGGTTATCGGCAGGTACGTTCCTGGGAGAAACATACTTTGTACAGGGAGAAGTACGTTAAACAAGACAATGTCGAGCGGACGCCAAAGCCGTATCAGTACGGAGTTATTGTGGCGGTTATACTGCCTCGGATTCCTTCTTTGTATTTATTTTCTTTTAACTGATACAGTCATTTTGTCTGGGATATGCCGGTTTAAGGGGTTTCGAGATCATCGAGGCTGTTATATATTCGATGACTAATTGAATTGCTCAGAAGCCAATGCGATTAACCCTTTTCCCTACGAATTCTTTTGTGACTACCTCCGCAATATTTGAAAATTAAATTGCTAAAATAAAAATATGTCAGTGATTCCTGGCATATCTTAGAATTTAAAAGAATATTAATAACATGCGAATAATATTACCGTGTCGTGTTTCACTGATATTTTCAATTTGATAATTTTTCAGAAGTATCTAAGTTATCTGTTCCGTCAACCGCATCACGAGTGTCGCTCGTTCTTGTAGGGCAAAGGGTTAATTACATTTTTTGTATATTTTCTGATTTTTGCACATTTTAATAGAATAAACTTCGTTCTATTAAAATTTACAAAAAGCAGAAAATATAAAAAAATTGACCAAACCGCATTCTGAGCGACTCAATTAGGAAAAACTTGTCGGAGGTGGGAGGATTTGGAAGTCTCTGCAGTCTTTCGCTTCTCGTTTGTACTCTGAATTCCACGTAGCACGAAATTAATCTACAGCGAGGAGTACTATTCGCGTATACGCAAGCTTCTACTATATTCTCATCATATCGATTTTAACGTCAAGCTTTAACTTCCACTTCGTATTTTCACCATCTGCAAAATCGACCTCGTCCTCCCCGCCGGACAAAGTAATTCCAATTTTTCAAATTATTCCAAACACTCCCATCATGCGCCCGCCCCCGTCTACTCGAATAAAAAAGATCCATCCAGCCCCACGGAATTAACAGCCAGCGCGTAATCCACGGGCGAAAAACGGGCAAACAAAGGACACCTCCATTCGTCCTGAAACGTTCAAGAAAATAAAGTACTAAGCTGCCTGAAAAAAAACTGCCAACCACCTCCCAAGGTTGCGATACTTTTCGCGGGTACACAGGAGTGAAATAATTTCCCTCGCAACGGCGGAACCAGGCGACTTAATCCCCAGGAAACAATGTATCTCCGAGTTTCCACGCGGAAGTAAACGAAACCGCAAGAAGATATCCGTTTCTCGCGGAGGAGGAAAGAACGCGGAATTATTTCGCGCGAAAGGGGCCGAAGAAGAGGGAATTATTTCGCGCGCGAAACGTCACCGGTCGTAGCCTTTTTTTCGGTGGAAAATACCGGTGGCTCGTTACCCTGGGCAAATACTTCTGCACCCCCTCGCAGCCGGCGAGTGCCAGTCGACCGAGGAACGCCAAGTATTAAACCACCGTACCCGGGTTTGCCAGGACTCGCTGATTCCAAACTCGAGTCCTGCAATTCCGGGAATTACCTCTCTGCGGTAGGACGAGCGGATATTCCGGGACAATCTCTTTGGAAGATAGTTAGGCAGCGGAGAGTAGAGGGCTGCCGGATGTACCTACGCGAGCGGTAAGTAGAGGAGCGAGTACATAAGACGGAGCTTGTGTATCCATGGCATAATGCCTTCGTAAACTCCCGGAGCGCCTATGACGGTGTTTCGCTCTCCCTTTTCGTCCCTGTTCCTCTCTCTCTCCTTCTCTCACTGGTTCCCTCTCGCTAAATCCACGAGAGATAGCTGCCAAGTGTAAGGAAGAGAGGCGAAGAGGCTCAGACGTGGAACCAGCAACGCGTCAACCGCGTCGTTGATGGGCTTGCTGCTTTATGCTCCAGGAATTTCACAAACGAAACCAATTTCCTTCCCCCTGGTACCAATCCTCTTTCTCCGCTCGCAGGACACGTGGTGAGATTTTCCTACGCTATTTTCTTCGTGCTTTTCCTCGATGATTTTCGAATTCAAGGAAACCTCGATGATCGGATGTTAGAAATTGAGATAGATGTGTTATTCGCAAGGTGGAACACGGCGGAGGAAGAATCGGCTTTGGCCGTGTTCGAAAGATCGAAGGGGAACTCGAGATTCTCTTGGAGACTCGAGACAAAGAACGTCTGGGAGTATCCCTTGTTCCCCGAAGGGCTGATGGGACTTTCGACGGAGGATAGTTTCTCCGAGGAATTATTCAGGATGAGTGAAAACTCGTAGAAATATTTATACTTGATAAAGAGACACTGAAAAAGACTTCCATCGCGAGTTAATCCCGTGAAAGATCGTCGGAGGTACGCGTACCGTGTTCGCATTGAAACTCCAGCCGGTTTTCTTTCCCGATCGCATCAAAGTCCATCGAAAATCGTGAAAGCAAGCAGCATGGCGGAAAGTTTCGTCGTATATGGGTAAAAAGATTGTGAGGGTAGGCAAGAGAAGAGACGAAGGGGTCAGGACTCGCGTCCGGAGCACTTCGGCGTGGTTGTTGCATTGAAATTGAGCCGGTGCTAAAAGCGTTCGTAGGTAATACGGCGTACGAGAGGAGCTCAAGACGGAGGTCGGCGCGAATCGATATATCGACACGGGCCATTTTTCCCTCCTCTATAAATAGCCAAACGACGGACACTAGGTTCCTAGATATTACGTATACAGAGAGAGAGCCAGGCCTCTCCTCTATATCGCCCCGAATAGATTAGAACGTTGCAACTGCCGGCTGATTTACGATCGCGAATACGGCTTCCCACGCGTACCGCTGGATACCGGTATTTAAGCTTCATTCACATACGCGGCTCCTGGTATTCGGTGGTGCAATGCAATTATGCCTCGTTCGGGGAAGAATCGCTGGAAATTGCAACGCTTGCGAGCCTCTGCGAATTGACGTTGATACGGTTCTTCTCGGCTGGGTGGATTTCGACGTTTTTATTAAAACGCGATCTATCAAAGTGGTCACCATAATGTGCTCCTGGTATTCGGTGGTGCAACGCAATTATGCATCGGGGAAGAGTCGCTGCAAATTGCAACGTTTGTCAGCCTCTGCGAATTGACGTTGATACGGTTCTCGGCTGGGTGGATTTCGAGGTTTTTATTAAAAATGGATCTATCAAAGTAGTCGAACTAATGTACTCCTGATATTCGGTGGTGCAACGCAATTATGCAACGGGGAAGAATCGCTGGAAATTGCAACGTTTGCCAGCCTCTGCGAATCGACGTTGATACGGTTCTTCTTGGCTGGAAGGATTCTTAGGTGTTTATTAAGGCTGAATGTACCAAAGTGTTCTAAATGATGAGGTGTAGATTTTCCGAAATTTCTATCTTGCAAACTGCAGGTGATTATGCACAGGTCCATCGAGTTTTTGCCTTCCTCTTTTTTTCTAAGCCCTAGCGTTAAAGCTGTAACGCAGGAGTTGCAAACAGTCGTGCTAATCTAGTCTTCCCGTTTCGCTAATTGGATTTTTTCAACTTGATAGCACGATCCGATAGTTTTCAGGAAATGGAATAAGAGTTTTTTTTTTCGTCGAAAGCTTGTTAGTATAGGAAAAGGGGTAAATCAACCCCAAAGTCCGAGTACACGCTCAAAAACCAGTTATACACGCGTTACGGTGTTACGTTATAAATTGGCGTATTTAATCGATTCGTTTTCATCGCACCATGTACGATTTATTGTTGGACATTTACATCGATGTAAAGTACCTGCAATTTCAGTCACTTTATTAATTACTACTCTTAACGGACAACAAAATTGCACGAACTTTTGCGCGCAACAACTCCGTCCCTTCTTATCAACGGTACAACAATTTTCTGTCCTGCACTTATCGTGGAAATATCGCTCGTCGTGTTCTACATTTTCCCGTTAATCAACGGCGATGTTTAACGTCAATTGCACGTGCTCGATTTTTCAATGCTTTTCACGCTCTTTATTCAACGTCTGCATCAACGTTCAGAGTCCGTGCAGACTTCAATCGAACGCTCGAATTGTATTACAGTCCGGCATGTTTGGATCGACGTTAACTTCTTTAAATCCCACCGCAGGGGAATTACAATTTCCTCTTTCGTGTACCACGACGTTCTTCCGCCTCTCGCAGATGTCCGGGGTTATTCTCGTAAAAAAACGAGTTAACGAGGAAACGTTGGAAAGAGTGCAGTTCAGCTTGCTTCATCGGGTTTCGCTCTTCGAGATTGCACTTTTTTATTTCCGGTTTTAAATGCCGTGGTCATTTCTTCTGGGACCTACATTTCTTAGATGGATTTCGAACTACCGAGGTTACGATATATCAAACAGTAATTAAGGAAAACGTGTCCGACAGGTGAAAGGGATTGGCGAGCTGAGTAATTAGAGTCCTTCGACTCCACACTCATTGTAGTGCGAAAAGTACCGACAAATTTCATTCTATCAACGAAAGGAAGATACTTTAAATTTTAGAAATCCCATAATTAATACTTTTAAAAGATAACATTTCATTGCGTAGTGTTTTTACATAAATCGTCCAGAGGTAAGTTAAATCGGGTGCGCTAATTGAAAGTCCGGCAAATTGAAAGAAACGGCATCCCCTTGTCTTTAACATTGTCTCGTTTCGCCATCGATAAAAGATAAATCGAATTAATTGTGCTCCAAGCAAACTCCGAACCTTTCCGATTGACCCAAATGAACGTACACAACGAGTCTCCCTATGAATAGATGCTTCACAAAAAAGTGCAATCTTATCAATTAATCACGGAGACCGGTACGTCCAACGTCGTCGAGCAGTTCCTTTTTCCTCTTCCCTGCCACCATGCACCACTTTATTTCGCCATTGCATTTCGAGTTCGGCGTTTTCACTGCAAACTGCGGGTCAACTAACTCGCTTCGTCTTTCTGCCGTTAAGCGAGGGGCATTTTAGCGTGATTAAACGACGTTCGCTGCACGTCATTAGGGGCTCGTGCACCGATGGAACTCCCAAGTTTAACGGCCGCACCCCTTCCTCCAATAACACTCTTTATCGCGGCCTGAAAATTCGCGTAAAAGCCCGGATAGGATTGCGGTTTACTTTCGTTTCACCCTCGGATATACGCTTATCCTGTGGCTTCATTTTCAATTTGAAAACCTCTCTGTTATACCGATATGCCTGCCCTCTATCGCCCCACCCCCATGATTTTTCTTTAATCCAATAAAATTCTGCACTCGTTTCCACTAGCTTTGCATTTGTTTCCGGCATATTTCACGGATATAATACGAATCGATTTATACCGCTGGATGTACCGAGGCGTGATCAAATATTTTGCCACAGCGATTGTGCACCTTTATTCGATGCAGCGCGACTAATATTTTGTCACGTACCGCACGGCCTCACGTTTTTCTACTTGAACGTGCGCATGAGATATTTCTCACCCTGTCTTCGAATTCGGAATTTCTTGTAATGTAGAGCCTTTGTACCGTCTGTTTCATGTATTTATTTATTTTACTTATGGTCGAACTCTCTGTTTGCAGGCGACAAACGCTGAAAACGGACGTATCGATGATGCAGAACGAATAGCAATCTAGCGAGCATCAGTCGTAGAATTTCTGTACCTACAAACACTCCGAAATCAAGATAAATCCAGAGTGGAAGATATCATCAAAGAGCATCCTGAAACGGTAACGACAGAACGTTAAACAAGAACACGAGGGTTGAACCTGTACACGAAACATTCGCCAAGATTGCACGCTAACTTATCGTAAAACATTCACCGTCATCCTAATGCTCCGTATATTACACAAAGTGCATTCGTAAAAATACGCTGAACCGAATGCAATCCCCTTTCAACCATTTCCCTTCCGTCATTTTCAATACTCCGTTCTCCAAAGCCAATCGCAGCTGAAACTTCTCCAATTTCGCTTTCGAAGCCGGCACGCGTTTATTGCGTCTGTTAAACGAGTGACTCGAGTGTTAAATTTCATTAATCCGAAAGCAGACGGGCTTCACGCGCGCAAGAACGGTACGCGGCAATAATAAACGTCAGAGCGAAATGTAAATGCAGCTTTACGTTATGAATTAGCAATTACGGATCGCCGGGATTCTAACAAGATTCGCTTTGCGCCCGACAAACAATGAACAATTACGTGACGCGACGCTGACGGCCGATACACGTGTACGTGCCACGTAAACGACAATGTTGGATCATTGATGACGCTGACCGCATCATTGTCCTAATTACGGCATCGATAATCCGTGCTTGTAAGGCCGGTAATTTCGCGTAAGACGCGTGCGGGAAATTTGAGGAATCCCTCGAAGATTAATCGATTGCCTTGGAATAACGAGTGGCACGTAGCGCTGCAAATGGAGTAGAAAATTTTCAAGATTACCAAAAGTAAAAATTAGATTGGTGAAACACGAAACGGTCAAATTATTTGCTTACTATTGATATTACGTTAATATCGCACGATAAATCAGGAATCACCGGCCAATTTTTATTTCCTCAATGCAATTACGAACTTCTGCGCATGCAATTGCGATGACCGTTCTATATTTTTATGTCAAAAGTTTCTTACAGTTGCAAGCTATAATTATTAGGTTTTAGTTTAGGTTTAGGTTTATGCGTTTAAGTTTTATATTTAGTATTTGCTCATGAAGTTAAATTGAATTAAATAGAGGATCGAGGAAATATGTGGAACATCGAGAAAAAAGATATAGTTGAAATATGAAAAGTTAGGGGGTTACATAAATTGAAGCAACTTGTATCGGTTGAAAGTACAATAAAGCGTTAATAAGTTAACGCGAACGAGCCCGTAAGAGCATTAAAACTAGGCGGTAGAGAATTTAAAAAGTAATTCAACGTAACTCGTTCGCGCACAAATATTTTCCAGCTCGCCAGTCGGAATTCGCGTTCCCGTTAACTCTCAAACTCCCACGCGTGCTATATTTACGGGGCGTAAAATGTATAAACAAAGGGCGTGTATCAAATTCTGCAGTCTGACGAACTTTCGGGATAATTTGTAACGGCCCAACAATTTTAACTGCCTCGACGATGCGCTCCGTGCTGCGACAGTGCATTCATGATGCATTACAATATGCACGTTGCGTCGCCAAGTCGGAGCCATAAAATTCGATTCACGAGAGAAATATTCGCGGGCGGGTTAGAGTCACGCTGAATTATCACCCGTTTGACCTAATAATTAACGCAAGGGAATCTCGCCCGGATCTCCATTCTCCGACGCTTCCACGAGATTTTTTATTTAAAAAGGTACACTCGCGAGGCACGCGCAGTCACGCAAACAATTTCGCTCGGCTAATTGAGTTTAACACTCCCGGGAGATGCAATATCCGTGCGTGCACCTGCTCGATGTTTCGACTTAAACGTGCCCTATGCATACCGATAGGCAGGTATACCTGGGCGCGGGCTTATCAGGAAATCCAAACCCATTTCAGGAATAATGCACCGACTGTCTGTTCATAATAGAGCTGATACGCTATACTCCATTCTAATGGATGGAAGCCGAATGCCGTCGTGAAGGAAACGATCGAAGATGCTTGGATTATACTGGGTCAGAGGTTACCAAAGTTTGCACTAGATTGGTCAAGCTGTATGCAAAATGTTCGGCGGGCTGAAAAAAAATGTTGCGGAAAGATACGTCGATTTGTACTAATTTTTGTAGTTCTTTAACCCCTTTTTTAACTCCGTTGTCAAATAAATCCGGTGTATTTTTATATCTTTTTATATTGTAAGACACAATTTTAAAATATATACGCTTCTTTTTTAATGACAAAGCAAGGTTTTCAATTTTCTACAAATGTGTAGTCGCACCGTGTAAATAGTTCTGGAGTAGCTCATAGTAAAAATTACTCAGAGTGCAAAGGATTAATTGAACAATTTTCAACTATGATTTTTCATCGCGTTAGAAAGGCACGCAGCGCTCTGTGATTTTATAGAAGTACCATGTTCTATGGGGCTCTTCTGTATTTCCTTGCATTCTGATTTCGAATTTTGGAGCTTTACCAATAGGTACATAGCGTTTACTGCGATATTTACAAGAGTGAATGGTAGATAAAGTGTTAAGATTGGAAGATACTCGGATTGGTACCAAAATGGCACCGTAGAAGTGCATCGGAAGACGGTGCAGGCAAATCGGTGCGATAAGACTCGGAGGATTACAGTGTTCCCATTGTCTTTCAATGGAATTGATGCATTATCGTTGATTCCAATAGATGATAGCAAAACGGTGTCGTATAGAAACGATACAGATTCTTGTGCTGCATAAATTATGGTAAGTGGATTATTCCAGTCTAGGGAAAATGTCAAGGTGAGCCATTTCCCATTTGCAATATTGCCGACCGATAAATTATGTAAGCTACGGTCAAAGTTGCAGAAAATTTCGAATTTACTCGACGACCCGGCACAAAAGGGCGAAGTTAATCGGGAAAAATGTCGAGATCCGCAATTAGTTGGAAATTATTTGGTATACGTGGCGGCCGTTAATGGAACGCAAACGAGAAAACGAGTATTTCTCGAGCGAATGCATCTGAGAGCAGTTGCATTTTAAAGCAGGATATCCGTCCCGCTTGTTTCGCTGCGAGAGAACGGGAGGGAAAAAAATAGAAGGTCGGGTTGCAATCTCGCAATTATCCTCCCGCGAATTTGACGCCCGATAAAATATTCAATGCATCCGCACGGGACAACGTTTAAGTTTTCGTAGTTTCCCGTCGATTCGCAAAAACCGACGGGAACTCTTCGGAATTCCAATCGTCCCGATTCGAACGCGAGTTTTACGGCTAAAGGAACAAAGCGACCTGAAATTCCAAAGTAATTTCCTGGCGTAGGAATTAATGAAAATTTACAAAGAACGCGGAGCTTAAAAATCGCGAACGAGGCTCTTCCATCTCCGATAGCAGTATCCCATTCGAATCGGTGTTTCACGATGAAAAAAAATTCCTCTCCCACCTTCAAAAATCCGTCATTAACAATCAACCTGTCTTTCCTCATCTGCGACGTTTCTCTCTTACAACGTTGCAACGTCGAAATTGCAATGAACCACCTCGAATCCATTGAAATTATCAATTACATTTTACCACACTCGCGACTACGTAGACAACGGTGAGGATTAATTCCCTCTATTTTCCAATTACCAGTAAAAGGCGAAATAATGGAAAACTGTTAATCGCCGACAGAGGTATCTCACAATCGGCAACGAATCGGTTATCGGGTATTCGCGCAAACGTCGATAGGGGCCGGTAGGAAGCCAAATCCATTTCAGGAATAATGTCCGTATTATCCGTGGCCCGATAGGACTGATAGGGTACGTTCGTCCGTAATAGGTATCCCGAGTAATCCTGTGTCTCCTGAGAGGGGTACCTACTGCGACCCAGGAAAATTGAGGTTACCCAGTGGACCGTATCGAGGCGAATCAAGCCGAGAATCCGGTACGTTGCATTGTACTTTGCTCCAAAGCCGAAATGGATATTCCGGACAAAACGTATTGCGTCGCTTTCGAGAGATTCGTGGAAAGAAAATAATACTCTAGCTCGTTTTCAGCCCGAAATTCTACGAGCTGGCTTCTCCGAGTCGTTTTCTACCCTCCGGGGTGCTCACTGTGATCTGGGGTGGTCGTCGGGTGAATAGGAAGATGGTCCTTGGATTGATCTTTAACACTAGATCCACGGAAGCCGTCGAATTCGTGGGTTCCAATTTTTTTTTAAAAGGTTCTCAAATTTACAGAGAAGCGGCACAGAAGATATTTCTGCTGTAGCTTGTAATACACGAATTACTTGATTGATCATCTTTCTCACCTCTTGATTCCTCTTTTTCGACAGTGCTTAGTCAGTATATTTAACACTAGAACTGCCAACCGGTCAAAATGACCGGTACACAATTTTTTTCCAAAAATTCTCCAAGTTTGTAGAAAACTCATAGAATAAATATTCCACGTCTATGTCAAAGAACATAAATCACCGAATCGATCATCTTTTCCGCCTCTCGATTCTTCTTTTTTCAAAGTACTTATTGAATATGATAGACTATCATAAATTTAACGTCGGTAGTTCTAATGTTAAATATAGTAGATATAAAGCTCTCTGACTGACTTCCAAGCCGAAGTTAACGATGACAAAGTCGCAATTACGATAATCCAATTGCCACAAAATTGGCGTAAGCCTCGCAGAAACAGTCCAATGATTCTCCAACAACACGAATACTCTGCCGAAGATAACAGAATCCATTGGATTCCGGTGAAACCGTGGGTGTCCGACCAGTTACTTCTATTACAATAAAGACATCTTAGCATCCTTGAAACCCTCGCCCGGTGACTTTTCTTAATCCAGGCCAGTTCTGTATCGGCCATCGAAGGGGTTAAGCTTCGTAAAAGCGCAACGGCGTAAAAAGCTTCGTAAAATTCGAGCCCACGTAGCTCACATTTCGGAGATAAGCGCGTATTTACGAGGTATTTCGCGAGAGCGGCAAAACCCATTAGCTTATTATTCCGTCGGGCAGCGAGAGGAGAAAAGTGCTGATCCCGGCATGAGCTCGAGCCTCGTTTCGTCCATGGTTCCATAGAATCGATCTTCCGTCGTCGAACAAGTCAGATTTACTCGTCATCCTCCACTCGACGTCGCGTTGATAAGAGACGAAGAGGACAGAAAGGGAGGACCGAAAACGATCGTCGAGTTTCCACGGTCCTCGTGGCCCTCGACCTGTCCTCCGGCACTCCAGAGGAGGACGAGACATCGGTCGCAACGTCGAGAGGGTAAAACAAGGACGAAGGAATGGCAGGTGAAGACTGTAGGATCGTAAAAATGAAACGGCAGCTCGAAGATGCAAGTCAGACTGTGAGAATCACCGTGGAATCGCGAGCCAGGAGGGTGAATCCTCTCGCGCCTTTGCCAGACACGCTGGCAGATTCTCTTTCTCGTCGTCCTCGAGTATCCTTGAAAGAAGTCGCCGTCGTAGTCCTTCGTCTCGTCGTTGTTCGGTGTGTTCGTCGTAGACGAGAAAGATGAGAAATACTCTGCCAACCGGAAGAAAGAGTGAAAATCGTTTCGAGACCCTCCTATCCGAATGCAATCTCCCTTCGTATTTTGCACTTTCTGCAGAATTTAGCCGTGCTCTTCGAGACGATTAAACGTAAATCGAGTTACCGTCGTTAATTCGTCCCCTTGTTTTTTAACGTCGTTGATGTCTCGTCGAGAGTCGAAGAATCGATTACGCGATCTTTCGATAATCTTTGTGGAGGATTAAATGTTATTGTTCTTTGATATTGCATTTTTCTTGATGTTTGGACGTTCATTTTGAATATTGTAGATTGTGGGACGAGAATCGCGGAACACAATTGGCCGTCGATTGTTTGCCGTTAACCCTTTGCGGTTCTGCGTCCAAGGTGTATATTCGACGATATTGTTTAATGTCACTGGGAATTTTGCATGGAATTAATTTTCAGTTGCAATTTGACGATAATCCCGTGTATTTAATGGAACTGTCATCCGGTAATTATTATGTAGTGGAGGATCTACCGTACTATCGTAGAGAATTATGAATTAATTTTAATCAACTGGGTTAATTGGAGAGAGGTTCTATCTGTATTGGCAATCTATTTTTATCGTTAAATTGGACGTCCATTCGTGACATTTTCGATGGGCCATCGTTTGCACTTTGACCGATCGTAAAAAAATAACAAAAGAGCAGAGAGACCGAGAGAAAATAGGATATTCCGTATAAATAGCGATGACCCGCGTCGATGTCTCGTTTACGAACGGAAGAAGAATATTAACAATTTTATACAACGGACAGCCAGTTGCCACGCTTGCGCGGAAAATATTTCGAAAGCGGCAATAGAATTTAAAGTTTCTCGCGTTAAAGCGCAAACTTCCATCCACTTTGTCCTCCTGGCAACCGCCATGTCTTTGAATTACATTTCACGGCTCTACTAACGACAAACATTTCACCGGACAAATTGCCTTAGATATTTCCCCTCGGCAGAATAATTCCCCGAAATTCCACGCCCCCGAGGCCGGCGAGTTACTATTAGCAAAAATTCGCACGTTTCTTCTAATTCTCAAAGTGCTCCAGCGCGAAACAGTATCTCACGGGGTCCGTGCAAAACCGCGAGAACGAGTCACCTTTCTCCGCGCGAATTAAAACGTTGAATTTCTTTCATCTCTCCGAGGACACGCGAAATTTAAAATAACAGGAGACGATGCTTTTCGCTGGATATATTTTTTCTGCGAAACGACGACGAAAAAATTATGAATTACACCAGCTATACGTACTTTAAAATAAATTGAAAGAGTCAAATTTTCCACTTAGCACTTTAACCGTGGTATGACTATGTTTACATTTTCTTTTACTATACCCAGATTAGCAAAATCAACCGAAACTATAGAGTTCCAAGACGTACAGCGTGTTACGTTAAACTCGCAATGAACCTTAAAGAGTCGAAAAAGACACACTTACGTGCCATCGTCCGAGTACTCTTCAAACGACTCCTCGAAAAGATCTCAATGGAAGCACCTTAACGAGTCGCGCGATTATGCTCCTCTCGTTTCTCAAGGAATCCTCAACACTCTCTCTCTCTCTCTCTCTCTCTCTCTCTCTCTCTCTCTCTATCTATCTATCTATCTATCTATCTATCTATCTATCTATCTCCCCCACCCCTTTCTCTCTCGTAAACCGTTGACACCGCTTAAAATCCTCCTAGCTTACCGATCGCTCGTTTCCGAGGGGTACCTTTTTAGTCAACGAGGGAATCGATATCCAGGGTGTTAGGCAGCGGTCGATTGGTATTGGCAGGTTTACGAGGATAAGGGCCATTCCGTGGCGCAACTTTTCGAGGGTTTTCGCGTTCCTGGCGAACAAGGCGAAACTGGGATCAAAGTTAACGTCTCGCAAAGGGCGCCTTCCGCGAGAACGGTCTGGCGGAGCGTCGTTAAAAAACGCGGAGAACCCGAGGACGTGGGCGTAAGGAGCGTGCACGCTTAAATAATAAGATGGTGGGTGAAGCGAGAGACTGGTAAGCAGTATCGAGCGATAAATAAACGGCGATAAACGTCGTCTCGAGGAGCGTTCCTGAAGTATCATCTTCTTCGAGAGATACGCGAGAGGAGGGAGTCAGCGTAGGTGTCGTTAAATATTCCGTAGGAACAATGTATCTCTTGGTTTCGACGAGAGAAAAAGAAAGATGTCTTAATAGAAAGAGGGGGAGAAGAGTAGTCGGAGAATCCTCTCGCGTATCTCTTGGCGTTTCGCCGTTTACATATTTATATTAACGCGCGTCGTAACTTCTACCCCTTCTCTCGTATTTATCTTCGGCGAATTTCACGGAAGTATGGAGGCTCGACCGATAAATTGCCCGAGCCTCTCATAAAAAGGGAACTCCTCTTTACGAGATTTCGCACCAAAGTCGAGCTTCGAGGGACATCCGACAATTTGCTCTCTACTGTTCGATGTACGGCTTCGCTGGATCGAGTTACGCATACCGTTTGCTCGAGCAGCTGCCTCTGGCCGGAAATGTTTGCCTGAGCGTGATCAACGATCATCGGCGAACGTGAAAATTCTCGGGATATCTCAAAATTATTAACGCTCTGCCGTTGACAGTTGTCGAGGATCTCAGAGTGTCCTTTATCTAAAGGGTCTCGTTACTTTAACTCGAAAAAATTCGGGTCGGTTAAGTTATCCGGCGTGGAATAAAAATTCAGGAATTCGGAGTTGCAAGAGGACGGACAAACGATGATGTTTCTTTTAAGTGAAATTACTTGGGGTGTTCAATGATTCTTCGTTGTTTGTGGACACTTTACGAGATACGTCGTTGAATCGTCATCGACGTAAGACCAATTGCATTCCAGGTATCCCTGATATCTCTCCGAACTTGCATCCCTAGCTTCACGGTACCAAACTCCATCGCTTCGCTCGCCGTTTCGTCGACCCCGCAGGCTTAAATCCTGCCTATCAGTCGGTGGACCCCTATCCAGAATAGATAGGAGATATCCAGATCGATCGCTCGACTCGCGAACCGAGCTACAGCATTTCTGGCGGTTGCATGCCATTCCGCAAAAGCCTTAACGATTCTCTCGTTCGACATTGCCGCTCATCTCCAATCAATCTGACTTTTTAACACTAAAACTACCAAGGTCGTCAAAATGACCGGTTCTCAATTTCGCTAGAAATTCCCGCGAACTGATATATGAGCCATACAGTAAATATTCCACTTGTATTTTAGAAAGTCTAAATTACCTAATGGAACCTCTTTCCGTATCTGAATTTCCCTCTTTCCAAAGGACTTATTCGGTATATTTAGCTATGATAGACAACGACGGTAGTTTTAGCGTTAACTTCTTAGAAATATTCCACAAATTTCTAGGGAAGCCATGCAGTCGATATTCCACTTCAACCTTACAAAACCTAAATTACCCAATCGATCATACTTTCCACCTCCTGATTTCTCATTTTCCAAAGTAATTATTCGGTATATTTAACCCTTCGCACTCCATTGTCGCCGCAGCAGCGACATTGTAATAGAAGCTAATAACTCCGTTGTCAGGTAAATCCGGTGTATTTTTATATTTTTTTATATCGTAGAACATAATTTTAAACTGTATACATTTCTGTTTTAATGACAAAGCAAGATTTTTAAATAGTTCTGCAGTAGCTGATAGCTCATAGTAAAAATGACTGGGATTGCGAAGGGTTAAATATGATAGACAAAACGTCGGTAGTTCCAGCGTTACCACTATAGAACCGTCTACGAATAAACTTCGCCGTGCAAGGCCGACTAAAAGTTCCTCCATTAGACAAGTTCTGAACAATAAAGGATACAAATATAGCCCCGAAATTTCTAAACATAGAAACCAGTCTATCACCGCCCGCAGAATTGTCTAAAGGTCATCAAGCAAGGGTGAAAAAAAAAAGAGTTAATCTCTTACCGAGACGTCGATTAATGCCCGCGGTCGCAGGTATCCCGCGCGCTCGGTGTTTGATTTCATTAGAGCGAAAACGAATCCCCCAATTGGAAGCACGTGCGCGCGATTATATTACATTTCTGACGATGATCGCCGGGCAATATCGATCGGATAAATTGGCGATACGTGCGCCGCACAGTTTCCGCCCGTTATTGCGACTGTACGAGCGTAGGGGTAAAAGCGAGAGAGGCGGACGAAGGGATCGAAGGCCGAGGGAGAGAATCAGAGACGAAGAGGATCGCGGCATTAACCGCGAGCTCGGCCTAGAATGCGTTACAAAGCGTTCGATCGGATTAAGCGGCTAATAGGCAGTCTATAATAATAATCTCGACATAATAACGTGGTATTACGCCAAGGATCGAACCGCACCGTATAATTTCGTCGCGCCGTGGTCGCACCCCACCCGCCGCCAAAAGGGCCAACCTAAATCTGCCTTTCGCACGTTCCACCGGGGCTCGAGAGAAAAAGGAAGAAAGCCGCGATGCGAGCCTTGGTATACTTCTTCTCTAACCTTCGCTTTCTCCTCGTCATTCATTCCGTTTCCCTTTCATCCTCCCTCTTCTTCGCTCTGAGGCTGCATATCATTTTTTTCGCTACACCCCCTAGCGTCAAAGCAGCAACACACTTATGCAAATTGCCTTTCTTTCGCGCCGTTTGGGCGAGCTTTATTTATCGCGTCCTGCCTAGACCTCGTCGGGAACGTGATTTTTATCGGGAGTCTTTCGATACGGGGAGCACGATGGAAATGCGATAGGAGGTTCTTAATCGCTGGAATTTTTCGAATCGTCGAATCGGAGGATCGTATTTTTACCTTGATGCTTAATATTATGCAAAGTAGGGAATAAATGTCGGTGTTAGGTGCCGGAGGTTGTGGCTGTCGTTAACCTCTTTCCCCGAGGTAAAACGGTGACACTTGTGGCGAAGAAGATGGAAGAAAAAATTGTGATTTTTTTATTAACTGAGAACGAGTCGTAACTTTCGCGATTCTACGCCCACTTGAAGCTGCACGTCCTAGGCAAAATATTACACGACATTTAGCGAAATAAGTATAAATAATTACATCACTTCCTGCTGAAAATACAGGAAGATATTTCTCCCGATTCCAAAAGAGTGCCGGCACGATTCTGTTCCTATTATACAGAAATATCGGCCTCCGATAATCTCAATTGCCACTCTCATATTTATGTAACATCTCCATTAACTTTGGACGACCATCATAAGGCTTTTCGCGCCGGTTTGACCGCAGGATCGTCGATACGTTCCTCGGAACGACTGGTCGCTTCTTGACCCAGTAATTTGTAACAGCTTTCGGGGGGGATTTCCTCCCGGAACATTATCTACCCACTCCACCTATAATCTCTCTATCTCGAAACGTTAACGTTAGGTTAAAGCCAGTTTAGAAATCCCTCGGCCAGGTATACGACCATAATCGGTCCGAACCTCGAGTGTCGTAGCAAGTACACTTTGGCCGCATTTCTCCAGGCGATTAAGGTCGACCGAGGAGCAAACTTTTCGACCAACATGACGAGGCTGGTGCTTTTTCCTCGATGGATTAAAAGAAATACGATACACGCGTTGACCGAACGTCTGCTTTCCTCGGTCCGTTTCGAGTTAATAAGGAACAGCGCAATGGAATTTTAAAACGTTCGATGGTTCTTAAAAGAATGATTCCTATCTCTCGATAAGTATTAAATCCTGGACCGTTAAGGCGCTTCTTTAAATTCAGATGCAGCTGAAGTAACCCTATACCTATCTTAATATAGTTGGTTCTACAAAATTCACGTCTATTCTTCGAACTTTAGAGTGCTGTGGATGAAAACGTTAATTTGGGAAAAGCTATGTATGTGGTGTAAGGATACACGTGTTGACTTGCTAATTTTTTCAGTTTTACGCAGACTCGAGGGAGAAATTAACGAAGTGAATATAGCGAGGTAAATGTATGTAGGTTTCTTAGTTATAATAGCTTCCAGTCTAAACTTATTCATTATTCGAAGGGTTAAATTTCCTTCTCCAAAAACAAATCCCTGTACGTGTTACCAACGAACGTAATATCCGCTCCAAACAGTGTAACGCTCGCAGACCTGCCAGCCGCAGTTAAACTCATTATTCGAAATCCGTTCAACGGTGTTGTTAACAGTGCCTAACTTTCGCCAAAATTACATTATCCCTCTCCAAACCTAATTCAAAGGACATCCAATCGTCTTCTTCCACTTTCTCTCAACTGCTTCGATAGTACAATCTCCATGAACGTATCTTGAGTGATTTAGGTAAAAGAATTCCGACCGGAAGATCTTTTATTTGTTTCCGTATTTAACAATCTTTATATCTCAGAAACGGTTGACCTTTCGACCTATGTTTACTAAAGCTTTTTACTCAGCACAGTGTATCCTATATACCATATAAATATTGAATGGTTTTTTGAACACCCTGTATATGGTCTGAGAAAAACTCTGGTTATAGTTTATCGGCGCACATGTACGCGGTTACAGTTAAAAATTGAAATATAACCGTTGATATATGATTACGCAAATAGTAATTTACGTTCATACATTAGCACTCTGACTTTCTGATAAAAAGGTGGCTTTTGATCGCCAAAGAAATCTGTATTTCTCAATATTTAAGAACGTCTCCGTCCGCAAAGGGTTAAATAATCAATTAGGACAACTTTGGCAAAGTTAAGTATGAATTTGCACTCGGGCGCATTGATTGCCAGCCAGAGCCCTTATCTCCTTGCAGACCACAGCCCTTCCGACGATCTTTGGTATACCTTCGACATATTGATGCATCGAAATTCGATTATCGATGCATCGAAGATTATTTGGTCGAGTATATTTTATCGCGCTTAACGATAATCTCGTAAAGTGTTAAACACCGGGCCACAGCGTCGTCAGAGACCACCAAGATACATCGAATCGATCGGAATCGGTACACGTTGTCTGTGCAGCACTCGAACGGCTCTGCTCGGTAACGCGGGCATATTGTATCTCGATCGGAATGAATTCCGTCTCCGGATCGTGGCACGGTAGACTCGCCGAGGCGAAAAATCACTTAACCGAAGATGTTATCGTCTCCAGTGATCGTCGAAGCATCGGCATGAGTTCGTCTGGCGTGGATTCGCCTCTTCGCAGCGATAAGAATCCGATTTCCACGAGCGAGCGGACCGCGAGAAAGGACGCCACGCTTTCCTTCTCCTGGCGCCGGGAAATCCTTATCGAATGCTCGATAAAACGCCGCAAGCTTCGTCCTCGACCGGTCCGAATCGGGTCGCGTCTACGAGGAAGGAAGCAAGGAGAAACAGGCATCCCAGGAATTTCCCCTCTTTCGATTACCCTCGGTTCTCCGCCTAAGGATTCTCGAGGGTCGGTCTCTTCGAGAAAAGTCGAGGCATATCGTCTCCACCTTTCCAATTTTTCATCGCCGTCTCCGTCTCTCCGCGTCGCCGGCTACCTTTGATTCCTCTCGGAAGACATTTGTAAATTGATCTCGCCGGGAAACCCTCGGTAACGCGATTCCTCGTTGTTTCGTCCGCTAAACGATAAACCATCAAACGAACCTCGAGTTGTTTGCAGTTGCACGAACATCCCGCTTTTCATCGTGCTCCAAATTGAAGCGAGATCTTCGCATTTCCTCCACTTTTCCCGCGCAAATACCGGAAGAGCAAAAGAAAAAGAGAAACCCTGGAGGCTATTACGTAAACGATAAAAATCCACCTTGGTCTTTCGGGGTGCCCGACTCGTCCCAGACTCGTCTTCCTCCATCTTCGTCCGTCTCGTCCTCCGTCTCTCGGCTCGATTCCATTCAGCAGAGCCGTGTTTGTCGAGTAGTTTGCCCGCCGTGCGGCTAAACCCCGATGAAAGCCGAGAAGGAGGAGGCGGAGGAGGCGGAGGAGGCCAAGAGGAGGCTGCCATCTTGGCTCGTTAGATACGGACGCATACCTACCCGTTTCAAGATGACACGGGTGGGGCCCCCGTGACCGGAGAGACCGAGCCTCGAAATTAGGCGCCAATGTTGTACACGGACGCACCCTGCGTCGAGGGTCTTCGTGTTACCACCTTGTGGCCTCTACCGTATGGAAACACGATACTCGTTTATAATGAATGGGTAAGCCATTTCGAAGGGGTCTCTACGATTCGATGACGCGCCCTTAAAAATATCGGAGAGCGCCTGCATCGAGGGATCTCGCTCGAACGGAGAGCTCCTTCGTCCGACGGTAAACAGCGTTTGGTGAAGAGTGAGCAAGCCTTGCGAGCCTCACCGGGTTTGTATACATTTTTTCGACTGTGGCGCACTTCCAGCATGTCAATTCGCGGCCCCATGCGACCTACAATGAGTATTTTTACGACCTGCAATGAGTATCCAATGAGTATCTTTGCGCTGGGATGACTAGTATCCGAAAGAAAGCATTAATTCTGCCGTTGTTCCTCTTTGTTTCTAAAATGAGCCCACGTTTCTAGAAACATTGAAGCTTCTGTTCCTCCGCAGCCCACTTAAACTTTGTTTATTTGATCCGTGTCATCCTCCGAGTTCGACATGCTTGCCGTACGCTCCGTTGCCCCGTCCGAGCGTAAAAATCGGCGGAGATGCAAACACGCGCAGAAAGCACGGGTACCGAATGGATTTACACTCGAGGCCTTACACGAAACAACGTGTACATAATTCTCCATTGCGCCGATACGAAGGGAGCCGTTCTCGTACTTCGCCGAAGCTACTTTATTTCCTTCCACGTACGGCCACTTTCGTTAAGGATGATTTGAATTCAACGCTCATGGCGCTCATGAATATAAACTCGAGGAATACGGGTGAATAAATGAATACGACTGGCGGTCTTAACGTCGCTGAAAATCAAACCGTGAAGCGTGGACCACGTTCAACGATCGCGCCGGTAGCCTGGAGAGGTATCAATAGCGACACTTTTTCACGCCTCTTTGACTGGTTTTCTATGCTTCGCGAGGAAGCCGCGCCCAATCGAGAGAAAGCTTCCTTCTGCTCGCCCACGTTTCTCCGCTAATTCAATTATCGACGTGTCACATTACACCTTTTATTATCCGCCTATGAACGACGATCGTCGAGGACGCCGTAACCATCGTTTTCGTATATTCCACGATCGGACAAATCCGCGGAATTCGAGCCGTGAAAATTCTTTCGTCCTTCCGCGTCCTACGCGGAGGACGTATCACGTTCTGTCGTGCTCGTCGGCCGTTGTTTTACGGCTTGTGCTGGAAGAACGTGAAATTAGTCGGCGACGGTTCGCCGGGAAACCTCTCGGTGGATCGGCAGAGATTGTATTCTATGCTAATTACATCGTGACGGGAAGAACGGTCTTACGGTTTCACCGGTTGCGCTTCGACGGGGAGGGTTCGTTCGAGGGAGATGGAAGTGTTTTACTAATTTTGTATGCCGAATATGGAATGAGTTTAACAGAATTCTGTTGTTCGACGTTAACACTAGATCTGCGGACATTAAATCTGTTATACCTAAGTAGATTGAATAAGAGCTTTGAAAGAAGAAGGACCAAGCTGCTAAGAAGATGGTCAACTTCGTTAGCCCTTGGAGTATTTTTTTTTACCCAAATCGAGAAAAATTACGCACAGTGAATAGATATTATTTTCAATAATGATATTATAAAGAAAAGGTAAACGAAGCAGCTTGTTTTTCTAGGATCGGACGAAGGTTAAGTAATTTTTATAAATTACAAGATACACATAAAATATTGTTACGAATTATTATGAGTAGGGAAACTGTCTGCCCTCTATATGTTATCGATTGCTGGAGCAGCAGCAACGAGATGCGAATATTTATAATAATCTGTCAGAGAGTTGTCAGGCTGGCCAGACCTGTTCAAATAGAATCGCTATTTTCATAAACGATTAGTTGTTTTATGTCGCGCCGCAACAATATCTGCTGTATCGCTCCCCCATAAATTGAAGAAACATCGACAAAAAAAGTGAAAACCCTTCGATTAAACAGCGCACTTACCCGCATCTCTGTTCAGAGCTCTAGATACTAAACCCGAGCTGGACGTTGCTAATTAACAGCAAGGATCTATCCTACCGCAAATTACAAGCGTTCAAAGATACCCCCGTCGCAAAATCTCTCACTCACGATCGCGATAGCCCAGCGATCTCTGAGCGGACTTTTAATTCACCGATCCTCGTCGCCTAATCGTCGTTTCGAAGCAAAGAGTCCTCAAAGTTCCCTCGGGTTCTAGCAAAAGCCGAGTTTTTCGCGTTTCGCGCGACGACGGTGCACGAGCGAACGAGCGAAAGAGCGAGCGAGCAACGGGGAAGAACCGGTCTCGGGCGACGACGAGCATGTCGCGCTCGTTTGGCGCTCGTTGGGTTGCTCGTAACGCCGAGGAATGCGAAATGTAATTATAGAAGTCTTGCGCCGGAGGGGTCAATCCCCAATTGAACTCCAATTCAGGAGGAGCTAACCGGCGTTGCGGCGCGTAGAGACGCCGAGCCGTCAACAGTGGCGAGGACGTCGTCGTCGGCCATGGCAAACTGAATTTGGTCAAGTTTAATCGACCAAGTGGGCTCTTCGACTCCTCCGCGTGTCTCGCTACATTATTCTCGATAGTAGAAACGTTCTTGCGCTTCGACACTGCTATAAATATCCGCAAGACGTTAACCTTTCCTGTCGACAACTCATTGAACCTGGGATTTATTCGATGTTCTTGTAATTTTTTGAATTTACTTCTTTTTTGTACCTTTCGGCTTTTGGCAGAGCCTTTGGCTGTTCTATTTTCTTCTTTCCTTTCTTGCAATTGTTTTGGTTTTAATTTCTATGGTCATTTTATCTGACACCTACTGTTTTAGGTAGGTTTCCAACCATCGAAAGTATAATATTATTAATTATTAATTTAGGGAAATTTTTTCAGAGATGACGGAGGGCCTGATAGGTAGCAGCGTGATGTTGCTTAGAAAACGTATAAGCCTATTTCTTAACCTAGCTGTTTCTCTGAGCGGAAGTTGACTTTGAAGATTAACGAATTCGAGTTTAATTTCGAAAGTAGACTATTCGTTTAGACGTGCAAATAAAGGGCATATTCGGGCACATGTTCTAAGAGGAACCATTGCGAAATTGTGGCATTTGGCTGCCAGATTATATAACACGGATCGACCTTCTTCTGCTTCACCCTCAACCATCACCCTTTCCTTGTCCAGTAACAATGGAACTAGTCCTGTGTAATAGCCGTTTAAAATCTGCCATGCCATTGCACGATTCTAAGCTGAACCTCTATTCACTTCGCTGTCAGTCGTAATAGCGATTCCAAAACTCTTGATTCTACTTTCCTATTGTCATGAACTACCCGCCGTAACACAGAAAATACTAATTCCTTGGCTAGAAATTCACCTGAAACTGTGCAACCCTGGCGAAATGAATAGCACTTGGCATAAGCCGAATTACCAACAAGAGAATACCAACCTCGTTCAATTATTCATACGCCACTTAAAACAGAAAATCCTAGGCGAAACGATCGTACCAATTAAAGCTATTAAGTATAAATAAAAAAAAAATCTAATTGCATCCACCCTGAAATTTCACCAAGCAAACTTCCCTAAAAAACTCAACCACTCAATTAAACGAATTGCCATCAACGACACTGACCATTCTCGTTGAAGTCTCTGAAACCCATCGCAAAGAAAATCGATTAAAACGATCAAATCCTCCAGGACTTCTGGCGCCGCTGGAAATATGCGCGGAACGTCGCAAAACGCGAATCAATCCCTCGAGTGCGCATCGTCTCCGGACACTGTAATGCTCGAAAATGGACGAATCGAAGGTTAAACGTCGTCGAGATCAGAGCGGAAGTGAATTTGTCGAAGTTGAGCGGCGAACCAAGTTCTTCCTATCTGCACGAGGGAGCATGGGGGTGAGTATATATCGGCACGATCGCTGGTATACCCATATAACTATCCGAGGAGCAAGCGGAAGCCAAGTTTTCGCGGAATGCGAAGTCAATTTATCCTTTGTAAGTCCTGCCGCCGATCAAGCGACCCTTTAAACCTCGTAGCTCGTTTGTTCCGAGGAAATTCCATGTGCTCGTGTACGAGCGACCGGAGGATCTGGTTGTTTGGTAATTATTCGCAACCGGTGCACCGTTGAGTTTCATCTCTTCGCCTCTCGGCGCTTATGGAACCGATTACTGACACGGAATTGTATTTATTATTGCAATTGCTAATGGGCTCGGACGTTTAATTGATTCACTGGTGTGTTTTAACGGATGATCGGTGATCGGAGTCATTTGCATGGTGGATATTGCGGGGCGATTGGTTTGGCAGCTGGTGGTTAAACGTTATCGGGGATGTTTCGAAGAGAGTTCAGTCTATTAAGTTTATCTATTTTAATGAGAACTATCGTATTGATGTATTGAGCTGACAATCGGTCGCTTCTCGACTTGACGAGTCAGATGAAAATGGAGATCGGTCCGGGTTGGTTACTTTATAATTTTTTGAAACCCCCAATTGTAATCTAGCGCAGCGCAAAGTGGCCAGAATTTATTATGGACGGGGTTGGGCAAAGCGCACCTTCATATTTTAGCGCAAAAGTGAAACAGACATTTTCATATGTTAAATGTAATTTACTTTGCTACATTATAGCTTATTTAGCTATATAGCTTCCTGTCACCTTTTTGGTAAGGCCATTGTAATTGTAAGTATTGTGTGATTTCTGGGCAAAAAGTTTATTTCACTTTTTCACTAATATATTTATGAAGAAACTTTTTCACCAACCCGACATTATAGTTATTACATATTGATACATTCGTCGATGATTTTCTCCGCATGGATTTGCGTTACTTTTCCTACCCCGAAATGAATATTATTCCTAGATCGCCAATATTATTTTCTAAAAAGATCATTATCTGCGAACTGCCTTTGCTATAAATTAAAACGATGGATCGTCACTAATTCAAACATCTATTTTTTTCTACTATCTTCGCACAAATAGAAGTCCATATCCTAGCTTCCCCGACTTCGTTCCACGTTAAAAGTAACTGCGCTGATCCATAAAAAATGAATTCCATGAGGGCGAAGTAACTCACGAGTTGTTGGCCGGATCGAACTAAATTTGGTCAACTTATGTTCGAATTGAGTTCCGAAGTCGTTCCCTGCTCTTCGAACGAGGGACGTGCGCTGTACGACCTCTCGCATAATGGCGTAGGCGTATATATCCGATAACGTGAAACGTTCGAGCGGAAACGAAGTTCGAAGAACCGTCTGCTCTTTCGACTTCGTAATAGCCTACGTCGTCGGTTCGAACGTCTTCCACGTCTAAACTGGATTTGGTCAAGTTTAACATCGAATTGGGTTCCTTCGTTGGTCACAGTTACCTGGCGTACATTTAGAGGGAGAGGCAGAGCGGGAAAGGAAGAGAGATAGAGTGAGAAAAAGAGAGAGAGAGAAAAAAAGGGAGAAAGAGATAGGTGTTTCCTGCACGTCTGATTGTGAGTAGGTAGTGGTCGATAGTGCCAGGTACGAAATGAAAGTCGAGTTCCCGCGGAGCGTCGAGTCACTTCAACGTCTTTCCTCTTTCCCTTAGTTCGAGGCGACGCAACTTAAATTACGATTACGATTCACGCCAGTGGATAGCAGTCCCCGAGACACGCTCCGACGCTTCTTAATGAACGGCGTCTTAAAAGATGGCCTCGCACGGTGCGTGCGCGAGGAAAGTTCGCCTTAATCGAGAGAACGGATTTTAGCGAATTAACGCCACCCGGCGGGGTGTAATCCTTCTGTACAACTGTCCCAAGTGCTTTCCTGCCTGCGATTCGACATTTTTCCTCGTTTAATACTTGCTCAACCTTCCTGGCAATTCCAAGGGCAAATTTATATATTTGCAAGCATAAAGAAAATCTACGAAAAATCATTCGGAAGGTAAACGCTGCGAATGAAATGGCGAAAGGTTGAACGCCATGGTGGATGTTTTTCACGCGATGGCAAAATATTAGAGGCGAGAAAGGGGCACATTTCTAAATGCACCGGGAACAATCCATCCACCGTCGCGACGTTCCAGTACGGCGGGTGCGAAAGGGTTAAAGACACCGTCGCTCGAACGAGCTCCGAAAGCGGAGATATCGACGAACGAACAAAAAGCGGCAGAGAGGCAGCTGGCTGCATTCTCATAAAGATCGCATCGCGGCCGTATTTTCTCCTTTATTCCTCCATTATTCAAAAACGGTAAGCGGAGGAGTCGTCCCCATCCCTCGGACGGATCTCCTTTTTAATTTCACTTTCCTTCCCTCTCGGCCCAGGGCCAGTTGGCCATTCGAGTCTTCCGGCCGTGGTTGATGCTCATCGATTACAGAGATCGCCCTGCCATATTTTGCAAGGCGAGATAACTCGCGTGCGCGCCAAGATTTAATCGCCGTATTAAATTCAATTCGCTAAACCCGCCTGCCATCGTGTACTCGACCTATCTTCCGCCTTGGCGTGGCTCGGTCGGTGATGGTTGTTGGATTTGTACTCTTGCAGAGCGTTGATCCGGTTTTGCCGATTGTTGAGAATTTTTTGAAAGCAATGTGTAACGTTGGGAAGAGTTTAGGAGATAGAATTCTGAGGGAGGACGATGGATTTTGAGAGGCTGCGTATTTCAGCGCGGTGAAGAATCGTAGTGTGGGAATTAACACTAGATCTACGGGCGCCGTCAAATTGACGGGTTCCTACTTTTTTTAAAAAAAAATTCTCAAATTGTTAGTGAAGCAGTACAGTAAATATTTCACGTGTATCTTATAATACACAAATTACTTAACTAGTCGTATTTTTTACCGCTTGATCCATCTTTTTTCAAAGTACTTATTTAATATATTTAAATATACCAGATTTAGCGGCCGTAGATCTAGTATTAAACAGGAAAAATCGAGAATGTTTAATTCAATTAACGAACGGAATATTAATATAACACAAGATATAATAACACAAATAATATAATAAATAACTAATCTCTAATATAATAATAAATAGTCTCAGAATTCAAACCCAAACTGAAACGACTCGGAACTCTTGTCATATACGAACCTATCGGTACCGATCAACTTAAACCCTAACTACGGAGCATCAACAAACCTTCGTTCCACCCAAACTCAACCAAATATCCCAAACGATCGAACCTCCCCATCCACTCCTCTCCCTCCACCCCAACTTCTTTCCAAACCTAAAACCCTGGTCCCAGATCTCTCGAACTCTCGCACCGTCTCAAATTTCAAATCCAAGGCGGAACGATTCGAAACTTTTATCATAGAAGAACCGATCGGAAACGATCGAGCTAGTCCACCGCGAGTCCCCTCACCCCGACGCACGCGTCCTCCCGAGGGTGGCAAGCAGGAAGGAAGGAAGTAAGAAAAAGCAAGGAAGGATCCTCCCTCGACGTGCAGACAAGGAGACTCCGATATACGGAAAGCTGGTGGAAGAAAACACAGAGTCCCGCGGGCGATCGATAGTCAACCTGGATCTCGGCGCGATAGTGTCGAGGAGGAAGGTTCCGAAATAAAGTGCCGGCAATATAACCCGTCCTGGGTGAAGGCGGACTTAAGCCTGGGAGCTTAGCCCGCGAATGATCTTCGCCGTAGCTTATCTCGCTCGTCGATATACGTGCACGCACACTCCCGTCTTCCATGGGATTGCGTGGGTGGGATTCAGCGTCTACGGGGTGTCCCGCAAGTGTCGCGGTGGGGTTGCAACAGGAGGATATGGTCTGGGTAATTCGGAGAAGGATGTTTTCGATTTGGAATTGAATTTCGATCGGTAGCTGGCGGATGGGAAGGGGAAAAGGTAGAGTGGAGGAGAGGGACATGGAACGAAAGGTTTGATACGCTGGTGCGGATACTTTTGTCGAGGCTTTGGCTACGGTCGAGGGTGAAAGTAACTCGGGTTGGTTGTGGATAACGAAGCACGGTAAATTGTAGTAAATCCTTGACGAATTGGCATGATGGAGCCGTGCAATATTGTTCGATTTTTTCTGCTCTTGTGAGAATGGTGACTTAACCCTAGAACTAGCTGTGTTGTATTTATTGTATTTGAATATATCGATTTGGTGCCTTGGGAAATGAGAAATCAGAAGGTGGAAAGCATGACTGATTGGGTAATAGGTTTTGTAAGGTAGAAGTGGAATATTGGCTGCCTGGCTTCCCTATAAATTTGCGGAATATTTCTAAGAAGTTACGAACCAGTTATATTGACTGCCTCGGTAGTTCTACCGTTAAGTAATCATTGCGGAGGAAGCTACCAGTGTAGTAAAGAGTTAAAGTACTTAAAGAGGGTGAAAGTATTCTCCTAAACCGCGAAGCGTTTTTAAACTTTGCCAAGTTACTTAGCCTACCCGACGTCTTTCACGGAGAGAATATCGTCTTCTGAGCTGCTTACTTTCTCAAAAATTAAAACGGCGCAGATAGAACACTGTATATTCCTACATAACTGATACTCGAGAGGTAAAATAAAAGCTTCTCGATCCTCATCCTCGACGAATCCGATGCAAACTTTAACAAAGGTTCGCAGGAACGCTACGTCTCCTTATCCGCAATGTCTCGAGTTTAGAGTTCAAATTACTCCTTTCATTTTCATCCCTTCATCGTTACCCTGGGATCTATTACCGGCTGGTATGCCTCCTTTCATTTTTTTCTCACATTCCTCGCTCCTCCCGCGAGAAGTTGGTCTTTGAGCGAAGAAGTAGAACGAACGAGCAGGTCGGATAATCGGATTCCTTGGTAGTGACGTAGATCCGCGAGAATAGGAAAATTGGAAAGAGTCGGGGTGTGCCATATTGAACCGACGGGGAGGAAAGCTCGCAGGCTGAGAATGGTGATCGACTAGCAGACATCTGCAGTCGTGGCATGAGTGCCGAGAACTTGTACATACTCTTCGCGTCATGCTGGAAATCTCGATAGAAATCTCCACGGATTCGTATATATCGAACGAAGGGTCGATCGGGGATGATGTAACTGTCGTCGTTCTACCTACTCTTTATTCTACCTCCGTTGATCCTACTTTCGATTATTTTGCATCTACTTTCTAATTATGTAGCTTGCTTTGCAAGTACACCTATTGTTTATGAGCTATTTCAAGATAATAATGCTACAGTAGCCAGAGAAGTATATTTGCAAAATTTCATCGCATAAATAAGCAATATTGTTCAACTGAATTCCGAAGTTCAAGATTGTACGATGTATTAAATATAAAAGTGCTTGTCACGAAACACTCTGTACGGTGGAGACAAACGGATTACATATTTGAATTCAGCACAGAAAATAATATTAGAATTACATATCAAAGCTTTTGTGCCAAAAGAAATACTTTATATCTCTTCTACTACTTTTCACTATCCCTTTGCAGTCGTGCTTAATTAGAAACAAGATGTGTAACCGCACTTAAAAGAAAACTACTAAAATCTTAGTCAAAATTGTATATACCTCAGAATCGTGTTGATTCTTTGCTTTGGTGGCTGAGAGCAGATGTACGACCACTGAAGGTTGATACCACTGCAGGGATGAATTAACAAGCAGCCCAGAAAAAGAGAGGCATTTGGTGATTCTGAATCTCACCTCCGAAAGTATTGTACACGCACTAATAGGTGAAAATGCAGGAATCGATCACTGAGCACTGCTTGCTCGTCGACGGTCAGAGGCAAACTGATAGCGAGCCGAACATCGAAACGGCTTGTTATTGTTAGAGGATAAACGGGACGAACACCTGTAGGTTACGGTTGCCGAGACTCGCCGAGTATATTTTGACAACACGCGGAGGTCGTTACACTTCTTGGCAAGTGAAGTGGAAATAATTATTCACGTTGCTCGTAGAATTAATATAAAATTGCAAATGCAATTGAGCTATATTATGATCTCAAAAATGGAGTCTGATGGAGACAGACGGGCTTCGGATTCGTGTTCAGCGCCACAAGGTCTATAACAATCGGCGGAAAAATTCTTTTGGCAAAAAAAAATTCAACTTTGTAGACCAGTGTTACCCATTTGTAACATTTTAGGAAACTACTACTTGATTAGATACAGGGGTGATTATAGTTGCAAGGTTATTTTCATCAACCTGCCACACGAAAAAGCTAATCGTCTACTTAACTTCCCACGTTACGACCTTTATCTTTCATCAACACCAGTCGCAGATAAACAGACTACCCCATGAATTGCGAATCGTTCGTAAGGGATAATTCGTAAAATCCAAACATGCACTATTCCTCTCGGAAAGAAGCTGACGCGCGAGTACCTAATAATGATAAACAAATAGAATCCACCCTATAAAACGTCTCGCTGCATTCGGAACACGCGGATCGCAAGTTATTTGCCTCGTTTGCGTGAATAAATCAGAGATCGACCCGGCGATACGGAGCGAACGTACGAGCCGGAGAACATTCGGCAATTTCGGCAACGGCTTTACAACCCTTCGCATTTGAATAACAAAATGTAATGCACTCCGCGGTGCCATCGTGGCTCGTAAGCGAGAAAACACGGCCGAGCAGAATGATTCGGCGTATAATTCAGCCAGAGATTTCTCTCCAAAGAGAAAGAGGGTCGTCCGGCGTTAAACGATCGAACCGCGGAATCCTCCGCCTTTTTTTCCCCTCGCTTGCGTGCCTCCTCCGTATCGCGAGAGTCCCGATGGAGAGAAGTTCGTAAGAGAAATCCGAGCGGAATTGATAATCCGATTCGGTGGCTCGAAGGCGGGCGTAAAATTGGAAAGATTCGTATCCTCCTCGCTGTTGGCGCGATTCGCGTCGGAGAAAAGGATGGCGCGCTGTCTATGGTGATCGAACGGATGCCAGGCGATGGCATACACCTTGTGCCAGGGTCCCCCGTACCCTCGGCGAGGAAAGTGGAAATCTCGGTGGTTTGGTATCTCCGTTGAAAGGGAGGGTCGATGAGAATTCGTCGGCGGCACGTTGCTATTGGTATCTCTCCTACTACCGCGTGAGATTCTCCCTTTTCCTTCCTTCCTTCCTTCCTTCCTGCATTCCTTCTATCCTTCCTTCCTGCTTTCCTCGAGCTACTATTTCGACGGTGGCATCCGTACTTCCGTTTCGCGAGGCCGACCGAGAGTGCCGCGCCTTCGCCGTGGATGAATCGAAGGAAGAGAGAGAGAGAAAAAAAAAGAGACGGCTTTTGTTGGCGTTTGATCGTGTTCGCTCGCCAGACGTCTGATCTGCCGCTCAGGAATGGCAATATAGCGCGTTGTTGCGTCGACCTCCGTGATTCCCAGGAATTCACTTAAATTAAATCCGTCAACGGGGGTTGCGTCGGCTCGGGAAACGGCGAGGGATGGAACGGGTGGGTGGAAGTACGAGATTAAAAATACGAAGGGACGGGGGAGGGCGCGGATGGAGAAGGAAACGGAGAGTAACAATCAACGTGAATCGGAACGCGAGACAATCGCGAGGAACGAGAGATTTTCGAGGCAGGCCCGAGAGTCGATATTTAAATCTGCTTTCGCATTCAAAGCGTTTACCGTGGCGATATAAGTCGGCATTAAAAATCTCGTCGTAAGCGGCTTTGCCACTTTCGCGGGTAATAACTTTGCTGGGAGCCTCGGGTGTATTAAGAGAAAGAGATCGAACGGAGATACTCCGATGCCGGGGTTGGATGGAGAGCCGAGCTTTTGTTCTTTGGGAGGGAAAAGATCGTGAATGAGAATATTAAGATTTCTGCGTGCGCAAAGATTGTGGACAATGTCACAACCGTTGGGTGGCACTGGGTGTATTGACGCTGGAACTGGCGTTAAATCTATTATATTTAAATATGCTAAAACCAGTACTTAAAAAAAAGAGGAATGAAGAGGTAGAAAAAATTATTACTTCGGTAATTTGTGTTTTATAAGGCGAACGTAGAATATCCACTCTACAGTTCACCAATAAACACGGAGAATTTTTCAGAAAAACGAGCGTGTGGATATTCATTTTTCTTGTAGACCACCGACTCATGCATAGGCCATGATAGTATATATTTTAAATTCGATTTTGTCCAGGGCAAACTATTCTGAAATTTTTTTTCTTATAGGCGATAATTAATTGTGCTAATATGGCATTTTTGTTACTCATGGATGCGCCACGATGGTATGCGCGTCAAATTCTATGTTATTCAGGGCAAACTATTTTAAAAGTGTCTTTTTGCTGCGGAAGTTACTACAGAATTGACCTCACGGAGTCAGCCAAGGGTTGAAAATCGCACGAACAAAGACTGAAATATTCAGCGGCGATAATTCCTTTCGACAGGGTCGTCAAATTCGTAATCCGATAGACGGCTGCCGGCAGGATGACAGAGTCTCGAGAAAGACGTCGCGGACTTTTTCTCACTTAACCCTGCTAATGACCTCTCGCGAGGTAACGACGGGCCTGACGTTCCATACATTAGCTCGGCCGCAGAGGGCTGCCCTCGTCGATGGGAAGAAAGGGCGGCGAAAGGGTGAATCGAGCGGAGTCGAGTCGCGCGACACTCGTTACTCGAAACAAACCTCCTCTCGAGTGGCTGCTCCCCTCGGTCGCGGAGTAAATTCCCCGTGTAAATAGTAATGAATTTTTTCTTCTCCTTTGCCGTCGACGCGGCACTCGAGCCACGACAAAGGAACGGAGCCGGCTTGGATTCGAGATTATTAATTCCATCGGCAGCCGATGGATCGAGGTTAGAAAGACGTTTCAACTACTGCGCGCAAAGTGTATCGAGGGTATGAAATAATCGTAGTCTTCGAAGCTGAAACACGGAGCAAGAACAGCAAGGACCACCGTTGTTTTGAATTTCCAAGGGTGGAATTCGTGCAGCAGCAGCGACAAAGGAATTCTTCTGGTCTCCGATGGCACTCTGGATGTCGCATCATCCATCAGCGTAGATTCTTAACCGTTTGCACTCGGATGTCCCGTCTGAGGGGAGATCGTAAGTCTAGCATATCATTCGATTGGCCCCTCTGAGGGGATATTCGAGTTTATTAGCGATCACGGAGGATTACCTTATTATACCGCAACATTTTACGAAATACATGTTTCTCTAAAGTTCCCTATTGAAATGGCAGGAGGCAGAAAATCGTAAAGTATCGCCGAGTTGCTGATAGATAACTAAAAGCTGATAGTCAAAATCACAATCTCATATATTCTAACTCCGACTATCCAATCTAACTCTCCCGATGCAACGCAAGGATCGTTCTATCTCTCCTCGAGACATAAAAACCACCCTGAAAAATCCATATCGAAAATGTACCCACAAGATACAAATTCGCACATTACCACCTCCTGACTTTTCATTCCATCGATTGTTTTTAATCGACGGCCTCGTCGTTGATGAAACCCTCTAGGAACAATGTAACCATATACCGTTCAGAGAATGCGACCCAGAGGAATTTGGCGGATCAAACGTCGCTGAACGCCGGTGGAAATTTAGCTCGACGGGGTGTCGACGTCGAGAGGAGGCTTTGTCGCGCGGTGAATCGCGACGTCGATGGACGATCGAGGATGGAAGCTCGATGCACGAGCTGCATTCGAGCAGCACGAATCACGAGGCACGAGGAGGAGAACAACGCGGTGCCGAGAGATCCGGCGAGAGTCCGTCTCGACCGCAGCCACGGTTCTGCTTTGATGGAACAAACACGGTCGTGTTACGGTTCGTGTACGCGGTCCGGGTCGAAGGCGACTCGGCAAAGACAATGTTGGGCTTGCTGGCTAAAGCCGTAGAACAAAGAGAGGGCCAGAGTATGCGGAGAGAGAGAGAGAGACGAGGAGGGAGAGTGAGCGAGATCGAGCTTGAAAGGAGAACAGAGCGATATACGCGGCGAAGGGCAGAAAAGGGATTTCGAAGCGGACGGAGAGATTACAAGGAGAAATCGACGAACGAAGATACGAAGGGTCGACGAGACGGGGAAAAGAAGGCAGCAGTGAGGAGGAAGGGAGGACGAATACGATGGGAGAGGAGCGGAGAAGCATCGACGAGGCAGAGAGGAGCAGAGACGAACGGAGAGGGCAGAAGAGACAAGCGACGAGGCGGCACCTCGATGTCGGTGCGACGATTGCCGGTGAATGACGAGCGTCATTAGTTCGTCGACGTTGTCAATGGATTCATTGCTGCCCATTACGACGTCAAATCCTCTTGTACGATAATCTAGCGATAATGAGAGCTCGTTAAAGACGAACGGAATAACGGGGCGTGTACCGGTGTTGCGGGGGATCGATGCCTGGTACACGTGGCGCTATGGCGTTCCGGCTTTCCTATTTCTCCCCCCTTCGTCTCCGCATTTCTTCCCGGCTATTCGCCTTTCTTTTCGTTTGCCATTTGTACCGCTTTGTCCGCCCTTTTTCTTCCCTCTGTCCGTCCACTTTCGCCGGGCTGTTCTTGCTCGCCGCTTCGGGGAGAACCGGAAAAGGACGTTGCCCGGAGGCTGAATTACTTCTCGTCGGAGATACGGCGTCCACGGTTCTTACGATTCTCACGATTCTTAGCTTTTTGCGGATCAACATTTTTCTCGAATCTCGATGCAATTAAAACTGTCTCTGTACAGGCGATTTTTCCCTCGTTCCGGGTAATCGTTTCGCTCGCAGAGAGATGCCTGGGTCGACAATGGTTCCAGAATATGAAAAATTAGCCTAAGGATAGCACCAAGGGTAGGACAGTCGAAGGAAAATATCCTCGAAGCTCCGGAGAAACGAGGGCAATTTAATTTTTCCTATAATAAGACAGCACTCAAGGAAACACCGAAGTCACATTTATTGTGCTGCCGCGCAATCGTTATCTCGATATTCCGTTATCCATTGTATATTCCTTTTACCAACATCCGCTCTCCGCAGTAGCATATTTCACTTTCTACAACGACGACTGGAGAATTAATAACAACCATCCGCACCCCTTACCATCGACGATCTCGAAATCGTTTACGTTTCCTCGCGAAACGCCAGCTCGTCGCCATGCGTTCGTCGAAGCGATCGAAGGTGTGGCTTACAGCTTTCTCGACGCCTCTCCGTGTGTTCCCCTTTTTGCATTTTTCTTCCCCTTCCAAACGATCGGCGTATCGCGTAGAGGGTGAAGATTAAAGGTAATCCGGTTCCGATGGAATCGCCGTCGCTCTACTCTCCTACCTTTCTCTCGCGCGAACGCACTTCCCTCCTCGATAGATCGCCGGCAATTGGATGCCATTTAAAGCGCGAACGTAGCTGCATTAAGGTCCACGGCGATGCACTGAGAATTGTGCATGTAAGTAGGAAACACGGCTTGCTACGTGTTCGCGGGTAGATACGAGTCGAGAACTCGTTTCGGATACGTGCATCGCCTTCCGATCTTTTCTGGCCGGCTTCTCTGTCGACGTTTCCACGACGGCCCTTTTCTTTTCGACTTAACCTCGCGTAAAATTGAACCCTACAACTGGCGCCGTTCTCCTGCGGTTGTTTGCTCGTTCGGTTTCGCGAATAGGCGTAATGAAATTCGAAGGGGTGGAAGGGAAAAGCAGGAAGACGGGGATAAGGTACGAAAGAAAAGATAACGGGATATCCCAACGGGCAGTAAAGTTCTTTGTTCGCTTTCCCGTCGATGGTACGTGAGCTGCGAGGTTTGAGTTTTTAAATGGCCCGACAATTCCAAGATAACGGAGGATGAAACCCTTTAATGGTTTAAGCGGCTCTCGTCGGTTTATGGTTTACA